>LR736858.1:8060187-8290003 GCA_902654985.2 Oryctes borbonicus
TAAATAAATAAATAAATAAATAAATAAATAAATAAATAAATAAATAATAATAAATAAAAGTCCATTAATGTGATATGTACTATATTGTATTGTATTACTATTATATCACTATTTCCGAAATTGATATGTGATAAAGAATTTCCTTACCGCCGCTGCACGCTAAACAACCTCTCTGACAGTTAGAACTCAAACCTAAGCCTGCAGAAATGAGCTGCGCTTCACGAAATTCGTGTTGCCTACTGATTTCCACAAGTCCCTGCTAACTTCGTGAAGCGCACGGAACGTGTACTCGTTTCTGCAGGCTTATTCAAGCCTTACAATTTTCGATAAAAAGCCAGATGACTAAAAAGAAGAAATAGGAAAATGGAATTATAGTACCAATGCATCTTTTTAGCGAAACGAAGGAACAAGGGTATGTAACGTAAGTTAAATGTAAATTTTATTTCAAGAATATTAAATACTTTCAAGTAGAACGTTCCGTAGTTGTTCTTAACAGTAAAATCATAAAAATTGTAGACGGCACGTTTTCCGAACAATATCTGGTTTGCCAGCTTGCGCTAGAATATTTCATAAGGGTGAATATGTGGTTAACAGAAATTACATTATTCTCTGAAGGAAAATAATACTAGTCAGTTATTCGATTTTTAAGAAATACTTAAAACTAGTTTCTGAAGAGTTCCATGGAAGCTTTGAATAATGATACCTCTACTTACTTCCGATGTCCGGAAATTGATGCGTATGTGCCATTTAGATGTTTCCCATAAAAACTAATCAGAACTTAATACTATTCGTACCATACTGAATCGTTAGGTGAAAGGTAAATTTCCATATACCAAGAAGTTTTATTGAACATGTAGATATCGATTTCCGGCCATTCGACAATGAGTCTTTACTTTGGTTATGAGTCAATGTATGAAGATGATGTAGATGTAGATCAGTATGAGATTAAGAAAAAATGTCGGCCTTAGAGGAAGTTTAACTGTTTTGAATAGAAATGATTTGTTCAGATCTTTTCGATTCTCATTGAAAATATAAATTAACAAAGTTAATTTATGTGTCGCGACACCAATAATAAACAATAAGAAAGTACTTCCAAGAATTCCATGTAAATATATTCGGTCAAAAATGATTATTATTTCTTCTTTTGTACACGTACATTTAAAATTTGATTTCTTAGTATAATAAGAAAAGGAAAACAGACAACAGTGGAATGACATTATGTGAGGTACTATAATACATAAGTCTAAACAGTAAACTACAGATCAACCGGTTTTTAAAACTAACTTTTTAATGGAAATTTTAACACAATGTCTTCCGATTCATAATACCAAAAAAATGTAGAAATCTTTACAGTAAACAGTGAAACAATTCCACAAAAAGAAACTCAATTAGGAATTACATCGTACATCTTCAAAAAAAGGTTAAATATAGTCCATCTTCGTTGAAACCTCTTAATTCCTCGCTTAATTCAGCTACTTTTTCGCTTATAAAGGAAGAACGATGGCGGTTAGGAGCTCATTCTGGGCGATCCTGCAGCAGTATTTTTCACATTTACTATACTGTAATAACAAAAAAAAAGTTCGCATTTACGCGCGTAACCCTCATAAAACCGAAATATTTACATCAATTTCCCCTAAGGTTGGCGTAAAACGCGATGGAACATTGTCGATTCTAATCGTAACTCGTCGTATGCAGTATTTATTTCTGTACGTGCCTCTGGTAAATTAAAAAGGCGTACAATATTTTTGAAAACTTCTACATTAGTTGCATAATATAGTAGCATTTGCAAAAATATACCTTATGTAGGACCCTTATAATCAATTTACACCATTTATACCAAAAACACACAACTCAAATTCTGCGTTTTGTAATGTGTCTCTTCATGTTTTTTAATGTGCCTCTTAATGTGTAGTAATGGTAACATTTACGTCAATAATTAATAATTTAAGAGTTCATACTGCTGCACTCAGATTTTCATTTTCAGATTTTGTGGTAGTTTTTTTTTTTTCTCTCGTTAAACGTGAAATTGTTTTTTAAATGCATATTTAAGGGTTAATGGCTGAAACCTAATTTTAAAAGAACACCGGAAGTCCATACGCGTGTGATACTAGCGGAGATATTTTCTCTATATTGTCATAATTGAAATTTGCATCAAACGCATATTCAGCCATTGTTGAAAAATCATTTAATTATGTAATAAAACGGGGCGAAACGATACACCGCCGAGTTACATATTTTTTTAAAAATCGTCCCAATCCGTGTTTCGCGTCAGCCCGCAGCACTATACGATATATCGCGTAATTGTTCTAAGGTCTTTATCTATAAGCTATAAGGCGTTTTTTGGAATGTAGGTAAGTGTTTTTTACATTAACATTAAGAGCTTCCGGAATAATTAGGAGCTGTCACTGATGTAGATATTAAATATTTGAACCAAATTTCACATTGATTCGTACATAAGAAATCAATAGAGATAGATTGTTAGATAGATACTTTAACTGAAAATGCTTTTTGAGCGAAATATGTAAAAAGTAGAAGTTTTCCATTACGGGATTTTGCAATACCTGTATGTGTATACGTACAGGGTCAGGGAACTAATTTCCGAACAAAACAAGGTGAAGCGAGCAATTGAGAACATATTGGTACCAATATCTTCTCATTTCGTTCGGAAATTAATTCCCTGACGTACATACAACAACTTTTTGTGCACTCCCATTTGTACACATATTAGTACTTGCCTTACTGTTCGAGCATGCAGGTGAACATATACGATCGTAGAATCAGTAATGTACCTTGTTATAAATACAGCTAGGCAACCGTCGTAAAAAAACATCTGAAATGTATGATTTTTATCGCGCTGATTCGGCTCCGATCTCTGTCTAACGAACCAACAAAACTGAATGGAATATAGACAAAGGGGGTGCGACATGAAACTTTAAAAGATACATACATATATACATTTTTTGGATGTATTGTAACGTGCTGTTTGTAAACGACTACTGGTTTTTGAAATGTTTGTTTTAAATAATTAATGAGACTCTTAAATAATTTCATAGCAGACAGCTTTGTCAAGTGGTATAATTCTCGAGTAATGGATAGTCGTGCGCCAAGAAATAAAAATTTGATAAAAAAAAATGTTTCGTTACAAAAGAAAAAATAGTATGAATGATAGTAGAAATGTCTTTCGGGTGATGTCGTGTAGTTAATATTTTACTTGACGTTTCGCTGACCATCATCAGCTTCTTCAGAAGATTTCTAAAGACTGCAGAAATCTTCTGAAGAAGCTGACAAGATGGTCAGCGAAACATCAAGTAAAATATTAACTACACGACATCACCCGAAAGACATTTCTACTATGGATTAAGGTCGTGAAAGCCTACACTCAACTAGTATGAATGATATTGCAATTAATGATAACAGATGAAAAATACACAAAAATATAATTTATTACTGAAAATGGGGCCCCCGAAAATAAAATAAGATGAATTCTAATTTTATTTAAACTGCTAAAATTTATGACAAAAGAGTATGTAACTTAAATTACTCAGAGCAACAGGTTTGAAGCAAATGTAAATATAAAAATAAACAAAAGAATGTATGCGATTTATCGGATCATGGGTACGATCCTTTGGCAGAAAAGCGATATCGTCTCTCTGGCGGGAAATAGACGGAGACTTCTCGCCCTCTTGGTGGTAATGATGGGGTAATTCTAACGATGGTGACCACCTTCTTCTTATATTTTTCACTTAAACCACTATTTAAACTGTGGTTAATGCACTTACTTGGTGGGGCACCTACCGCGCCTTTGTAGGTTACAATTATGATATAATACAATGTAATTTCTATACTTTTGTCCATGTTCTGCCCATAACGGAACACCAATTACGTGTCTCCCTACGAGATAAATTTATCACCCTTTACTCCACTTTTTGGGAGTAAAGGGCAGTTGGGGTTCTATACAACCAACCGCCCTTAGACCCGCCTTGACCGCTGGGGAAGACTTTTACTATCTTACAACGCTTGGGGTGACATCATCGTAGTTTTTCTCTCGTGCTGTATTTCTAAATAGGATGCACTAGTTACCTCTCAAAACCACAACGCGCACAAAATATCATAACGGAAAAAATCAATAAACTCCTCTGATTCATGCACTTGCCTATAAAGTATTTCAAGATGCACCCAACATACAGGGGTGAAATAAAAGTAAACTACATAAATACTTTCAGAAAATTCAATAAATAAAACCAATTCTATTATATGAAAATAAATAAATATGAATCAAACAAAGTTCAAAAATTGAGCGTCACATTACAATATCTGTTAATACAATCCATTTCATTTTTAGGAAGAGAAATGCACAATGGAGTACACATTCGGCATTTGGTATAAATAGGCAGGTCAATTAAGGAACGAAAACGTCAAAGAAGGTAAGTACCAAAATATTAAGTTTTTTAGCAGTAAGATAAAAGGTATCATAAGAGCATACTGAAGGTTAGCTAAATAGAAATGTTCAAAAAACGTTCATGATATTACTCTCGGAATGTTAGTAAACGTCAGCAGAACATAAAGAACTAAAAGAAATAATCTATTCCTGTAACACAAAGCGGTCACCTTTAACAAAAATTGCGTCGTTTCTTTTATCAGGAGAAAAATTCACCTGCAGGTAGATACCTCGTTTACCGGCACGTTTGATCGAATCCCCGAGGAATACATTTCGTTTTAAATTTAGATTCTATTCACCGTATTGTATCGTTGATAACAATGTTTACAGATAAATAAGTAAGGGGAGTCTGGGGTATGAGAGAACTTATTTCAGAATATATCAAGCGTACTGACTCGTGCACATGCACTCGAGCCCTAAAGAGAAATTAAAGTATTCGTAGAAGAGAGCGAATGTTATATTACCTCGGCTGTAATTACGCCGATACAATTTGAAATAACGTTCTGCTTGTCGCAGGAGGTGGAGCGTCCTCTATCTGTAATTGCATTTTAACTTTGCTTCGGAAACTTATTCCTTTCTGGGGGATTACGATGTGAAAGGCGTACTTTGACGGTTTCATCTTGAAATAAATTTTAGTAAAAAAGTAAATTGGAACGTCAAGTCGTTGCGTAATGTTTTACGCCGACAGAAGCGCTGCATCATCAACAAAAAGGTATTAAAATTTTACTTTATATAATATCGCTCACCTTTCATGTTAGTCCTACGTTAATTAGAATCGTATTCTAAATATAAAAAGAATTCCTTTTTTTAAGTGACCAATTTGTCTGGGTTCTACAGTAGAAGAGTATTTGTATTGAACACTGAGTTGGCAAAAACTAGAAATAGACTTAGTTCTATCGTTTGAAGAAACAATATGTTCTTTTAGACTTTGAAAGTATCCTCATTTAGTGTGTGGATGGAAGATAATGCGCTCCCTAAGTTATGTAGAGGGAAACTTTTCAAATAAAATACATTTTGGGACAATAGCTAAAAGAAATGTGGAAACAAATTTAATGCTGTAAACGTTCCACGGATCTCGTTGTCTGTGGGATCTAATTGTATAGCAACTGTTAAGTAGGCTACCATTTTACAATGCTTTTAAATGATATGAATTGTTTATTCTATTATTTATATCTATCATGCATCTCCGATCGACACTCGACGTTAGACGTTCTGCCGCCGGTTATCAGTTTGCGGGTACGCACAATCGTGGCGTGACGCGCGGAAATGCCAGTTCTAGTTATGATTTCGAAATGGAAGCTTCTTTCGCAGAATACAATCGTCCTAGTTATGCGATGAAGTCTTTAATATGATGGTCTGCCCTGCCTGCAAGAAGTAGAAGGCGGGATAGGTCTTTTTCATAAGTGGAACGGTGTTAATTTAAATACCAGTTACTATGTATTCAGATACTTAACTGAACTGGTGCTAAAAGCGCTCGTTTTACCGTTGTGGATGAGTATATATAATCGCCTCCGTAGTAGACAGTATAGGCGGTGTTGCATTATCAAAGGATCAAGATACAAAAGGGCTAGTTGCTGAGATAACACAAACGAGAGCGCTCTATATAGCTAGAATATAGCTTCACGAATTTTATTACAAGGTCCTCTTAGCCGAAGTTATAATTTCCAATTAGGAACACGCTTCCTGTTTATATGTGCCTATAAAATCCTTATTTTCTCCATACTTACTCTACGGTTCTAAGACATATATACATACATACGTACGATAAGGGTAATTAAAGTACTGTACGTGTTGATTTTAAATGGTTTTTAACATCTAAATTTGATTGCTAAGTAAATTTCCAGCTTGGATAATTACTTACGCAAGATGTAAAATGTCGAAGAGCATTACTTTCGCTTCCTTGACTTTCTGAGACCGGTCGTATTAGAAACAATACGAACTCACGAGAACAAAATGAAGTGCAGGTTATATTACAGTAACGTTTCCGTTATTCTGTTTCAGAAACGACCATTTAATTATTTTTTGGAAAGAAGCTATTAAATGCGAATTTAAAATTAAGTTAGCTTAAATAACTTCAAATTGCTCAAATTATTCAATTGCGCCCTATAACGCTCAAATATTTTTAAATTCGTTTATATTTATAGAAATCTATAGATCTGCACTTATATTTATAGAAATCTATAGATCTATACATGCATTCAACGCATAACAAAAGTATTCTCTTCATATACAGAACGACAAGGACGAAAGCTACAGTCTTAGGCAGGAAAAGCAAATTTTACAATATTATCCAGTTGATCAGGTTTAAATAACTTAAGGATAATCAAACATGCATAACCTAACAGAATATGGAGATTAGGGCGTTCCTTATTTTTCAGAGTAAAAAGTTATTGAACACACACACGCAACACTAGCAAGTCAAATTTCATAAAGTAGGAGCCCATTAACCCGTGCTGCATTGCTCTAAACAGTATACATTACGATGATAAAGTTGCACTCAATTAATGGTCAGTTCTCAATAGAGCAATAAGTTTTATTCGGTCATTTGTTGGAGCATTTGTTGAGAAATCAGAGGGATACAAGAGGATACAAAGGAGAAAAATGGTTAATGGAACAATGGTTAAAGCATCTGCATTTACCCCTTCTTTAGGAACCTTTTTTTTTTTTAATTTCGATTCTCTAAATATGTTGCTTATTGAGTAGCGGTTCCTCGTTTCATGGAATAAGTATGGTACTAATTGCTACTTAACGTCTAAACATAACAACCGCATATAGACTCTGTTAAAGTTAATTTTTTGCGTGCTGCATACCACATTTATTAAACCATGTAAGTCTTCAAGAAATGAGATATTTTTCGTCCAAGACCAAACAAACTGCCATAGAAGACTCATTTCCAAACAGTGAACGACATTGAAACGAAATTGTCATTAATATTCTCGGAAGTGAAAGAGTTCAGTATAATTTCTTTGGTTAAATTTGTCATTCTTCGACCTCAATCATGTAATAAGATGCTATAACTGCTTGCAAAACATATTGAAAACTGTCTCAGGGACACTCTTGTATGGTTTTTGTAAGACTTCATGGACAGAAAATCCTTATTTAATTCGTAATCCAGTTATAAGATCGGATTACTTATGCACTTTGCACATAAAATTGCTACATGCTTGTGCTCGCAAACGTAGTCGTTAAAGTAAGCGCGGCAATATTTTAACTAAAATTGTAGCTTACGTGAGTAATTTTCTTGCAGAAATAATTAATAATACGGTAACCGCATGTTGATACATATCTGAAATGCAGTTATTACTGGTACGACTTCAATATTAATATATTTGGCGAAGTAGCTCGATGTATACAGTGCGACAATGTATATTGTATAACGTGTGTCAGAAAGTACGTACCATATGGAATTCCTTTTGTTATGGAGTTTTATAAAATTGTAGTAATGCAGAAAGTTTGAGTATATTTTAAAACTCTCCTGACGCCCATTAAACGCAATTTATCTATACAGAGTGAGCATTTAAAATTGAAAGAGCATCAAGAGTAAAGTACCCTTACTTTTCAAAATAAATGAGAATGTTATTCAGAAGAAGCGAAATTTAGATGTTTAAGTACCAATCAAGACAAAACATAATATATAATAAGCTCGTGGCAAGACTGGGAGAATACGACAGAAATAGATACTGGCGAATACAAGTTCTAAAAAGCAAACTAAATGGAAGAAACGAAAGAAACACAGAAATAAATGAAAGAATTAAGGGCAGGAAATAAATTATACTGGAAATACCACAATTACTAAAGGATAAAATGCTTTGCAAACATACGAATACAAGATTATGTAAAACATTCATCAAATCAATAGTAACATAGCAGCGGAAACAATGTGCCTCACGCAGAAAGATTAAGAAAAACTATGAATAATGGAACGTAAAATTCTGAGAATAATAATAGGTTCAAAGAAATCACAAGAAGAGGAGTGTAGACCACTCATGAACAACGAGATAAGGGAAGACATTGTGAACTTTATAAAAGCTTAGAGACCAAGATGGTTTGACTACAGTCAAGGAAGAAAAGATTCTCTAACAAAGGAAATACTTAAATGGAGATCGAGCCTCGAGAGCGCCCGAAAACAGGATTGGGAGACGAGACGTGTTGGAGAAGAGAGGTGAATGACGGAAAAAAAATGGCGGAAAGTGACTCAATTGGAGAGAAAGCTTAACAATTGCTGACGAAAGAGGTACGAGCACCAGGAAAATTGACTGATCCACCGAGTGAAAGCTGTATTTGTCTACTATCTGTAAATATTCACAATTATTATGGCCAAAGTTAACAATGAATTTCATAAAGAATGCGTCGTGTCTGTTCTTAAGCACGTGTTATCAGCCTAGGCTGTATGTGAAATGAAAATGCAGTGTTGGCATATACACAGCGCCATACTTACTCTTCGGAGTCATACGCGACATGTATGAACAAGCGTACCTAATATTGATTTCTATTTTAATAATTAACAAAACTAGGTCAGACCGGCCGTATCTCACATATCGCATTTTATACATATTTTATATTTCATGGATTTGTATTTCATTTCATTCACGTGAGTATGTGGGAGGTAGGAGCTGCTCAATATTAGTATATATGGAAATTATTGTGTTGACCGCGGTTATAGAATGTTTTATTTATGCAAGAAATACACTGGAATCGACGTAAAATACTTGGAAATCATGAATGCTAGCGAAACTCTTATTTTATCAAATCATAGTGTTTAGAGGACTCTAGTTAAAACGAGAAAATTTATCGTTGCAATATTATCGATACTGGCGCTTTTGTGACGAAAATCGTATTATAATTACACTGTCATATACTAATTATGCAGAATATCGCCAGTTCTTAAATTATAATGAAAACCCTTGGTAAAGAGTGGCTTCTTTTTTTCTAAAGTGTTGGTACAATTATTTCTGTTCGGTATATCTGTACGTTGCAATCTTTTATACGGGAAAAGAACTGATAAGGATTGATTTTTTTATAAATTAATTAATTAATTGTTTGTTTGTTTCGGGAATTTTAGGCTGATTTCCATACATTGCCCTACCGGCTCTAGGATGAATTTCCGACGAAGAACCTCGCCTTTTTTCTGCAATTGCCCTAATTTTGTTGAGAGTCACATCTATGGCATTTAAAAACATTACTTTGCAGACTTCTATTCTTCCAGAACCAGCAGACAGGTAGTATTTTCTCATATAGTTTTGTTGGCTTTCACCGGTTTTATTATTTAGTAGTCTAGTATATAACTCACAATGTACTGATCTTGTCCTCCGATACGGAGATTGTAAAAACTTTGAGAAATAGGTTTTCGTTCTTCTCAACTAAATTTCTCGAACCACTTTTTTCTGCAACACAAGGCAGATTTAGTCCCTTAGCAGGTAAGTTTTTTTCCTCTAACAAACGTATACTCTTTTCCTTGGGCTTTCGGTGTTTTTCTCCTGTTTATTAGGATCACGTTTTCTTTTTCGGGATGCAGTTCCTCCTTCAACTTTTCGGCTTCCCCTTGTTCTCTTTTGTGTTGTTTCTTGCTTTACGCGTCACGATTCTGAATAAAATAAAATACAGGATGTTGTATTTAAAATAACAGAGTAGGTTCTTGTTTCGCTGTTTACTGGTCATTCTGCATATGTAGAAATATTTTTTGAAAAATGGAGGTGTTTGAATAATTCGTTATGAGTATTACATATGTACAGAAGTATAAATTTTCTTTCATGTTTTATTATCACGCTGACTATAGAAATATGATATTGCAATGTATTCCACCTATTATGTTCGCGACTTTTCTTGTTTTGTAACAACGGTTTTTTGGTTTCGAAAAAATAGGTATGATTGGTACTGATTTAGTGTCATGTTATTTTTTAAAATGTACAATACACACTGACTCTTCTAAATCGCACATTACTCAACATGGTCTTGGTATGTTTAAAAGAGAAAGTTTATTATTTTTAGAAGTTCTATAACATGGCACTTATTTTGTAGTTTAAAGTATATTGCCGTAACAATAAAAAATAAAAAAAATAAAATAAAAATAGTGGCAAATGAACCTCTTTTTTGTAATTCAATGCAATGTTTCCGTCAAAATTGAAACAAATACTATTTTTGCCACCGTCTCGGGAAAGAATAATTTCTAATACTTACAACAATTGAAATAAGCACTTTGTAATACAAATCCCATAATTTGTTACTATAACACGCGTTACGCTAGACGAAGAAAGGATCGGTGTTAATATTACACTAGAGAATCGACGAAAATGAGAGCATCCTTAGTTGGGTTACTCTTTATTGGAGAAATCGGTTACGGACAACCTGTTATTGGCGGGGCTTAGTGGACGAGGGTTTAACCCAAAGTAGTCGGTAATTGGTAAGAATTTGTTATCCGTAGTTCTGCGTATCCGTTGTTGTTTAGCGGTGTCGTATTTAGTGGCCGAATAAAATGAAGTGGATTAAATTTACGGGGAACAATCGTCAACATACATACTGACAACAATTACATCGATAAACGATATTAACATTTCGGCTCTATAATTTCGTTATATGTATATACTTATGAAAAATGCATTTTTTTTTGTTTATATAATAAGTGGCTCAGAGCAACTTTGCAAATTAGTTGTTATGAAACATTTATTTTAACTAACAATAAGCATAGTTCGCCATTTTTTAATTTATTGCATCGATTTCGTGGTTTATTTTGCCAGTCATTCTTACCTTTCATTACATTATTAAAATTTATTCTAGAACACGCTACAATAATATGGGATTGTGTAAAGTTTATCGTATTTGTGCGTGCAAATGGAACATACGTATAGCTGTTGATGTTCTTGAATAGTACTTCTATTCAAAAATCGGGGAAGAGCCGTATAGCTATTGTTCAGTAGACAGCGTTGTTATTAATTTCACATGTTTATACAACATGGAACTTTCAGAAAACATGAAGAACAACACAATTGCTGAACAATTGTAATTTGTATTGTTACAACGTTCTTGTTATCGTAGGTAATTGATTATACGATATGGGTTTTCATTCAATTCATGTGTATTACAACCAATTAGTCTCTTTCCGTCAAACAGATCTTGGCAATATGTAACAAATCTTGCGGAAAATATCCAACTGATTTATGCATTTCCCCTTTATAGGTGCACAGAGAATTATATGCCGATTTATCACTTTCCAGCGAACAGTTTACGCAATAATTTAAGGCAATACATACATATGTATATACAACTTACGACGGTTTCTATCGCCTCGTTTAACACTAAATTCCAGGAAAATTATGTGTTCACCGAACGAAGTTTCAGTACTTTTGCCTGGATATTGCGGAAACTAGTTGCAGCCATAAGGAAATATACACCCGTATAATATCTAAGTGTGGACGTGGAAATGAATATAACAAGTAAATACAAGTAAACACGATTTACCGTGTCTTACATTGTAATCAATACGATGCTATCAAGATTGTTACCCATCATGTGCAATATATGCCAGTATTTAATCATTTATACGTACTGCAGGAAATGAATTGTTCACAATAACATCACCAGCACGATTTATGATAGAGAGTGGGACTCCATTTCACCTTTAATTTATTTTTAAATACCTCCACCCAATGTGACCTTTGGGATATTAGAAATGTTTACCTGTTACCCAGGTATTACGATGGATTTAGCCCGTGAATGACCTTATCGCTTCAGATAAATATTGTAAGCCACAAAATATTTTCCAGCGCCTCCGTGAAAAATATACATATACATATAAACGCTGCCTCGACGTATGCATCACACCTACGTTAATCAATGTTGTAACTGAACTTACTTTAGGTTATTTACCTAAGACGTAAGAACCTTTTCTTTATAACTTTATAACTCTATAATTTTGACATGAAAAAAAATTACAATATGTTGTTTTATAAAATTTCTTCCGTTGTTTTAAGATATATCACCAGTGTTGTAAGTTCTATTATTTTATTAATTTTCACGTATACGTGTTTGTAATCGACATTCTCTTTCAGACATTTTATTCTTCTCATAGATTTTATCTACGTTTGCGCAGTCCTACAGGTTTCCAACACTGTTTAGCTGTTATCCGTAGGCTTGATTCTGGTTCTGATTTATTGAATTATTCTACGAAGTACCCGTTTTTCAAAGCAAATTGCGAATGGACACAGATCTACTCTGTTCTACAAAATTCATCACTTTCTGGTCTAATTTTCGGAATTAATGACGCTTGGATAATGAGTATTGCCCCAATTTACTATTTAATGGGGAAATATTTCAGTTTTAGCAAATCAAATATGTAAAATTTGATTCTCCACTTGCATAGGTAAGCCTACTGCAAAATACTGTTTACAATACAATTTATTTTGATAGATGCGGAGCAGCGTTATTGATACAGTCAATATAGTGTAAGATAAAAATAAAACTTTGTTGATGTGGGTATGTAAAGTCTTAGCCGCTGTAACAAATAACTAGAAGACGCAGTCTACAGCTCTATCCGTGGTAAGCTTATTTTCTGAAGAATTTTGATTTTGTCCACACCCAGTGGGTCATGTAAATGTGTAGAACTAAACATGGCCAATATGCTTGTTTCAATGCATTCAAAATCTATATATTATTATCTCATCGGCTTAATTTGTTAGTACTTCCATTATACGCTGCATTATCGACTGTGAGTACTACAATCTAGTCGATGTTTGTTAAAATTTTGGAGAAATTCGTCCTCAGCATTGTTTTGACAGCTATTGAAAGTTAATAAGTTTATGTATTCGTGGGATCATGCGAAAAGACCAATACGGGTCAGTGATTCGATTTCTTTTTTTTGTGACTGTGATGACTACGGATGATATGATCAATAAAGCTCATGATATCGTGTTAACAGACCGACTTGCGAATATTAGAGGGACTGCTAATATGGTAAACACCTCAGTTAAATGTGTGTAAAACATCCTTCAGGAAAAATCGAATACAACAATGTTTGCGTGTTCGCAAGGTATAATCTTTGGATTATTTGCAATTACAACACAGTAGTATGTTGATTTATTGGACCGTTTCGACGCTGAACTAAAGAAAAGGCTCTATTAACGATGAGAAAAATTCGCTACCACCATGACAACGCCCCAGCTCACTCAATGACAATTGCGACAGCAAATCGAGTTCAATTACGGTACAAATTGGTGCCCCATCCACCATATTCGCCACCATTGTGACCTTTATGACTTCTTTCTTTTTCCAAACTTGAAAAAATATCTTGGCGAAAAGCGGTTCACATAAATGAAAGGGTCAATGAAGGTATGGAAACCAATTTTGCAGAGTTCGACAAATCCTATTATTTAAATAACTTAAAACAGTTGGAAGATCGCAAGAAATTAGATTTGCCTAATACAAAACAATTGCATCGTCTACCTTAACATACAATCCATACTATTCTCGTATGTTCGAATGGTCTCAACAACATAATTTGGCTGTAAGTCTCTTTGATTCAATTTTTGGTTTTCTACAGTTGTATTGTTTCGGATATCGCAGGCCCTACCAGTCCAAATGAAGCAAATAACAATTTGGGACAATAAATTCAGTGTTGTTAAATTAAGATATTGGTCTGAACTCAAATTCTAAAGAATAATGTTCTTTGATGCATTCAGGTTGTGTGCACATTCCTTTATTGTTCTTTTTGCTTTTGCTACAAAAACCTGTAAAAATATAATCGATTACGTATGATCCCTGAAGTACGATAGAAACTGATGCGCGAATAAAAAGATATTCGCGGAACATAGACGTACGTACACTCATTTTATTTCGTATCGATGGAATGGAACATTGAATATCTACTACTCTCTTGACATTTAATATTTTCACACCGTATAGACTTACCAATTTGTGCGTCCTTTTGAATGAGAAATTGAAAAAAAAAAACGTTTAAAATGGACGCCATGCTCATTCGGTTTTTTATTTCCCTCCCATCGAAACGTGGAACTACCCGATAATGCGCTGAAATATATTTTTCAGCTGCGTTGTATTCTAGTGGGACACGACCATAACGGCGACCTCTATTAAACAAAACAATTTCTACGTCAAGCCACGAACAGTGGACACATAAACATGCCACATAAAATAATTTGTCGCTACCGTGCCTAAAATTGCTGCATGAAATGCTTTAAAAAATTCGGAGTTCGGGGATGTTTTGCAGCGGTACCCAATTAAAATTTATGGTGTTTACCGACTTCGTTCCCTAAGATGGTATTGAAAATTTTTAATTAGATGCTACAATATTAAGCTATGCGAAATACGTAGGCTTTACTCATGCATGCATTACTTTTAATTAATGCAGTGCAGATGGGAAGTATACACACGTCTAGACGAGGTAAACGTATTGCAAACGATATTTTTAGTGAAATAATTATGATGCATTCTTTTACGGAACGAAAGTACATAATTTTTACTATCATTGCTGGATAGTATTAAGCAACTTTATTTTAAATAAGACAGACGTATTCACGTAAGCGCTTCTTGGATTTTAGAATTTTGACCGGTGAATATGTCCTTGTGATATGAATTTTACAACACAGTTGCTGTGTAAGGTATTTAGAAAGGGAAAATCATTACTTGTTGAAATGAGCTCAAACATGCTAGTTTAATGTTAACATGATCGTTACCCTGTGTTCTTCTCACGCATGCGAAGAAAGCTTCCTTCATGAGCAACAACTCCTATGCCGATGCCCATTCGATGTTTGAAAGCCTTACATGTGTCGACTCCTTCTCTCTAGTTCTCTTCCTTTGTCGTAGAACAAATCTAAAACTAAATAGAGCGGTCGGAGTCAATCAATCAGTTGAATATTAGTTGCACATTTACTTTTGACTAATCTATCAACCAAAACAAAAACCCTACTAGACAACAGTGTGAAGACTTATTGCTCTGACATGCTTGTCATTGTCCAATCCCCAGAATTTGTCCTAATCCGTAGGGTTCTGTCTTTCTTTGACACCACACAAGACCACATCTCCTAGTATCATATTTCGAGATCTATCCTTCAATTTAGCTCTTTGTTGAAGGTGATTAAGACCATCGTTGCCATACTCCATTCATTTGCTGCACGAATTTCGATATCGTCAACTGTTGATTTAGCCCTGTGTGATTTGAATGTAGCTGACCCCGTGCGTGAATAATGATTCCGAGTTTTATCGAAGTTATCGACGGACTCGAACAGCGAGCAATCTCCAGTAACCTTTCGTGAATCTAGCGAGGCGAATCTACAACAACTACGATTCTCGGAAGAGTGGATTGGGTCATATTATCCTGAAGACATGAAAAGTGTGAATAGTCTGTTTAGAGACTTCATGTATATTTTTAACTCGTTCTATGATTTTTATTGTCCCTAGATACAAGCAAAAGGAGAATTGTCCAAGCAATTGGATAAATTAAGACTTAAATAAGTTAAGGGAGGAATGTTCGGATTGGTCTATATTGTCCCGAACACATCCGCAATTGAGTAGTCACTACAAAGCAAACCAAGTTGAATATAAAAAAGGACAGCTGAGACAAAAAAAAGTGTTTTATGTAATTTATCGGGAATGCTAAAGACGTAAAGCGGGAATTATAGCGATGGCCGAAAAAAGAGAAACGCACCCATGGTTAGTTATTAACATAAACAATACGGTAGTATCTTATTCCTTACAAGTGGTTACTTTGTTTTACTAGCTCTCCATATTCAATATTAATGGTATTTTATAGATGAATTTAAATCTATGTACTCATTGATTAATAGCCAAAACTTATAGTCCGGTTTCATATTTATTCAAACATAGTGCTTTTCCGTACAATGAATTTATAATTACAATTAATTTGTATGATTTAAAATATTCTGAAAATGTATTTCTTTCAGAAAGTACCATTCGCTCATTATAGATAATAACTGTTATAGAAAATAACTTTAACGAGATTGTATAAAGTTTCGCGGAAAGTTGGGGAAGAAATGAGAAAGTTGTTCTAATTATTCTCGTCATTTTAATTGTTATTTAATATTTTAGTACGTGCCAAATGAATATAATTTTAATAAAAAGCAGCTAGATTGATTATAAACCGTTACATACTTAAATTATAATTAATAAAAGGTGTACAAAATTGACAATTTCCCCAAGCCGACCGTGGTAACAATTTTTGTGTTGCTGTATGTATCCATTAGGATAATAAATAAGGGTATGTTGTTGATCAAAACAACTTCTAAAACAAAATTAATTTCGCTGTCTTCTACCGCAGAAATTTAATAATATGTATCTGCCCGTGTAGATCGTGTATGGTCTCTAACTAAACCGTTTCCCTGGCAACCTTCTTTCCCGACTTCAGTGCTGAGTTGAGTGTTTTTTTTTTTATAACAGCAACTAGATTCTAGACTGGATTCTAGACTCTAGAAGAACTTCCGTGCACTTTCTTAACACAAATACCCTTGCCTACATACCATGTAAGGACGAACCCGGGTTTTAGGTGGCATCTTACGGCGCTTTTGTATTACCTTCCTTGTTTCTACATTCTATTGTATTCTCTTTCCCTTCCTGCTTTGTATGATGATAAATAAACGAATTCACTGGAATTAAATGTAATTATACTAAACCGGAATGCGGGGAAGCTAATAGAATAAACTATGAGAGGTAAGAATCCGAGAAATAAAAACACCAATATAGCATCGCTTCATACCTTGCTTGATATCCTTTATTTTTTATTGATTTTATAAATTGAACTTGATGGTATTTCTTAATGTTTTAGCAAAGGGTAAATTAGTAAATTAACGGAATATTTTTTCTGAATTAAGGACACAAAAATAAAGAAAAAACAAAAATTGGATTCCCCTTTTAAACACAACTTGGTTCTCTAAATACTTGCTGAATGCATAATGAACTAAATATTGAAGGTACCTAAATATATGAAGGCGAAACGCTTTTATAATGATGAAGAAAAAACAAGAATTGGAATGGCGTTGCTGAAGTCAAAAAATGCTATTGTATTGCCCTCAACATATTTCTTAAAAAATAGCATAGCTACTGCTTGGTTACTAAAGGTAAATTATGAAACGCGAACTTTACAGGTTGCGTGATTATTTTTTCTGAAACACTTTATTATCACTCTTGCTACGTATTAGCTTTATTATATGCAACACTTCACTGATAGTGGACACATGTTTCAATAGCTAAGGTATCATTATGATGAATTTAGCAGACTTAGACAGCTGTTTAAAAAGGAAGCTCGTTTGGCATATGTACACTATGAAACTCGTCTACAAAATGATATTGTAAGTAATCCGAAGAAGTTTTGGACATTCATCTCTGGCAAAAGATCTACATCTAGGATTCCTGGGGTACTGATCTATGAAAATGAAGAACTTAATCAGCCGTTAGACATTGTGTACAAATTTGCTGAACATTTTTCCAAACCATTTTGTGCAAGTACCAGTGTAGTAACAGTTCCTTTTAGTTATTATCCCACTTTCAATATTGGAACCATTTGTAAAAATGATGCTAGAGTGAGTGCGCAGCATCTTAAACCTGATATGACTGCTGGTAATGATTCCATACCAAGTTTCCTAGTGCGTGATTGTGCTAACTATACTGTTTAATCTAATTCTGTCAACATCTCAATTCCCTGATGTGTGGAAAATAAGCAAAATTATACCTGTATTTAAAAAAGGTAACTACTCTGACATATCTAACTATAGACCCATAAACATCTTATCAAACTTTGCTAAGGTTCTTGAACGTATATTGTTTACTAAAGTCTACATTAATGTTCAATCATACATATCTGAACAGCAACACGGATTCATAGCTGCAAGGTCAACCGTCTCAAACTTGACAAATATTACTCAATTCATTTCATCTGCAATTGACCATCGCAAGCAAGTTGATGTTATTTATACAGATTTTTCAAGAGCATTTGACTCTATCGACCACAATTTACTTCTTGCGAAACTAGACTATATTGGTTTCTGCCCTTCACTTCTAAGGTTAATGTCTTCTTACCTCAACAACAGATCTGGTTATGTATTTTATAATGGGTTTTCATCTGAGCACTTTCTTATACCCTCTGGGGTACCGCAGGGATCAAACCTTGGTCCCTTATTATTTAACATTTTTTTGAATGATCTGCTTCTGAAATTAAGCTGTGAGTCACTGGCATATGCAGATGATTTAAAAATATATAGCGTGATTAATACAGAAATGGATTGCGTAAAACTGCAGACCAATCTTTCCCTTATTGATAATTGGTGTAAACAGAACAGAATCTCCCTGAATATTGCCAAGTGTTCAGTTGTATCTTACACTAGATGTATTTCTCCAGTATTTTTTAACTATTCTCTAAGCACAGAATCTATTATCAGAAACTTTGAAGTATCGGACTTGGGTGTATTATTTGATTCACAGCTTACTTTTTCTCAACATGTAATAACGCTTTGCTTGTCAGCGTCCAGATCTTTAGGTTTTCTTATAAGATCATGTAAGTCTTTCCATAATATATCTGCAATTAAAACTGTTTATTATGCTACTGTACGTAGTAAACTGGAATATGCATCCCTGGTATGGTTTCCCTACTACATTAATCAACAACTTTCTGTTGAAAGAATACAGAGAAAATTTCTCAAATATTTGTCTTTTAAGATCAGTGGTGTGTACCCTGAAAGAAATGTAGATTACATTAGTTTGTTAAATCATCATAATGTTGAAAGTTTATCTCACCGTCGTGAGCGATGTAGTGCCACTTTCATGCTTAAATTGCTACAAAACAAAATTGATTCTCCATCCTTGCTTGCTGCGGTTAATTTTAATGTCCCAACGCATAGTACTAGATATGGTGCTATAATTAATACACCAAGGGCTAGGACGAACATTATGAAGAAGTCTCCAATTTATGTTATGACAAAGAACTTTAATGTCTTCTATTCCAATTACTTGGAACTATAAGTTATTTATGTTTCTTAGTACTAAGGTTTTTGTATTTTTGTATCGCTATTTTGCTCGCTTATTTATACTTTGTAGCTATTAGGATACTGCACATGTATTTTTTTTTCTTTTGTATTAAGTTGTCCTTTATTATTATTATTATTATTATTATTATTATTATTATTATTATTATTATTATTATTATTATTATTATTATCATCTTCGGCAATAGAACTGAACTAACGAATTGCGGGAAGAAATTGACCTAAAATAGGCGGATCATACGAAATAGAGAACTATGCCTCAACCTCTTGGAATTGTAAAACTGCTCCCATTGTGTAAGCAAAAGGAAGCTAAAATTTGTTGATGTCATAATACAATATTCTTCAGAAATATTTCCATATACAATGGGGTCATTGATAAGTAGCGAATCGGACACTTACTTTATTACGTAATCTGAATTCAGTAATAAAAATATCAACTCAACACCATCTAGTAATCAGTCCTGTTAAATTTGCAATATTAACTTCACAAGCAAAAAGTTTGGGAATAATAGTATATAGTACACTTAGATTTGACTCGTACATTACTAAATGCATTTGTGTCTTGTCACGTTTTAATTACTGACTCTACGTCTATTCCCGCCGTCTTACTATCGTTAATTGCGGTCGTATCCAGCGAGTGCAGAATTCGTGTTTGCGTTTGATATCTGGTATAAGTAAATATAACCATGTCTCTTATAAACTGTCAGTGCTAGGTTGGCTTGATATGCGCAATCGGAGGATTCTGCATACGGTTACAGAGTATTCTTGTCAATGTTAGTATCTGCCACCCAAGAAACGAATATCTGTTTCACAATGCATTCAATTTACACAAATCACTTCTTAATTTACTTTTTTGATTATATACCTATATTTTTTAAATGATCTCATTCATATTCATACGAAATTATTATCAATACACCAAGAAATTGGTTTTCACCTTACGGCTTCTTACACAGCTTCGTTGCCATCTTCGTAAAATATACAATTTCATCCTACTTTCTAGTATCAATTTTCACATTTCATTACTGGTTAATTTAATTTCGAAAATTTCTCAGCGCTCTTGTGAGAACCCTACATCACAACAAACTTTCTACCCGAAGTTACAATTTTATTACATTAATGGGAATATTAAGTAACCCATTAAAAAGAATTCGAACCTCCGTGTTTCAGTAGATATAGCGGTTGTAAAACTGAACACGGCCTTTCCGGGGCTTTTATCCTGAGACTCCGCGCATCATTCAATGCAAAACGTGTTCCTAATCTTTTACCTACCTTGCCTTTGCTGATTCGGATTCTTAATTTTGACGAATGCTAATTATAATGCACCTAGCGATGTCGGCGTAACGAGGCAGTGGAGCACCTACAGTTATCAGCTCCCTCCTGTCAGGCTTTCCGTCACCTCTTATATTTTCCAGTAAGTTTCTTTTAAATAAGAGAAGAGTCTTGGCTTATCTTTATAATCTTGTAAAAAGAATATACAGGAAGACCGCGAAATTCAGTTCCAAAGCAGGAATAAATAACGGAGATTAATAACAAGAATGGAATCGGTTAACGAACGGCCTGTGATTTTCAATTGGGAATAAAGATCGAAATATGCCTTCTTCTCGGATAGGAAAGTGAAACTGTAGGCCTGGTGATGCGATGTTTGATATGTTAAATCGATGTTTTGTGCAACAACAACAAGAACGGCTTGCTTTTCCAGAATCGAGATTTGACAAATTGACACTTATCATTATGTTGCTTAGCAATGGACTCTTTTTCGTTACAGGAGTTAATAGGCTTTTCCATATTTCGTATAAAAAGTCATATTACGAATACTTTTATTGCTGCATATTATATTTTTGAAGTTAAAGCCAGGCATTAGCTTTCCAAAAACATAAGAATATCAGCGTATAGTAAATTAAGTATCAATTTAGATTAATTTTTTAACATAAAAATTTAATATGAAATCGGGCCACTGTAAGAAAATGTTGATGATTGATAAAAACCCTCGTGCATGTAAAGCCCGCCACAAGCACGAACAACAACAACCTAACAGGTAAAATTGCACAGGAAGGAGCACACTACGCGTATTTTAATGGCAGTTTCCAGTCTGTCTTAAACCATTAATGAGATTGTTGCGTTGGCAGTGGCGATGGTAGCAGTTTTAGAAGCTATCGCATGACTGCTTTTTTATCACGATGTGCATGTTCCGAAGAGTTAATCCTTCACAAACGTGGATGTTTCTCATTCAATAAAATCAATCAGAAACCCTTTGCTTCTTGATTTTGCACGAGCTCGTTCTATACAGATGGTGAAAGTCAAGACCAGATTTTTCGAACGCCAGAGAAAACGGTTTCCGAGCTTGAGTAGCTTCCAATAACAGACGTGAAAGCCTGTGACAACCTGAAGATGGTATTTAGAAAAACTGAAAATGAAATATAATAAGAAAGAGAGTGGGGAGCTGAGAAGGCAGAGTACCAACGGAATTTTAAGTAAATAGCGGATTGTAACCAAAAGACCCATCTTAAAGGAACATAGTATAAAGACAAAATACTCACTTTATGGAACCAGATATTAATCTCTGGCTTATGCTAACGATATGGCTTATTTCTCATAACTTAAAGCAACAGAAGAAAATGGGCTAATAATGAGAGCAAAGCAAAATATGCATATGGGATAGAGTTATAAATTTTCGGAAGCTAATCTGCGTTAAAATCTGGTTCGAGCTACAAAAATGAAACAAAAAGAAAACCATTAATAACACAAAACTGTTACAGGAAATAAAATACCAAATTAAGACCACGCTGAGTTTTTACTCACATTCGGAGATAGGCCAATGTTCTCCTAAGCCCCATTGTTCCAAATGCTCTCGTTTTATTTTTATAACTCTGCTAGAAGTAGGAATAATATGCAAATGTTGGAGCCACAATGGCATCATTAAACAAGACAAAACGGAAACGGGAATGGTAGGCAGGGAGCACAGTTGCGAATATATATTTACGAATTGGCACGAATGGGTAGGATGATGCATAATGTGCGAATGGAAGACCGTCTTTATGGAGTTTTACTGTAGATCATAGAAATCGTCTGGTTTCTAGTAACTCACAAATGAACTAGTTACTTGCGTTTACTGGTATTTTTCCGCACTGCTTAATAACAACATTAGATTGATTTATTTATCGCAGCAATACATATACAGGGAACTGTATTTATTCATGAGAACAACACGGGTTTAATAACTACGAGTTAATGTATATTTACGGTAAATAAACTTGTATTAGCAACACAGCTTAATTGGACGATTTTTCGTATCGTAAAAGATACAATGGAGCATTATTTTGAATATTTGCGTTTTCATGACTAGTGCACGCCTACTCTGTGATTCTGGACAGCGCAAATATGCTGTTTTAGGAATCTCGTGGGAAGACAATGTTTATTTGAGACTCCTCCTACCCGCTAGAAGATGTTCAGAGGATGCGTTGTCTTGTAGAATTTAGAGATTTCAAAGTAAGCGCTGTGAAGGAAACTTCGAGAAACATGGTTTTTAAGATGGCTTTGATGGTGCTTGAGGAACGTACTTTGTACATAGGTGTGCTGGTATAGGTTTATCTGAAAAAGTCCCTTAGATGTGGATTTAAGATTACTTCCATTGTGTAATAAAACGAACGTCCATTATACCTTTTGGAAAGTGTGGGTGTGTTGTTATATATATATATGGCGCACGTCCAGTAATGGTAGCTGCCTTTGCAGGTGAGTCGAACGGGATTTTAGGTATTGACCCAGTCTCATTTGGTAGCGTCTCCGCGCCCGGTTCGGGCGCTGGCATCGCTCGGCGTCCTTCGGCGTCGAGCGCTAGTCAGCGTCGGGACGCGTGTGGAGAAATGTCTTTGTCGTCTGGTGCAGCAACCTTTGAATTCAACTGGTAAGTCGACTTGTTGATGTGATGTTTTTATGTGCGAGAGCGAGTTCGCTTTCGCGGGAAATTTTAATATTCCTTCTAATATCTGTTCTTGATCACTCATATTCGATACCTGTCTCGATTAGTTTAATATGTTACGTGATCAATTACGTAATTGTTTGTTTTATAATTTTTACGACTATTGAATAAAGTTGAGTTAAAGTTTTGCGCTAGAAATAAAAATTTCGAAAATTTTGAAATTGAAAGTGAAGTACCCAATACCCTGATTATAAAAAGTCATGAAAATTCCATGAAATCAGTTTGCTCTTTGAAAGTATAAAAAATGCGCGCTTTCAAATTGAGAGACGGGTCGTCATTAAACTGCGCTTTAGAGATTTCCGTGGCCGGAATTTATACTTCTGCAATTATGTTTTCCGTATATGTAATTCATTTATTGGGGGAAGTATTACTAATTTAGTAACTTTCGTTACTACTTTTGTAGAAAAACGTGACTGCGAAATCAACAAGTAAAATTGCAGCGACTTATTGCTAGTATTAGTTAATTCTGTATTTTTAAACCGGGTATCAGATCATTTAAGTTTAATAATCGTTTTAAATACCTTCGGTTTTTGATTCTAAATGAATAAAGACCTTCGCGTTTTGATATGTGGCTTGAGTAACAACGTAGAAAAACCAAAGCATAGATACCAAATTAAAAAGCGCTCGTTGTGTAAGGACATTGTGGATCGAATAACTTTGGTACCATACACTATAAAATGATACATATGTTGAAAAAATTTGTCTCTAATCTATCTTGCACAGAATATCAGGAACTTTAGGTGATTATCTACCACAAAGAGTAACACGTGAATATGGTGGCCGTTAAATTTGCTGGTTCACATCGTTAGTAATCCGGTGTCAGGGCAAAACAGTCCCAAGGTAGAATAAAAAATCAGAGATTGTTCGTAATGATGTCATCTAATAAAGTCTTCATCTTCATCTTCAAGTAAAATCTTGAACGAGATGTAAAACTTAAAAATTAAAAATTGAAGAAACAAAAATCTGTAAATGAAAAAAGGTATTCCAATGGACTGTGTAAACATGTACTTCTCTTTTCACAAATTTAACCCCTATCCTGCGATTCGCCATTTCTCTTTACTTGTTTTTCCTTCCTAAAACAACTCCATTTCCTTTACATTTTTGATTGGTTCTATGTATGCGGTTTTGATCAAAATTTAATCCAAGATTTGCTATTGTTACTTACAAGTTTAATTTTTTTTTTTCAAGTTTTAATTTATAAGTTGCATCTCATTTCACAGTTTTTTTAATAATATTCAGAGGACTTCATTCCAGGATGTTAATTTCATATTTTCACGAATTGTTCCTGGAGGAAGTTTGAATTAAACCAGAAGCAAGGAGTAGTTAAGCGAGGATCTTTTAGTTTTCGTTGTGCAGCAATATAGGGGTTATAGTAGTGCAACCCTGGCAAGTGGAGAGATCCGCCAAATAATGAAAAAGAAAAAATTATTTAAAAATAATGGTAACTTCTATAAAAAATAGAATATAAAATATAACACCAAGGTATAGGACTTTTTCTATAGTGTAATATTGCTAAAACGAATTACTTCGCAAATTCCCTATGTACAGTAATTTGATCAAAAAGGAACTATTTTATTAAGAATATATTTCTTCATTACTACTCTAATTAAAGCATATTCTATCGGGGAAAATTTCGACTACACGCAACTCATATTCGTATGTAAACAATATTTCGCCAACCGTTAGCAGAGTAAGATACGATGTACATATTCAATGTAAATTCTGTAGTCCATATATTGGCTCTGATCTATGAATTAATCATTAGCATAGCGTAGCAAAAAGTAGATATCTTTGGGGATCGCATACCACAATTTAATCTTTAACAGACAAATACCAACTGTTAAATATTTGAAATATCCGTGTTTTTGAAATTAGCCAAAGAATTTTTGATTTTTTTTTTAAATACTAATAAATTGATACATTTTCTCATTCATTTGATTGCGGTGATCTCTGATAATTGGAGAAACTTGAAACTCATTCTAATCTTACACAAAATGATCTCACATAAAAAATATCTTGATATGTTTGTCAAGTTACACGAAAAGCCGGCGCCAGTTTGTTTATCTGGAATACTCCATATATTATTACATGGTATTACAGGTCAAATTCATGTGGGATTTCTTATTCGACGATGTGTTCCTGAATACCGTGGTACGGCGCCTACTTAAAATCTTAAACATGTTCGAGTTCCAATGTAACCAGGGGAGTGAAAATGTTAAAAGTATTTTAGAGGCGTTGCTCCCAATGGTGTTTGTAGTTTACCTAATTTCCAATTTCTCCGAATCATGTTTTTCCAGGTTTCAGCTCCTGGTAAAACACCCTAGGGCTCTTCAATTAATTTACTGGAGGTATTCAGTAAATTAATTGAATACAATGTCATAAACGCAATGTTGTACATTTTGATATTATTGTTGAAACGGTCTAGTACCGGGAAGTGTGAGAGTAGATAACGCCGGATTTAATGCGACAGGCACCTCCACCAAAATCACACATTTACATGTACTTCCTTGAAGGTTACTGTAACTAAGGGAAATATGAATATATGAATATATTTTCTAAATATAAAGGTCCCTTATAATAGAAATTGTAGCAGTTAAGAAATAAGGCAAATATGAAAATGATTAAAAATAGAATAGGAAATTGCATATAGGGAAATAAATATGACTGTACAACCTGAAATACCTGTAGATTATGTTCAATTAAAACAATTTTGTTTAATATATATATATATATATATGTCAAGAGGGGGGAAATCACTAGTACGAAGACATACGGTGATTTTACAAATTCATGGAATCATGACAGAAGCTTTTTCGAAATAAGGAAGGCTGCACTAAATAAAAATTTATGTTTGGTAAAGACGTGTTAGTAAGGCTCAACGATGTGTATTCCAACAATATAATAGTGGGCAAATGGGATCTTACTATAAACTTCTATACTATAACTATAAACGATCATTTCTGATTGTCGAATACTATTTAAAGAGCGAGTTAATATTTTTAAATTTTCTATCGTTTAACACATCTGTCAGTTACTTTAATTATGTCAACCAAATTATATTGATCTAATTGAAATTTTTTCCTTGAAACCAGACAAACAAATATCATGTTGCTTTACACAAATATTGTGTTGATTCAGACAAAATAGCTTGCTCTAAGCAATTTTCCTTTAAGTTTAGTCATGTTAACCACATATGCTGGTTGCTGACATATGTAGGATTTGCGCATAATATTATTGGTGTTAATAATGCGATAACTTGTTACGCTTGTTTCTTGTCAACATCTTAACGGTAACAGAAAGCACGCTTTCCTGGTCCCTTTGTTTATTAAAGGTAGGTTACATTATCTTCAATGCTTTATAATTGAACTGGTAGAGTACTAAACACTGCTATTCTTCTATTCCCAGAATCTAAAATTTACTTTTTACAAAAACAAAAAATAGACGTTACATAAAACTAGATTTAAATATGAGAAATCTCCGCAACTAAAACCATTGCTTAACTCAAATGCTAAGGGCTAATGTGGGATTATGGAAAGAGTGCTGGAAAAAAGATTATGTAACAGCACAGCTTATTTTCGTTTGCTAGGTTCGGTCCCGAGAGATTACGTCGAGATTTATGGATAAACGTGCTTCATAAAATCGCAATAAAGGTTCAGAAAAAGTCTGCTCGATTTTAAAAACCGATTGAAACTATTTGCCTTTTAATTTACATTTGAAATAAAGAGCAGTAACAGAATAATGTAAAAAATTTAATTTTTAAAAGAAGGAAAGCAGATGAGTTTGAAAACATTGGCTAACATATAAGATAACGGATTATTGATTAAACTAGTAATCAATTGAATTCTTTTACAATTAATGCTTGGACTGCTGTAACACTGGAAGCACTTCGTTTTAACTTTAATACAAAAGCTTTTAAAATACGAAAGTGTTGGGTATAAAAAAAAGGCGGGTTCTAACCATGTACCCCATCGTGTTAATATAGGTTATGGCGGAAAATATATATTCGGGCACATTTCTTTATATAACATTATCCTAGTTGATGCTTCCAATAAAACCTTTTTAGATGAGTTAATTAATGAATTAACATCGGGAAATTTTTCACGAATAAGTTCAACAATACGATGTATTCCATGCACAACACATGTTAGATGTAGCATGTTTGGAAAACGTTTTTTAAGCTAGTTACCTGTTTTTAACATTACGCTTACAGAATATGAGAGAAGTAGAATTTTTAAGCAGTCGTCACCAGCTTCATTTTTTACGCTGTTGATGATAATGTCGGTAATATCGTTTGCAGTGACACGCAATTTGATTTTTGTAGCTACTAAAAACGACATTGGAGGATCTTTCGTATGCAATGCACCAAACCATTACATTAACAACGCACCTTCCTTTAATGTCTGTCGCTTCATCTGCGCTTATCCAGAGATAATTTTCACCTAGTTTTGACCTGATTTGATTTATTGTTCTGTCGAATTGCTTAGGTACATAATATTTTCTAATTGTCGATGGATGGGGAATATCTTGGTTGGTATATTTTTTAAGAAAGCCACGGAAAAGTGGATCCTGTAATTTATTTAACGGGTTATTGGGATCAAGAAAAGCTGCGCATAAATCAATTACAATTTTATCATGTGAAATACCTCTTGGTATTCAATATGCTTCGTATTATCCAGATGCCGCTCAAGAGTATATTTGCTCCTGAATCCTAATTTCGCAGAACAAATGGTGCAAAGCACTTCTTTTTTGTTGATGACAGTGAAAATGGTGCCATAGTCTGAAACAATGCTTGACATTCTCAGCATTGTTGGAAAATGATAAACTAAGAACTACTAAAATAAAACGAAGGAATACGGAACAAGTAAATATTCAATGAGGATCAAATATATTATAAAATTGTAAAACAAAATATAAACTCTAAAGAATACTCCAAAAGTATGAGAGTACCCAACAAAATAAACCGAAAATGAAGCTTCTAAAAAAAGGCAGTGAAGAAATAAACGAAAAACACACTCTTAAAATTGGACAGTATCTAAATATTTTAAACTGAACGTCGCTACGATGCTCTCCACTCGGTTACTAACTAAGTGGCCAGTACTGCCGTCGCTTTCTGCCTATCTCCTACGTGGCGAGTTACACACATGCGAGACTTAGCCTTCCACCGAACGTAACGCTAATGACAAACTGCACGCAACGTCGCCACTCTAGTTGTCATTTTATTCTACACCACTGGTATTGGAATAAACTATCTATTTATTGGAAATTATAAAATTAATGCCAATGTAATATGTTTAAATTAATATTAATTTGTGGAAGGTATGCAGATGATATGTATGCTTACTAGCAATAAAGTCTAAATGCAAATTAATATATGATGCCATTGAGCATAATTGAAAACCAGAAGTTTTATCTCTAATGAAATCGGATGCCATCATGGAAAATGCGCATCCATCAATTTTACATGAAACCGATATGCAATTACAATTGCGATGTTGTTACGTGCATTTTAAAAATTGCATCATTACTGATGTAGGAGATAAAAAGCGCGGCTATGGAAAATATCGGAATAATTTCGCACTGGAACCATTACTCGCTGCATAATTATTACAATACCATTCGGGTAGTTAAGATATGTACGAAACTATAACATTAAAAAGAAGTCCAAAACTCTGATTCGACGTTGGCAAGTAACAATTTAAGAGATGTGGAAATATTGAGTAAGTAAATAGTTCGAGACGTATACGTAAATACCGATATTTACACTACAACCACTCTGCTCTTATTTAAAATATGTAATAAATGGCAGGCAGTGGAATTTCACGAGCGAATTTAATTCATAAATAACGTATAGAGAGTAGGTATAATGCATGATTAATTCATGAATATAACCCATATTTGTTACGCGCACTTGGAATAACATCTAATTTTCTATTCAGGATCGATCGTAAGGTGGCGCTGCTATTCCAATGAATTATTACGTGCTGACGTGTTTTTCTTTGTTTTTCATTGGATCGGATACTGTTTTTGTAAAGTTGTTGTGAATATAAAGAAAGGATTATTTTGGAACAAATGTTTTATATACTTCGGTCGATATTCTGTATATTAGGAATTCTTTGTATAGCTCTCTTGAATACGAGATAAATGAGATAACATATCGTGAATGCAGACCAACTTCGAACCGATTAATTTTCCTGAAAATGTTGACGGATGCAAACTTCAATTTAAACCTAAATACGTTATGGTCTTGGATATGCAAATTAGTCTTGAGATGCTGGTGAATGACATATATATATATATAGTCACCACCTTATCTTGTTCGTGTCTTGCCAAATTTTCCGAGAAATACTCAATCGGATATAATTAGATTCACCGCCCAGCGTGTAAAGAAACAGCGACATTTCGCAAAAATCTCAAAATTATTTCAAAAACTAAGATAATAATTACCACGGAGAATTGAACAGAGGTATCTAAAATCGTAACAATATACAGGATATTTATATTTAAAATTCCAATCTTCCATCGTGCGCAGCAGAAACTGGTCATCCTGTATTTCCATGTAATTCTACGTATACATTTTTTTTTTAATTTGTCGTATCGATACTTTCTAGACCTATGGTATGTCATACCACTTAACTTATATTTCAGAGGACTATGTGATGTATCCGTGTTCCATTTGAAAGAAGAGAGTTAGCATCCGTTACCGATTTAATCAATACCACCATAAAGTTGAAAATATATTTAGAAAATAAATCTTCTATAATATTCTCCGACAAGAGATATTTTTAAATGGGCTTCTGATATACCGTCGTTGTGAATAACCCTACGAATCAAGCACTAAAGGAACTAAGTACTTAAGCGGGTGAAATATTTCGCAGTGCCTATTTATCTAATGTTGATTTCTTTCGGTATCCAATTTCAGTTCATTCGTATAGGGTTTACAGCGATTACAGCCCCTGCGTTCACTCATTCTTATCTGTAACTGTCAGAGACATTGAAATAGCACAACAGAAAAACAACTAATGTATTCTTAGTTTTCTTTTAATCAAAGATAATTATTTTTTGGGTGACTATTAGACATATACACCTAATACTATCATGTGTTCCTTTTACTTAAATAGAACTGGCTTAAGTGTTACGCTAAAATAAAAGTTAAATTTTCGATATTTCGAATATGGCAATAGAATCAGAGCGTGCCATTAATGATGCTTCATTTTCAAATACAACATAGTATCCATTCACAGAAATTGAACATTTGTTTATTTTTACGTTACTGTAATATTAAAACGTGCTAAAGGAAGAAAAAATAACGTATGTTACAAGGATAAACTCATAGAACTGCTTATAGATTTAAAATATAATGATTTTGATACACAGAAAAAAAGGATTGTTTGAATGAAAGAAATATATTTTTTTGGCGTTATTTCATTAAGTGAAAGCAACATTTCTTCTTAGATACAAGTAAATATGGAGATATTATTCATTTCAAAGTAATATAGCATTTTTTTTAAATATTTCCTTGTCAAAGAGTAGATAAGTTTGACATGAGGTGCAAATAAATTATTTCTTCAGTGAGCACGAGCACGAGCAGCTATGTTAGCAGACTCTTTTTTGTTATGTATTTAGGTAACCAGTTTTAACTTGTAGTTGGTATCATAATCAAAGTATTGTGGTTATTTCTTTTGATAAGTTTTTTTTATTTAAAAAGTTAATTTCTTAAAGTGAAATAATTAAATTTGTTGTTTTAATGATTCCATTGCCATCAATTTCTTTGGTTCAAATATATCAATTTTGTTATTTCAAATATCAAGTTTTGTTGATATTAGTGACATGCTTTTTTGAGTTAAAGAACTAATATAAAAAAAGATATCTGATAGAAAGCAATATTTCTACTCAGTGCAGGCTTCCTTGAATCAACAAATCCTTTCTCTTAATGTAGCTTGTTCAATTTTCACTCCGCTGTACATGTGTTTTCCCTTTTTTCAAATAGAACACTACGTTTTTAGGTGTCTTACGTTGTTTGATGTCAACACTCCATATGGCTATCTGGTTTTCTTGAAATGTGGATGTTTTTTAACTCCCAACATTCTAAACACTTTACATACTAGTAGTGACTCAAATATTATTCAGTTAAGTATTTCTCATAGTTTTTAGCAGTATACCGATTATTTTGTCTTATTTATAAAACTGCTCAAACCGGCCATTATTCTGTTACGTACAAACCGTAATGGGACTTCTTCTGGTTTTCTAGTAGTCGTTTACACCTTACAGTACCTCGATAAAGAATAATACATGCTATAATAAAAATTGTATATTTGCAAAAATTGTCCTTGCAATACCTTGCTTAATATATCAAATTTCCTTCAACAATTACAGCTGTCTTCAGCAATTCCAAGAAAGCATTTCGGCTAATGTCTTAAAAGAAGTAAAACAGTGTCTAACATTTTTTTCTACGCCACCATTTATTATTTTTCATATTACTTGCGAGACGCGTATAACGAAAGAATGTCGGGGCACTTTTTCATCGCGTCTAAGGCTTTCTCCACTTCTCTCGCTTCCAGTGAAAACATTTTTGCCAGTCAGCAAGGGGCGATACTTTTAATGGTACGAAAACATCGTGAAACACCAGCTTCCCAGACAATCGAAATCATTTCTTATAATACGGCTGCTTATGATATATGATACAGATATTATTCCGTAACCACACGCACTTTCGAGAAATTAATTGAGAAATCGTATAGCCGTGTAACAATATCAGCACGACGCTTATTCGCCGCATGTCGTTTTCATGGCTATGATTATTTCATATGCAGCCGGTTCAAATTAATATTCATCTGTTGGAGTATTCAATTACGGTAAATTACATCAACTGAGAAGCGCCCTTCTCCGTTCGCAATATAGACTGTAATTATCTGTTAAACATTTACACACCCTGCTGGTTGTATTCAGCTGTTACAGTGGATAGCGTTATTAATTTTTATGTTGGACGTACAAAACGGCAAAAATTAGTTAGAGTACGCAAAATTCGCCTTCCTTATGTGTGAGATAATCCCTTTCAAAGCTTCTTTCTCTTTGTGAGCGGAACCTGAAAATAAAAGAGGAATGAGTTTATTACAGTTAACATGCTTTTAACGTACGAAGAAGATGAACAGCGTTTGTAGTGTGTTTTAACAAAAGAGTGTCTCTTAGCGCTGCGCGCGATACTGCATTGTATCCAATGTTTTCAAACAAAGATATATAGCGTGTCTATGCGTAATGCGTATGCGGAAAATGATCGATTTCCTGAGCATTTTAGGAAAGAGTTTTAGAATATAAAATATTCGTAGACAGGTTCTGCGCAACGTAAAATTATTCCCACGTACACAGGCTGTTTAGTTTCCACCACAAGCGATACTAACTTAGTATTTTAAATAGAACATCCTGTATGTTATTACGTTTCTGGAATCCTCTGTTCAATTCTTCCAATTTTCTTCAATATTTCCTATACCTTGGTTTATGAGATAATTGAGATGATGTGAGATTTCTTGAAACTGCGTTGTTTCTTTAGCGACCGATATCTTAAATGCTTTAGATGCTGGAGCAATGATTTAAATTTTATTCGATTGAATATTTCTTGGAGTTTTCGGTAATACTTCGAAATGTCTTTTGTGTCGAACAGCATCTACAAGATGGCAATTGAAATCGTTGCCATGTTTGATTCATGCTAATTTAATTTTATTATACTGAGAAACTGTTCTAGAATGTTTCTTGTAAATATTTCGCGATACCTGAGAAGCCTATGCAATGCAGATAAGTCTCTTCTAAAGATATGCAATAAAAATAGTAATAATTTATGCATACAATCTTAACGGCTATTCGAAATAAACACCATTTTCGGTACACTCCGCACTACATAAATTGTAATTTGATTAATTCGGAGCAGCCGTTTCGAGACTCCATGGATTGAAATGACAGTGACAATGAGAATTCACAAATGAAACAACTGTTCTGAATTAATCAAATAACTTGCGTGGTGCGGAGTATGCCGATATTTAAGTATTTGCTATACTGCCCCACAGTCTTTGCTATCATTATTTATTTGGTTAACGTTATATAAAAAAAATTATGGATATATCATAACAGCGGCATTTCGTGAAAATCTCAAAATATGTCAATTATCCCAAAAATAAATGAGTACAGAAGACATGATGACGTGCATTGAAGAGAAGCATCCAAAAACGTGTCTTATTACGTACAGGGCAATCTGTTTAGGAAACCAAACACGGTATACATAAAGCAATTAACCTTGTCTTAATACATTTTTAATGTACAGTTGCTGAATTATTAAGCCAAACATCGAAAAGCAGTGTTACATTTAAGCCGCAAATCCTGCAAATATGAATTTGAATTTGAGCTCCTAAAAATATTACTATTGTCGTAATTTACAATTGGTCGATAAACACACTACGTTTTATTCTCTCTTGCAGGTTGCTTGAATTGCCACTTGTGAGTGCGCTACAACGACGATTACATATATATGATTACTTATTATTCATCTTTCTTACTTTAATTTTTCCATTTTACAAACTTATCCTTTTAATATTCAGCCTCGAGGGTCTTTCGGAAATTACGCAGAAACACCAGGTGATTAATAATCTGATCAATTTGAATTCTGTGCCTGTTTTCAATTTATAATAGAGCGAGCATATTTAACCTTCGCATAAATCGCGTCTCTCTTCAGAGTAATAAATGGGATAAACTTTTGTGCTTCAGGAAGAGTAAGTATTTACTTAATTCTAACTTAAAGTGAAAAGTAGTACTCGTATTTAGTATTCAGCGTGAAATATCTTTTGCTCTTTTTATTCTTATACAAATTACATTTTTCTCATTTTTTATTCTGCTTTTTTTTTTAACATGTAATAATAATTACCTGCTTTAAATTACTGTTGCAGCCGATGCTCCAGCATTACATTGTACAACATGAAATTTAATTAGCGGAATCAACTGTGTAGGTACATAGGAACGTGCAGGGTTAGCGTGTATCATTTATTTACTCAGTTATTAATTTTGAACCCATACCGTTTTCGTATCTCTGTAACGTTCTAGTTTTATTTCATTATAGTGCTGCATTTTTTTATTACGAAATATGGGTTGCTTGCATTAAGAGATGTTTTAGGTTAGCTTTCATCTAGTAAAATGTTGCATTTAATTTGGAATTTGAAATTAAATCATTACTAGTAAACTAACTTAGCAAACATCACCAAGTAAATTGAACCAGTGAAAAATAAGTCCATGGAGTCTGCACCAAGTCTGCAGAAACAAGTACACTTTCCGTGCGCTTCACGAAATGAGCAGAGGCTAGTCAGACTCGTGTTTTATCAACTCTCGGGGAAACCAGTAGATAGCACGAACCCATTCTCATGAGACGAATAAACACAAGTTTGTCTAGTCTCTACTAGTTTCGTGAAGCGCTACAGGCCTAATCTGCACCGACTTTGTCTTTTTGCGTTATGTACAATTTACTTTGTGCTAAACTAGAGGCTATTAGTTTTTCCCCTTCATTGGTGAAGTTGATTTCTTCTTATTTCTTTAGCAGGAGTAGTTTAATCAACTCTTCAAGCCATCATCTGGTATACCACAGATTTTCAATCTCGGGCCATTGTTCTTTAATTTTCTGAATGATTTTCTTCATAAATTGCCGTGCGAGTTCTTAGCACATGCAGACAACTTGACTTATTAACGGCTGGTGCACTCTGAATAGTATATCTTTAAGGATTGGCAAATATTTAGTGGTCTCCTGTATCAAACGCTCTAACCCAATCATTTTCAATTACACTGTTCCATCTACATCATTACAAAAACACAGAAAGACAAGGATTTGAAAGTAGTTCTGACTCAAAATTGAGCTTTCCTGATCCCATATTTGCTTCTAAATCTCTGGATTTTCTACTAAGAACTTGTGGTGCTTTCCGCTAAAGCTACATCTCGGTAATAAGGACTTTATATTATGCCCAGACGAAATTGGAATATACCTACTAAATTTGGCACTCTTACTACCCGTACAAAATTCAAGAATTCTTAGTTGATGATGTGTTGTTCTGCGTGACTTTGCCATCAAGTTAAAATAAATCAAATCATCAAACTTAATACTAATTACATTCATGCGTATGACAAAGATCAAACACCGTTCTTTCATTCCTTGGAATAAATGCCACGTACTACCATGTAAGTGTATGTATTATAGTTTGCGTGTCCAGTGGGTAATGACTTGGTACTTTAAAAGGCGAAAGCACATAGGAAAGTGCTAAAATGGTCATTAGTTTATGTACATACTTTCGTTTGTACAATTCATTAGTTGAGAAGGTGCGATGATTAGAATGTTATGTCGTACAAGTTGAATGCACAGTTGTATAAAAGAGCTCTATACTTTTGTTTCTTTTTAGAAATGTAGCTTTGTTTAATTTTTTAAACAATTTGTATCGGGTCAAGTGTTTGAAGTGAGTTTTCATATCAGTAAAGCAGCGTTCCACGATTCAACACTTCTGTTTGGGCAGGTCAAATTTATAAATGATGTAATGAAAGGATAAAATAGTATCTGTTGTAGAAAATTTGCTGTTTGTGATAACTACAACTATACGAATATACAAAAAAATCGCCATGTAATCTCTGTTTTGGTGAATCTGCTAGGTGTGTTCATCTAATGCGTAAGCATAAGATAATTCTTTTCCTGAGCAGTATAGGGAAAATGTACTGCTGCAGAATCCATGATTGTACAAAAATGTGCAGACTTTAGAAGCTTAATTTTTCAAATGGAAGCCTTATAAATAATACAAATGCCTCTCATCAATTTATGTCAACTTTCGTTTTAACATTCACTGTACGTTTTTAGCCAAGCTGCTGAGATAAGTGAGTTAATTTGCAATTTTTGCGAAATGCCATTTATTTAACGCTCTATATTTCAAAATGCTTTGCTTGTCAGGGTAGCAATTTATAAATTTATAAATTCTATTTGCTGCTCAAGTCAGGTTCTAACCAAAGCTGTGGACTGCGAAGGTCGAATCGGTTGTGAAAAAAGCGGAAGCTGTTCCGTTGGCCAGACAGAAATTGTGGAGAAACTTATTGGTTGAAAGTGCTATATTAACATTATTAGAAATACCACAATACTGCCATTGAAGGCAATTATAGGACAACTTTGGGCTTAACAACATGTTTAACTCTCTACCTTGTACCAAACTACAATTTTTCTTTTATTTCTTAGAAACGTTATCCTAAATTTACCGCTAAAATTAACTAATTCCTAAAATTACCTTACATCGGTACAGTTTCTACTAACTGAAATAAGATACAAAAGAAAAGCTAACATCAGAAATCAAAGCCTTATTTACGTTGCAATTTCTGTCACTCTCGTGGATAAATTACTTAGATATCTAAGTAATCTACGTTTGAGCACGTTATTGAGTCCACTGCATGTGTTTGCCTTCCAGTATTAAATTCTCAGTTTGTACGTACAGCAGCTTACAAATACGTATGTCACGCGAAAAAATCATTATTTCCGTTTATTGCGTTACAATCAAGCGAATACAAAAAGAATAAATAACGATACGCCTTCGCCTGCACCGCCTTTGGGGAAAGAGAAAAGTTAACCACATACATGGATGTTAAGGACGTCTTCTTTCGGCCGTTCGTCTATTGTGGGTTTTTTGATCAAATACTCTTCCGGTTTGTATATCTTTCCGTCGAGCGCCCGGAATAATTTTTAGTTTTGTGTTTGTTCTTCGACCTGCAGCGCTTTCCTATCATACCTATACAATAAAAATTGTTAGTATCTAGGGAAATCATATGCGGGGATTAGGTGCGATATACGTACATACGTGAATGGAATTGTTTGAAACGGAGTAAATACGAATCTTTAATGTTAAAACGGAATGTCTAATAGAGCAAAATCGGAGATTCCAACATTGGTATTCAATTGTACAAATCGGAACGCTGGGTTGAGTTTAAGACGCGATTGTGCTGTATTTTTTTAGAAACGCTTCAATAAATTGATATAGTTATTCAGTACTTAAATTCATTGCAGATTGTTAGCAAATCGGTCTGTAATATTACAAATGAACATCCAAGAGGTCATCTGTCATCAACGCTACCCACACATCTCATCTAATTCTTCATTTTGTCCACCCATCGAAAGTAAATGTCTCCCTAGTGGTAGAAACCTCGATTTCTAAAAGAAAATTTCTTCTCTGGCCTACTATCTTTGGAGCGTGGGTGGATATTAGGCGAAGGGTTTGTTTGCCAAACTGTTTCAAGCGTTTACAGAAACATTGAACCATGTCATTGTACTTTGTGATTAAGGTGAAATAGGAACCAATACCATTTCTCTAACTCCGCTAATTCACTAAGCAATTAAGTTGCATGCAATCATGAGCCATTTTTAGGATATTGCAAATGACAATTCCCCCACATTTCTAGGTTAAATTAAATTAAAATCCACGATACCGAAAGAGCCCATTTTAAATCATATTAACGACATTCTCTTCAAACAAATTCTCGTAATGATACAGTATTCTACTATTTTAACTATGGATTTAGGTAGTAAGGTTTGTAATTGTAATTTCTTGCATTCTGAAATAACGAGGTAGTTTTTCAATGAGTTAGCGGAAGTACATTTGATATATTGCGATATTATCTAACTTTGGCTTACTATTGGTGATAAATTATTATTTCTGTTAAATATAGCTTTTGTATAATAATGGTAATAGTCTAAGTCCATACTTTTAAAAATAAATAATAGAACAAACAAGAGATAAAAAAAAAAACACTTTATAACGGTCGTTTTACTTAAATAATAGCTAGAGATAGCGAGAATATATATTTAACACTAATAATTGCCCTCATTTATTTTAGAAAGTTTAAAGTTTTCCGATTTATAACCATTACCTTGGTCAGTAGTGAGGCAACTATATGGAGAACAATGCAGTCAGTACTGCGCTATATATTTATATAAACTACTACCTATTTCTTTGCCATTTTCACAACATTTCCTCCATTTTATCGAAACATTACCTTTAACAACTGCAACGGTATGGCCTAAAGTTTTTAAGCTATCTACGTTTGAACATACATATGTATCAAGTGAGACGAGGATTTTCCGTGGCAATTGTTTCCTTCCTCCGTTTTTCAGCTGTCAAGTTAGGCCAGACAACTAGATTGTTGCGCGGTTCGGAAATAAATAACTCCGAATGATGTTTCTTTCCTTAAAACGAGATCTTGAAGTTCTCGATAGGATCGTGCGGGAATTGAACAATCATTTGGGAATTGAAATATAAAACTTTTACTTATAACGGCGTTCCACATCGATCTCGTTTCTTTTACTTTCTTGATTAATTGATACATCAGAATTTGCTTTCTACAAATTTTACATGTGACGTTGAAATTTAAGGTGATTGCTTCTTCAAGATTTAATTCCAACAAGAGGGAAGCAAATGCAAAAATTTCAATATTACTTTAGCGGCAAGTCCGAAACTGCAACCATCTATTCAAAATGTTCCATTCATATTAACATTATTAAAAACTTTTAGTGTAACTTAACTCTAAGTACAAAAAATGAAAAGGTTGTGGATCAATTAATAATATTTCCAAAATTTCCACTTTCATGTTAAATGCAAGCTTGCGCTCGTAAACCTAATCATTCGTATTTCACGCTTGTTTTATCGTACTTGTTCGCCAGCCTGCTGAATACACTTCGACTTTGACTTGCGTATATACTAAACCTTGCAAGTACCCCCATAAATAAAAACCGAAAGGAGCAAGGTCGAGTGATCTAAATGCCCATGCAATAGGACCATCTCGACGTCTTGGATAACTGATGTTAATGAAATTCCAGATCATAATCTCAAAATGTGCGCAATTGAAACTATATGTTTCGGCTTCAATGGAACATCCTCTAAAAGTGGTGGAAGTTGCTCAACAAGAAACTGAGGGTAATTGTCTGTATCTGCAATTTCGCAAGAAGGTTCAATTAATGAACCATTGAATAGGTCATCCCAAACATTAATAGAAAATTTTTGTTGAAATCTAGGTGTGCGTATTGCCTTGCCGAATTTTTGAATAGGTGAGAGTTGGCCCGCATTTGTGACGCCAGTTCTCGTAAACGTGGCTCCATTTGTTCAGGGAACTGTTTTGCAGAAATTAAAATTAAGACGTGCCCGTTTTAAGACCCAGTAAGAATAAAGTAGGCCAGGCTAGTGGTCCGCCTCAAGCAAATCTTACACCATACGATAATAATATGGATGCAGACTGTTACGTTTCAAAATTCGCTAAGCAGCTATTCGTGGTATTGTAAGTTGTCTAGAAATTCGATGTATGCTAATAGTTGGATTCCTTGTAACGATATCTAACTTTTGTTCAATTTGGAAGGGCTCAGAATTCAAAATCTTGCGATTGGGCCACTAAAAGAATATTCCTCTTAGACGATGGTGGTCTACCATTTAAAGGTTCATCCAAATCTAGATTTTGGAGAATAAACATTAATGCATTAATGTGATGTATAAGAAACTTTAAACAATTTTACGAAAATTAATTTGTATCAATGGCAATTGAACTATTCTTGCAGGCTTGAACTTTATGGAACCTCAAAGCATCGGTACTATTGGTTTTATTGAGAATAAACAAGGACTTGTGAGGATTTATAAACGCTAGATCAAAGATATGCGTTTAAAGCTACATGTAACATCAAAGAGGTGTAGCTTAATTCTCTTACAAAATGTTGAAATCATCTCTCTTTTTTGCATACAAAAATGGTTCCAACGCTTTAGCCTATACAGTTCCTGTATTTCACAAGGAACAAATCGCGAAACTTCTCACTTCACAGCAAAGTATATAATAATCCATAATTAGCGAAAGTGTATGCGTTTTAATTTCGTTCACGACGTAGTAGATGGAGCATACGCTTTTGACGATACATCAAAACTGGTCCTGCTTATAACCTTTCACGTACACTTCAATATCTCTGTCTCCTTTGTCTCCCTATAACTAAGGCGATGATGTCAGCGAAACGTGGCAAAAACGTTGTCTCGCTTCCGTGGGTTGAACAAATTACAAACTCTTCGGCGTTAAGTGCTGCGGCGTGGATTACAACTGTGTATTAAAACGGAATTGTTTCTCTAAATGTTCCCTGTTACACAGTGACATGTATCCCGCTTTGAAGAAACAAGGCGACGGCCATCGTTTGAAGTCCCTTACGTCTTTACCCGGATTAATCCGGTGTAAAAATTATCGATCGCGGATGACGCCAACGCAAGATATGCTATTCTAGAGCACGAGGACGAAGTAGTGCGACGCCTAGATTTTCCGTGGAAAATCTCCTCGCGTAATTTATTTATAATGAGCGTTAGAAGAGGTTCTGGATCCATAAAAAAAGAAAGAAACGCCTTATCAGCTGACGCTAAACTTTGCCGCCGTTAAAAATTACGAAATAATGGCGTTTCAGAACGTATATAAGGTAGGGTCGCTCTGTAAAGGTGGAACTTATAAACGGGAATGTTGTGTTTTATTTGTACTTAAATTATACCTTATTTTATGCAGACCAAATATGCGTTTAATAATTGCAACGTCGTCATCGCGTCATATTAATTTTTTAGTAACTAGTTAATTCCTACAATTTAGTTCCGTACACACGTTACAAGTTTAATGTTTCTATTCCTACGCCCTGTATATTAATGTTTTCGGATGTCAACTTTCTTCAACAATCCATAACTTAGCTTTTGAGATAATTTAAGGTTTTTTGGGGATTATTTGCGGATATCCGCTAAATAATTGCGGACGGCTATAATTGTTATTGTTATGTATTGGGATAGGATCAGATGCGGATACACTTAATCAATTTTATTTATAATTATGTATATCAAAAATATATAATAATACCTGTAAAGATACGGATACGGTTTGGACGTGGATAGGAAAAATATATCCCTACGGGTACAACAGACAGAGCAACGAAAATTCCAATTTATAATAATAATTGTGTTTCGGCAGCTTATTATTTTCACATTATTTTCTTTTTGATATTTTCAATTTTCTTTATCTCCCTTAAAGTACAGATAATTGACGTCGTAATTGATTCAAGGATGTATAGATCTTTCGGTTCAGCTTTTTACCTTTCAACATCCTTCATCAGTTCTTTCTTCAATAACCGCTTCCTACCATATCTACCTGATACTAACTTTATTCACTCAAGTTGTTCCATTAGCTTATTTTCCTAATAAATTCGTTACTTTTTCAAACGTGCCTTTGAAGTAGATTTTACAGTAAAATATGTGACAGCAAAGCATTACCGTAAATCCGATTATAATTTTTATTAGGGTAACTACATATTTTATTAGATTTAATGATGGCTTATTTTAAAAATATGAGTTGCTATCCCAGAATTTTTCTCTGTGGATGCTTACTCTTATCGATAGATGTAATCGACAGCTGAAAACATTATATTATTGCTTAAAGTGTTAACCTCGGCCTATTACAGTGACTAATGGAATTCTTCAATGAGAGTACTCAAGTTATCTTTACCAGAATTGCAAAGCTGAATTTTTCGCAGCTGTGCTGTCTCCGATAGTATTTCTTGCGATGCTTTGGGTTCTTATAAATTGTGTATTTTCTGGGACTACTCTGCATTGAAATATGGTTCTAGGATACACAAGAATTCATTAATAGCACAAAACTATTATAGAAAATAAACTGCCAAATCAAGACCACGATGCGTTCTTTACTTTCCTTCAAAGACAAGCCAATATTCTCTCAATCTACTCTATTTCTAACAGCTCTTGTATCATTTTGATAGCTCGGCTGCAAATATGGTGCGTAAGTATTGGAGTCATAATGGCGCAATGACATCGTGAAGTAAGACAAAATGGGAACGGGGATAGTAGAAACCGAGCAGAGTTATGAATGTATATTCACTTAGTACGAATGAGTTGTGTGTTGCATAATGGGGAGACCGTCTTTTCGGATTTTTACGACGGATGACGGAAAATAGTTTCACGTGGCTTAATTAGTTACCATAAATGAACTATTTATTTGCGCCTCTGGTACTCTTTCATTCGTAATTATACTGTTTAGTAACGAGAGCTAATTAATACATTTAGCGCAGCAACACATTTACAGTAAACTGTGTTTATTTGTCTGTTCAACACTAGTTATGGCTAGTAAATTTGTATTAGCAACGCAGTGAATTTATCTAGACCCACTATTATCAAACATCATATTATTTAAAACCGTTAAAAGGAATAAGAACCCCATTTATCTACCGAAGGTAGTTTGTTTTTGAGGACTCAGTAACAAATTCCGCGGAAGTCGACAGCTTCGAAGTAAAACACCTGAACTGTTAATTATCTCCAGAATACGAAGCTCTCGCTGGAATGAAGCTGTCATTAATTAATAGATCGACGTTGAATAGACCTCCAATGAGACCACAGACGAAATCTGTGCCTGTGAATACCAATTCGTCCAAACCACAGTTTACATTCATCGTCGCGCCAAATTTCTCGCAGTTGAATCTTATACCTTAGAGCAATGCATTAATTGTAAATTATTGTATCCGGGAGAAACCTCTTCGGAACACACCTTGCCGCACACTATCTTCGGGTATCTGATTTCCACATATAACGCTTTAATTAACACCAACATTATATAATTAAATGTCTTTCGTTTCGTTGGCACGTTGCCAATGTGTGTGCACAGTATCCTAGTTATTCCTTTCTCAATTACATAATCTTAACACTTAAAAAATAGATCGTAGACATAATATACGTCTTTATCGCGATGTTAATAAACTTTATTATTATATTTTTCAATTTTTAACAAAAACAGTTGTAACTTGAAAACCATAAAACAGCTTACTTTAATAATTTTTGCTATTTAAAAACATTCGAAAAAGTTAATTTTGTGTTATAAAACGCCAGAATATGGAAGTATGTTTACTGAACACACCTGGTATTACTTTTTTTTACTTTAAAACACGGGAATGTTTCGAACTGGGGCGAACAACATTTACGCAATATTTTCGATGGAGTGAGATTGTGCCGCCACTTTAATAAGGTTCTTAGTGTTCACTCGTTAAAGAAGAGTCTTCAAAGACGATCGCGATTGGGTTGTAAACAACGGGGAGCTGCAGGGCAATTTAATTTGATATCTATGTGGTTAGTTAAGTATTTTAGTTATAAAACTATAGTCATTCGAATGATTTCCAATATTTAATTACGTAACTTTACCTTCATCAAAATGAGGAAATCATCTAATAATTAATTTTTGTCACAAGGAGCTTTTTGGTAGTATTCATAAAAGAATTGTAATCAAACAATTATAGAGTATCTAGTACTTCATGCGGCCATTTCAATATTGATTTAATGGTTTTATTCGTCATTAGTTTCCGTATTACATGATATTTCTATGTTGGGATTAGATTACGCTTTCTCAGAAATGGTTTCAATTACAAATTCGTTTCTTTTTTTTTGTATGTAGCTTCATATAGCTTCCTTACACATTACTTTACAGATTTTTTGCTTCCCATTTCTTTGAAAGTTTGTTATACATATTCGTAATTCTGACCCTCCAAGAAGGACGAATTTTAAGAATTCTTTTGATTCGGGCGTTAGTTTTTTAGTTGTTTGGGCTGTTATTACTTGATTTTATCATGGCACACTGTTAAAATGAAACATGATGATATTGACAGTAGTTCAGCTTTAGGAAACGAAAAAATGGCTGATTTTTAATCACCATTATGTTAAAACAATATGAGATTGTTTCACTTAAAATGTGTAAAACATGTAAATATTGACTTAAAAAAAAATAACAACTATGAAACGTTTAGTATTAGAACACTAGGATTTCGAAAATGTAATAATATACAGCATGTTCCCTTAAAAATTACAACATTGGGTAGTTACAAAGTTGTGAGAGCTTGCGATTTCAATATAATTTTTAATCATGCCCACACACACACACACCTCATAACAAGAAAAAATCATCGGTTTTAAAGAATTCCTACTTATAGAGACCTGCGGAGATAACACATTTCCTATAATTCTCTGATGATTTTTGTAGAGAGAAAACATATGACAATTGTATCTTAAACCAACTGAAAAAACAAAGTGAAAATTACTTACATCACTTAGAAACTTGGTTTCAGCCACGTTGTATAAGCTTTGCAAAATTTTACGTTGCTTTGAAGAAAATGAACAACTCATTCAAATTACACAGACAACAAAAAATAACTTTGAATTTCCTCCTAAAAAGCAACTGTGTCGAATATAATCCTAATTTTGTCTATGCGAAAGTCGTTCAAACCTTAACGGTTTCGTAACTTTAGCTTAATTTTTTCTTATCAGAAAACATTAATAATTCCTTTATTAATAGTCTCGTCGCATATTACATTGAGTAAATTTTAGGGTTGTGTATACGTTCTCGCTGAGGCTGACTTCTGTCAGATTCTTTATCCTTGAAAACGTCTACGACCGGATAAACTTGATGTATATGTACGGTATTTGGTAACTAGTAAATATAAATCAGTTTTTATTTACTTTATTCTAATGAAGAAGGAGGAGGAAGACATTACACATTTATATATACATACATGTGTGTATGTATATGTAGGCGTACTTCTAAACAATTGATAACGAATTAAAAGAAAATTGGCACAAGTTATGCTTTTGTACTATTGTATATGCTGTAATGTTATAACTGTCGTCTCAGATGTTATCTGTCATCAGCCGCACCCACAACATCTCGTCTAGTGACTTCAGCTTGTCCACCTATCTAAAGATAAAGGCCTTCTAGTAGTAGAAAGCTCCATTTCTAAAACAAAATTCCTTTCTCTGGCCTACAATTTTCGGAGCGTGACTAGTAGAAGTTGAATTCTTCAATCTAACACCTTTTAATTGGAGATTTACTTAGACATAAGTTATCTGGATGACAGATAGACTCAAATTCTGATTTTCCATCGTAGACAATTTACTATTGAGAAATTACACAGTTCTAGAAAGATATTGAGTATAAATTAGAAACATGTCATTTGTATCTACCTCCAATTTTGCTTCTTGCCTCTGGTTTGTGTCTCTTCTAATTGCTATAATGTTCATTATTTTTTTTTCATTCGGATTTCTTAGATCGGTTAAAATTTGCATATAATCACACGTATGGTGTTATTAACTACTAATGCGTCACTGAAAGAGATTTAATTTGAGAGCAAAACCATCATTAATCCTCTAGAGAATATAATAATTAGAAAAGGATAATTCAACGCTGCGTCCAGTTGACTATTTATGGCGAAAGTCAATATTTACGCTTATAGGTACTAGGCAAATTGAAGGCGCGAAAGCTATTAAGTCTCTACAGCCAATTTGTACATTTTATATTTTTACTTTCTTCTAAACGAACTCTACTATGTAAGTTTTATTCTTAATAACTATTCTATTACGTAATAAATAATAATAGAATCTTTCTGGTTACATACCCACTTATATTTTCCAATCTCGTGCCTAACTTTAGGCTTCGATTAGAAAATCGATAATTTCCATTGGAAGCTAGGCGACTGTTGAATTTTAGTTGATTGACATTTACACGGTAGAAATTTTGCGCCTCGCCATGCATTAAACTTTCAACTCAGTAACTCTGAGAATTGAATTTGGAAACTAACTCCAACTAAAAGAATGAGTTCGTTATTGAATCAGGCATAGACTAATTATTTCAACTTTGTGTCCAACAGTTTCTAACTTCTTTATTTTGTTGTTTATATGGAAAAGTGAGGTAGTAGTGGCCTCCCATTTTTTTTTAAATGGCAAATAGAACCACTACTCTTCGCAAATGTATTTTCAATGTAAAGGGTGAATTGATATTCCGGTAGTTTTAGTTTAGTTACACCCACACATCTACTGTCAGAGAGAATTAGAGTTTTGTCACGGGTACCTTCTGTTTACCGAATTTGTACGTAAAAAATAGAAACAAATATTCTAAACTTGAAATTTAAATGTTGATTGTGATTGAACGCAGAAATAAAATACACAACCAAGTAAACCTTGAAACGTCCAGTTGAATTCGAGTATATGGTAGACCTTATAACGACAACTTCATATTGCTTGGGAAAAAATATGAAGGTATGTTGATTTTTTCTCAAGCGGGTTGATTTGTATTGAATTTATTATACGTATGTGTATCTATACCGGGGACACCGAGTGCTCTCATGATTGTCGAAGAAACAAGGGCGAATAATGTAAAAATATCCTAAAGAAACATTTGTCGTCGGTTTGTTAGCTTTAGTTGGAATACTAGACGAGATAAAAGTCTAAGATAAACAGAGCAATAACATATGTGTCCAATTGGAGCATAAAGTTCCTACAGCCAAGTTTATTCAGTATATTTTCAATGTTAGTTTTGAATAAATTACAGTTGTTGTTAGAGTTATAGAAAAGCTAAGATTCTAAGTTTCTTTGTAAACTATACCTACGTCTAATCTTTATGTTCATATGAGCAGGAGAGGTACAGTGCAGAAGAAAAGCATATGTGTATACTACCTACTTTACATTTTACTTTGTAGGAAACTTCTTGCATTATTGCGTCTGGCAACATGCAGCTCTGTTAACGTATAATTACGGCTCCTTTCTAAGTTTAAATCTAAGTAAAAGAAAAAGATAACACGTAAACATATATTTCTCGTCACTGTTTTTCAAGTAAAAGTGGCATATTTATATATTCCTAAAAATGGGATTAGAAAATATAGAAAGACTGAAAGCCATTTTTGCCGCACAACATAAATGTTCTGGGACAGAAAACCTTAAAAGACAAGATCAAGTTGTTTTCGATACTTGATGTTCACTTAGAAAGTTATACATTTTTGACTTCTGCGATGTCCAAATCGAGATATCTCTAGTAGAAATTTGTAATAAAGGATATATATATATTAAAAATAAACTTTTTTTAACAAAGAAAAGCATTGCAAGTTGCTGACTTGCGGCAGTATTATTTAGGTAAATACAGTTCCAAAAATGATTTTTTATGGAAGGAGATTACCGACCCTTGAGATAAAAATAGCAACATTCTTGAGCAAAAATTATTTTTATACTCTCATGCATATAAACGACGCCTAGGTGAAACTATCATCTGTGATTTTGTGTGACTCTCTGGTGCTGTCGGTATTTAATTAAATATACGTAGCTCATACTAAGAACCGATTCAAAGCGCATTCAAACATTGCAAAATTATTATTGTTATTAGTTTAATGGACAGTTTCTCTCGGGGGAAAATGTATACGGTTGCACCAGGTTATTGTTGTGGGTGTATACCGTTTTGTATATTGTATAATTACTAACATTTAGCAGCACATACTACTTCTATTACTATTCTTCTTTATTTAATGCAAATAAGTATACTTAGGTTGCAGAAAGAGCTTTTTTAGTTTTCTACATACTGAAAATGCGTTGTTTATTAAATCAGGCATGTTAAAGAAATTGTAGACAAGAACATGTATATTTCGGATATAATGTAGGTACCGATAAACAGGTATTATTATCATTGAAAAATTAAATTCCCGAGAGGAAGTCTGGAATTACAAATGAAATATTGAGAATTAAAATAGAAGAGTTGATTATTCGACCATTCACACTGACCGGCTTCCCGAGTTTTGAATTGTTGTCTGCTTCCTGGTATAGCACGGTAGGTGTACTTGATTTTTCGAATTATTATTATTAATAATAATGAGGAAAGGATATAAGAATTAAAGCCACCACACAATCACTAAAATATACGGACGCGTTTCGCCGTTTGACGGTTCATCACTGCACACTCGAGTAATTGCCATATATACACTGCACTGCACTAAAATTATTGAAACATTTTGATAAAAGTATAATAAATGCATAGTTTCCGTCAGTTACCTGACTTTGTGATACAAAAATCAACCTACAACGTTGTCGAAATTATCTTGAAATTATCTTTTTCGTTGTACTGAACATATGTACCTTTGGAGTATTTTCTATCTTCATTTGATAGACATTTTGTACAGTACATACACTTCCATCTTCTATAGCTGCAAACAATTTATTTCAGTTTATAAACAACATTTCAGCGTAAACTGCGACATGCTCATATCAGCGGAAATGAAATTAAGTGGAAACTCCTAAAATACTTCGGGCGATATTTTAACGAGTATGTTATAGAACTCGCTTGTCACTTGCAGAAGATTAATACCAAAATAAACAGCCTTGAAGCAATAACTTTACCGCTCTCAAAAAAGCGCTAACCGTAGATTTTCTTTTCTTTTGTGTTATTAAAAAATATCTGTGTTTTATTTCTGAAGGTGATTATTTGAAACTAAAGTAAGAAGATTCAAGAATTATGACATTTTCAAGAACATTTTAGCTAAAACAAAATAATCATAAAAACACTTACCATAATTTTATTCAACAAGAATTTTAGCGAAATATTTTCCCCATAGCTGAAAATATGGACGAGTACAGTATCTCAAGGTCCTGATCTCCACGTTGGTTGGTTGTTCTTCGGTAGGTACCCGCAGGTAAACTCAAATATTGGTTTATCCGGCTCAGCTGCCTTTTACAACTTGCTCTGGGAATTCTTCCCATTTAGTCCTTTACACTAGCTAGGTCCGGATCAAATCTTAACGTGTCGATGCGCAGCTAGAGAGATCATCCCCGGATTACATTTTGGGCTCTCTCCAAGACCTTAATGTTAGTGGAAGCCTCGGATTACCAAACTACCGCGAGCAATATCGACTGGTAAACGTACAGCTTCCTTTTCTGGCTAACATTAAATGTGCTGCCCCACCATATTAATAGGTTGCGCTGATAGTATTATGTATTCTAATTTTATGATGACGGGCGCACTCCTGTCATAGCCACCTGATCTGACCTTCAAGAGACTCGTTTTGGAGAAAACAGATGGCGTGAGTCTTGGGTGTGTTAAGGCGAGTCGCCAATTCCTGCACTATTCATTAATTTTGTCCATACCTCTCGGGATCCGTATTGTTCGCCTGTTGTTCCTCCCTTGTTCTTGGGATGATGACGTTCGGAACTACTCGTGCTTCTTCCCACTCGAACTTCAGCCTGTTGAGGATAACAGCTTCAGCACATTAATGAGTCTGTAGCTATGTGGGAGACTCAGATCCCACTCGGATTTGGGGATCACCATGACCGAACTGTTCCATATTATACTTTTGTATATTTTGTTTTAAAGCATGGAAGATTGATTAGAACACGAAAGCCCAATGAGCAGGCGGTTTAACCACAGGAGAGGTAGAAATCCACAAACTATTTGATGGACTCTGATGTGTTCAAAAGTATATTTAATATAAAATTTGGTTTTACAGGGGGTGCTTTCATTTCAAATGGACCACACTGTATTCATATCCAACACAGACGGCAGCAGTGGTTGTATGCATGTATAGAGCGACTACTAATTAATATTGCTAGTAAGGAATCCGCAGTTCTGTACACCCGAATTTGACATGTGACCTAACAATTATACTTGAAGGTTACGCATTTGTTAAACAACAAAGCTTGTCGGGTTAATTATTCCCATAATTTGACTTTCACAACATTATCTAACGGTCTGCCTGATATTTTTTGGTAATCGGTTCCTTTCCTTAATTGCTTCTTTTCATGAACTGCTACGTGCAGCATAGGCGTGAGGCTTAGCGCTGCTGGTGGTAGCAATTGAATTATATCAAACACTGCCATACTCTATTGATAACGGCATTACGTGACATACTACAAATAGCGCTGCAGGACCAACCTGTTTGCGCGTTTTGTTATTCGACTGTTACGAACACGTGGGAAAAGGAACACCACAGTCTCTGCATATCATTAATCTTGACCGCCTTCATGAATATGCATGGTCGAAGCTTTAGCCTTGGTGCACACGAGTTAACCAAAGTCGTGGCAATTTTAAATATAGGACGTCATGTTTTAGGTTTGAGGAAATTAAAGCAGCATATATGAATGGCGCCGTGATTCGAAGTTTATCGATCGGGTTTTTTACATGTTATTAAAGTGCTTTAAAAAATACGCATACGTATTACAATGAAAATTACTTATACGGAATTTTATTCTTTATAAATATGTAAATAACACCTATATATACGTATTCGTTGCATAAAGTAAAGCAATTGTTAAGCATCCTGTTATCGCATTAACATACTCTGCATACTTTCTTTTATATAGCATACAATGTAAATGTATGCGAAAATTACTATTCGAAAGTAATATAACGTAGAAAATAAATTTTAAACAGACATTGTTACGAACTAGTTTGCTAGTTATTTCTATATACGTTTGCCGCATTGAAATTAATTTAACAGCGTTTTTTCTACGTTATGTTAATTCAACACACCCTCTTGTGAAAATTTGAAAAATAGGTAATGCATAATAATAGTATATATCTGCTATAAAACAGCTTTACATGCTGATTTAATTCAATTTCTTTAGTTTTATATACGCGTCATACGTTTACGTACGCTGTAAAAGGATGTACACTGCCAGAGAAGTTCGGTCGGTTGGTAGAAAACATTAAAATGTTACAGAAACAAACGAAACTAAAAACAAAATGCAATTTTATTATATGTACAGGTAAAAAAGACAAAAATAAATAAATAAAAAGTTATTCTGGCCTAATATAACATACTGAACATTATATTTTTTTTTTCATCGAAAAAACCTCCTTTGCTGTTAATCACCGCTCGAACTATTCTAGGCCTTCTTTCGATAAGTTTTGTTAAAACGGATTGTGGAATATTAATCCATTCATGTTGCAGAATATTCCGTAAATGTTCCTGTGAAGTTGGGCATATTTTTCGGATCCTCCTGTCCAGTTCATCCCACAACAACTCTATAGGGTTCAAATCTGGGCTTTGTGGGGGCCATGTCATTACTTTCAGCGTGTGCTGTTCTTCTTGCTCCTTTAGATAGTTCTTACACACTAACGCAGTGTGTTTTGGGTCGTTGTCATGCATGAATGTAAAGTTACGGCCTATTATACGCAATCCTGATGGCACTGCATGATTCTGGAGTATTGCAAAATAATTCTCCTTCTTCATTACACCTTGCACTCTGCATAAATCTCCCGTCCCAGCAAAGGAGAAACATTCCTACACTAACGCAGGACTACGCCCTTGCTTCACTGTAGGCGCAATGCAGTTCGGGATCACTTTTCGGTTTTAGATCTTCGGACATAAACTCGTCGATTTTGCCCAAAAACCTCAAAGTTTGACTCGTCACTCCAAAGCACGTGTTTCCAATCATCTAACGACCAATCTAGATGAGAACGGGTCCACTGTAGCCGTTTTGCTCTGTTGCCCCGACGTAATAAGGATTTTCGAATGGCAATGCGTCCATGAAGGTCCGCTTGTTGAAGTCGACGTTTTACCGTACTCGCCGAAACTTGTTCTTCACGGCCGCGATTGACTTCGGCTGCTATTTGTGGTTGTCGCAATATTTCTACTTTACATGATAATTTATGGCTTTAATCCCTTAGAAAAGAGTGTATGCTTAATATTTTTCTAATTTTATGTATTAATAATTGTATACAGTGTGGTATAATAGATTTTTATTGTATAACCGAACTTCACTGAACGGCAGTGTATGTGTATTTATAAAGCAATCACATCGACAGTGTTGTAAAGTGTGCATAAAACTTGATGCGATACAAGTACACATATGAATATGAGTGAATTCCGTACGAAGCTGTGTGAGATTACTACAACTATAAGTAGTTCAAATCAAATAAATAGTATCGCATTGTTATATGTAAACACAAAATGCATTGTATGATGCGCATGCAGTCTACATTGGCTTAAACTTATTGCTTCTTTTGTAAATACGTATTACGTTCGCCTTTCATCTTTAAACGTACCAAATCCTGCCAAGATAAATCGTGATTTTGTGTCGTTAATGTTAATTAATTCACTGCAATGAAACATACCTTAAAATACAATGTTTCTTGTAATTTGGTTCCTTATTAGTTTTCAAATTTTCTCTTTCATATTCTAATGATGTGAAAGCTGTACAAGCGTACCTATCTATTTCACGCAGGCGAACAAGCATATATTCGAATTTGTATTCTAAATCGAAGCTTGCCGCAAACAATTATGCTTCTCCATATAACTATAAGTTGTTGTGATTTGGTTGAATTGTGAATCAATGGTAAGCGAGCAACTCATCTCGAATGAGAACAAGTAGTTAGATGATTTAGGTCAACGATATACACTACCGCTCATAATTATTTAGGCACCCACGTTTTCTTAAATTATTTATACAATATTCTGTTTTAAAAAACACAAATGAATACTTATTTGAAATAGAATTATAATACGCAAAAATCTATTAGACAAAGCTATTTAAAATAAACTATTACCTGAAATAGAATTATCGTCATAAAACCGCCATTAATATGCAAATACAATAAGAGGGCGTAGGAATTCTCGGAAAGATTTATCCGTTTATTATATATATATATATGCGTAATGATTTTATACTAATTTTGTGTAAGTCTTACGGTAAAATTTCCAAATTAGGATCAGTTGTTTTATAGTATTCATGGTGGTAAGATCGTGTGCGAAGTACAGAGTGACGATTGTTTAAAATGCCGAAAAACAAGGAACTAAGTATTGAAACGCGTTCGCTTTTAGTTGTCTACCATAAGAGTGGCAAAACTAATAGACTAGTAGACCTGCTACTGTCGATTACAACATTAAAAAATATAAGGCAAGTGGCAGTATTTCTAATAAACCGCGAAGTGGAAGGCCAAACGTGACAACAGTTGCAGAAGATCGCGAAATTGTAGTCACCAGTAAGAGAAATAGGCGAAAAACCGCTCCGGAAATCACCGCAGAAGTAAATGAACATCGCGAGAATCCGATTAGCGTGGCTACAGTGAAACGTCGCCTACAGCGAGCCGGTCTTCATGGGCGAATTGCTATGAAGAAGCCGTTGCTGCGGAAAGTTATCAAACGAAAACGACTCCAATGGGCCCGTGAACATCGCAATTGGATCGATGAGTCCAAATTCGAAATTTTCGGATCTCGAAGGCGAACATTTGTCAGACGATCGGTGGCCGAACGTGCAAGTGAGCACTGTATTGTCCCCACAGTGAAGCATGGGGGTGGATCTGTAATGATTTGGGGCTGTTTTGGTGGCACAACTGTTGGCGACATCATCAAAATTGAAGGTACATTAAAAAAAGAAGGTTACCGAGATATCTTACAGCAGCATGCGATACCTTCAGGAACACGAATTTCGGGTCAGAATTTTGTCTTTCAACAGGATAATGACCCAAAACACACGTCCAAACTATGCAAGGAATATTTGCAGCGTTTGGAGACAAAAGGAGTTTTAAAGATTATGGAATGGCCACCCCAGAGCCCTGACTTGAATTCAATTGAGCTGCTGTGGGAAGAACTTGACCGACACGCACGTCAATCAGCGCCAACGTCCGTTGGTAGTATGTGGAACGCACAATCAGCTTGGGTGAAAATAACCCCAGACACGCTCGCAAAACTGATTACAAGAATGCCGCGCCTTTGCGGTGCAGTAATAAAATCCAAAGGAGATCGCATTGACGAAACAAAAGTTTAAACTTTGTAAAAATTTTTCTTTCTTTTTGACGTGTATTGCATAAAACTACGAAATAAGTACATTTATGTACAATTCTGTCTTATTTTTCTATGATTTATATCACAAATTTAGGGTGCCGAAATAATTATGAGCGGTAGTGTACATTGTGTACTATGTACTAGTTGCGGCAATTGAAAAAGAAACATACTAGAGAATTTATGAAACGTATCCTATACTTCGCTTTTAATTAAATTATTTTTGTTCGTTAATGGCACAGGTAGCGTAGTGTCTTGCCAGTGCAGCCAGCTATCGGTTTCGGATCGATTTTGCTCATAATGATAAAATAACCAAACGCTGTAAAACAGCAATGGTTCGTCTAACAGTGTGCACAGTGACATCATCCTGTTGGAATTTTGATCCATCCTTCGAAGCCCCGAACTGAATTGATTGTAACAGTGTAGACATTTTCTTCGAAAAAAGTATGGTCCGATCACATCTAATGTGGACACTTCGCACCACACCGTTATCATTTGTTCATAAAGTGAGCTTTTATGTATTTCTCTTAGGTTAATTTCTGCCCAGTATCAGAAGTTCTGCTTATTAACGTACACACTGAGATGGAGGTGAGCTTGGTCAGGCATGATCACTTTATAAAGAAGTTCTGCATTATTGTTTAGTGTTTCCAAAAATTTCCCGCAGAAATTGAACTGACCAACTTTGCCGTATACGAATCAATACGGTAAAATTAATAAAATTGTACTAATTAAATTTATTAACAAAACTCCTGCTATGTCTGTAATTCACTTCTGGAAATAATTTCATCCTTGCCGGATCAATGCGTATTTATACGAATACTAAGTTGTGCATGACAATGAAATATATATCTCAATATTTCTCAATGATAGAATTATAACAGTACAATTCTAGTAACCGTCCTTGCTATTGTTACATTAGAAACACTTCGAATATGTTGGATAATACCTAGACGTCGCAACAACCAAATTTAGAGAACTCACAGTCGGTAATCTATCTAATTTCCTGATCGTACATAACCCCAAATTTCCAGCGGAACAATTAGTATCCTTAATTAATTGCTAGTGGGGATATTCGCCTACCGGGCAGTAGGGCGCTTGTTATGGCGTTAGAATAATTAATTTTGCGTAGAAGAGCTATATTTGCTATATCCCTACATATGTCGTTCCTATAACGTTTACACATTGTTCCAGCATAAAATACTAATTACATATCCAGAGATACGTAGGTACAATACATATATATACGTACGTCGTTTACGTTGGTAACATTGAATATGATGGACTAATTGATATAAATATGTTTCGTTAATAAGGTTGAGACGCCATTTTTATAGTGATAGCTCAGTGACCGCTCCTAAACAAATTTAAATAGCCGCCTGGATAGCATTGCAGAGAAAGTGTTTAATTTTTTACTCTGTACCCCTCCGTTCAGTGTTACCAACCTCATGCCGATCTCTTGCAGATCGACCTTTCTGTTCTGGGTTTGTCCCAACGCCACCGTCGGCTTCTGTCTCTCGACTTGATCTCGGTTCATCTTCGTCGACTTCTACTTCTTTTTCTTTCTTCATCGTCTTGTGGTCTTCCGTCGACTTCGGTTTCTTCGTTATCTCCTTGGAACTCGATCCATCTCTTTATTCTCTTGAATGGAAGTAACCCGCTGTACGGCTTTTGTGAAATCTAATAATCTGGAATGTCTAATACTTTGGCTATTGGATTAGAACCAGTAAATTTAAACCAGCCAGTACATTTCAAGTTCATTTTGCGTGCATTTCACTTTACCATCACACAGTCTTTTGAGATCTTCTCTTCTTATTGTAGTTCTCCTCGTAGTGTCGTTGAACATTCTCATTTTGTTTTCGAGCTTCACTTCTTGCTTCATCTCGACTTTTGACGAAGACGTGAATTCTTCATTCTTCTTTTAATTGGTCTTTAATCGATGAATCTTGGAACAGTTCGAGTTTGTGTTCAAAAAATACCTCGGCAAGTGTTACCAATGGTATATTGTAAGGTCGAATTTAACGATAGTTACAATTTTTTTTAGAGTATAGATGGGCCGTAAATTTCTAAATTAACGTTGAATTTCTTTATTAATTTCATTTATTCAAATTTCTTACTGTCTACTTATTGTAGTACACATTTTTAAAACTTCAAGTAATGCACCAGAATGTTATAAAAAATTATATCTATAAAAACCCATACCTTGCAAATTGTAAAAGAATTATTAGAATATAAGGTGATTATGATAAGCTTCTTCTTACTACACTGCTACGCTATATTGAGAAATGCTATTTACGCAATGATAGGCTCAATAATTCCATAAACAATGGAGCAACATACGTTAACATTTTTCTTAAGATTTATCTAGGTGACACACTTACGATGGCTGTTATGTAAAAGTTTACTCAGGTCTAGCTCAGAAACCATTTCTGTATGAGTAAACTCCCATCTGCGTTTTCTATATTAATCTGTGAATTGTTTATATCACCCTCATAAAATAAAGTAACCGGTTCTGTGGGATCCAACGTATTGATGCGACCTGGTCAGGTTATAGGCAGGAGATGTGGAAACAGAAGAACTGCGGCAACTTTTTCGCTAAATTACCTTCGGAAGAGACAGGCCAATAACTTCTAAATGACCACGAATAAATCTCGGGCAAGGTGTTTTATTCTCCGGCGGGTACTCTAGCAATATTGTGACAACAATTCATTTTCAGTCGCACACGTATGTGTGAAGAAGTTTATTTTTGATTACAGTTGATACTCTAAACTACGATATCCCCTTGTGTATTATATTGTGAAACTATTTCTTATACTGAGGCGAGAAAATGGTGTAAAGTAATAACAATACATCATTACGTCAGCTAGATCAATAATTACATTTTATTAACTCCACATTGCTCATAAACAATGCTGTAAAGTATTGGATCTCTCTACACATTAAAGTGTTTATATCCCTCCTAGTAAGTAGACCCACATTCTAATAAAAATTTAATTCGCTGTAACTCTATTCCTTACATTTTCCGTGAAATACAAGAAACATCCTTTGTGAATTGCTTATCGATAATTACGATCATCACAATAAATAGCATACAGAAGCAATTAACCTAAATAAAACTTTATCGTGCGCCTGGTCTACATCGAGGTACACTTCAGACGAAAAAGCTTCAAAAGTTTTCTACCAAGAGGAAAATAAACCGAACTAACAGGTAAAATAAACTACTTAACTTTGAAAAGCTATAATGATCCGGCGATTTTCGATATCTCTTTAGAGATGTAACAGGTATGGTGTTTGTTTGACTGTGTTAGTAATTTTTTTATAGGTATGGATGTAACCAACTAAATATTTCGAATCAACGCAGAAGTTGTGGAGATAGTTACTAAGAGGAACATAAGTAGCGTAGAAAAAATGATAGAGTGGTCAAAATAAGAATGACGAAGTAATTAAGAATATTTTATTCAGCATCGATATCGCACTACTTATTGAAATTGGTGGGCGATATATATTTTGGATAAATATCTATTATTTAAAAATTCTTTCAAATAATTCCACATTTGGTCAAATAGAATATGCTGTGTGATTTTGGGCCATATGCAAGTGGAGCAATGAACGATGTCACTTGCGGTCAATCAGTTTGGAGCAGATCACTTGCGGTCAAAGAATCAAATTGTTCGGGTCGAGTGCTAGAATAAAGAATACTTTACCGACCGAATTAGACTTTCCTTTACACATTACCCAGGCTTAAGACTGGCAGCGAAGATATTTTTATTTTTAAGTAGAAAATATTTTTGCGTTTTTTTTTCTTTTTGTTGTTGGATTCTCTGCTTGTCCCTCTTAAATGCAAGTTAAGTGGCCTAAGTCTCACAAATGTGAATGTTTTCTTTACGTTTTTATTAATTACATAAATATGTATTTATAATTATCAATAAATGTCAATATCGATATATTTAATTACGAAGAAATCAATTTGTTTTAAATAGTAACCCCTATTTTTAATCAGTTCTATTCATTCTACTCATCATGATCGAATTTTTATTTATTGAAAACTATATCTACGAGAAAAACCTGAAAAATGAAGCAAAAACCAATCAACAATCTAATCTACAAATGTTTATTACTAAGGCAATATTACAAATATTCGTGTACAAATAAGTTTCAGCATTTGTTTCACCACTGCTACAATACTAGCTGTATAAAGATCTTTGGGCTGTTGTCATAACCATGTATACATTGCTATTATTCGTGAAATGGGTGCCTGCCAGTTGACCTTCTATTAGTGCAAACAGATGGAAATCGCTAGTACATAGGGAATGCCCATAAAAGCGGACAACTGCACGTTGCTCCTCTAGTGTATACACATGCATGTTCACGAAGAACTGTTGACCAGTAACATTCAAGCCGGACTGATAGGCAGTTCAAGGATTTCTTTACTGTTATTCCAAACTATTCAACAGCCATTCTAACCTGTTTACTGGCTCTCCCAGCATAGGAGCACCATTTTCGACATATTAACACTAAAATATATACTTAAAATAAGAATTGTTGGCGTAACACAGCATAAATCTAACTATAATTTTTGTTAGGACATCTACATAAACGTATTGTTATTCTTAGCAGAAATTGTTCTAATTTTAAAAATACAAGACTTGCTGTCTGAAAACTTTTCTCTGTACATATTTATGTAATTACATAACAAGTAGTGCTTTATCAAACACACTCCTTATTCAAGTTGGTTTTAAAAATATAAATCTACCAATAATGGAAGCTTGCCATTAGTGCATCAATATCTAAATCTAAAGCTATAATAAATCGATTTTCAGAGTGTACCTACGTAAAAATTAGATTTACAAATAAAAATCCCAAAAGAACTCAAGGTAAAACTATGCTACTCAATTAGGAAAATTAGATATTGAGTTTGCTTTTACGAACATATGTATTTATACCTTACCGCAACAAGAAATATATCATATCGATACCATGAGGTACATTTAATTATAAAACTTCATCTCAAAATTAATTTCAATATACTCTATATAAGCTTTATTGGTGAAATTTTAGTTGATTACAAAGCGAGGTAATGCCAATATATCGATTTTATTAGATACTAAAGAGCATGTTTCTGGCGAAATAATATTTCCTTTCTGTAAGATTAAAACTGCTTATACAAGCCCATTTGCCGATTATCCGCTCGTCCCCTACGAATTATATTCATCTCAATCGACAAAAAATACGCCGTAGTATCCAACCAATTCCCAAAAGGAAAAATTTTGTTTTACGTATCTCAAATTCTACATATTCAGCATTTTCAGAAACACAACAACGTATTGTTTCCTGGGCTTAGTGCACCTCTGAGTTTGTACCTACACAAAAAATAGCTCTGTCGCTTTCAAACAAATACATGCGTGGAGTAACCTCTTTGCAGCAAAAGTACTGATCTCTCAAACGCTTGAATAGAGGAGATTCGCTTCGAAAATTTATTGATTTTCAGTTTTTTCTGTGTAATTCTCGAATTCTCGATAAGAGATAGAGGTGATGTTTAACAGTAAAAATTATTTCATATCGGAAGTTTCTAACATAGTACTGCGGGATGCACAGGTGTAGCAGTCAAACGCGATGTTATAATAATATGGAAAAAACTTTATAAGTAACCCTGCAGAAACGAGTTGCGCTTCACGAAATTAGCAGACTAGACAGACACGTGCTTATTCGTCTCATAAGAATGGGTTCGTGTAGCCTACTGGTTTTCTCGAGAGTCGATAAAGCACGAATCTGTCTAGTCTCTGCTAATTTCGTGAGGCGCACGGAAAGTGTACGCGTTTCTGCAAACTTAATAATAAGTAGGTAATTTTATAGGGGGTAATTTTGCAACGACTAGACAGATTCGTGTTTTGTCGATTCTCGGGGAAACCAGTAGACAACACGAACCCCCTCTCATGAGTCGAATAAACACGAGTCTGTCTAGTCGCTGCAAAGTAAAATTTTCCCCTACGTTGGTATATAAGTAATAAAAGTTATTTGCTGTTTAAATCTGCTTAGTAACCCATACACATTTCCAGCTATACAGAGTGTTCAAAAAGTAAGTATACATCCAGTATATTCCGCAGTACCGTGTTATGAAGAAACTTTCCTAACGTAATCACGTTCCGTATTTTTGTGTTTGAAACGCGTCAATAAAGTTAAGAAATTAAGCAAATTCGTAATCATTGAAGGTAAAGTAAACTATATAAAGCAGTAAAAAAAGGCGCAATAAAGCTTCTTAGAATTTTCCCTTCGTAATGAAATTGTCGCTGTTGGACGCAATTAGGTTTACCATTGAAAGTAAATTCTACATTTTCCTACTCCTGTCATCTAGTAAATTCGCCCTAATTACGTTGAAGGGGGACCGAGTGTATAGTATTAGCCCGTTTTTAATGATTAAATTTTGTATTAGCTGCCAATGGGCGTCGAGTAGGTTTGAGAAAGGTTCATCGCTTCGGGGAGCTGTATGCGAGGGAATTAAGCAGGTAGCAAGCGTATAAATTTAAATATGTTTATAAGGGTCAGTGTGCGGTCGATACTTCACAATTAACTTTTGAACGAGGTGTTAATAGGGTTCCATTCTATTGTTCGGGAAAGTTGGTACAGACTGCGTTGCTGAAATTAGATAAAAGTATTGTTTAGTCAGTCCACGTACGGTATAGTGCAATAATAAATTATACTGTTATAACACTGTCATTTTTACAAATTAAAAAAAATGACTATATTTAAATTTAGAAATAGTAACAATAGGAAACAACAGATAGATACATATGTAAGTATGCAAACAAAGGAAGATGGCCAAGATGAATAGGTAACCTTGGAGCTACGAGTGCACCCGTTTATCCGCATCGACATCCTACGCATGGTTTAGAATTTCAAATTGGTTGGATTTCCACAGGATTTATCGTCCGGCGAAAAATGCGATGTGAACCTACTGTATTTTGTACAAAGTGTTTGGAAATACCCTTTCTTCAGATTATCATGACTTCTTTGTAGACGAATATAATCGACCCATATTTATGTTACCTATTGTACCCCTTGCAATATAAATAATCAATATTCGTTATATGTTATTCAAAGAAAAGTATTCACAGTCGTTGTGCACGATCTCTTCTCCTTCGGATGTACGATTACTTATTCTTGATACTCGGCATGCGGATACTTCAGTGCATTATTTTTTGAAACTTCGAACTCTGCAGGACTATTGGCAAAAGTACACTCAACAGTCAAGCTCGCATTGTGTTTGAAATTAGGTGCGTCTTCACTTTTGGGCAATATCAATGCGTCACTTTCGATATTTTGAGTAATGGCTGAATTACAATGATTGATGAAGTGTGTCAATTAGCATTTATGCCAGATTACTAAATATTGCTGGTAAAACCTTAAGAAAGCGCAATTTAATGGGGAACTTCAACAATTTACCTAAAAGTGAACGACCAAAAATCGTAAATGAGCAAGCATTATTGCTGAAGATATTGCTGTGGAATTACCGCAAATTTCTACTACATTCCTCACATCAAGGTATTAGTTACTGATATGCGGCCAGAAGCATGTGTTCTAATTGAACTGTATACGCTGACGTAATTGCATTAAACGTCGATATTGACCAATAGATAAGACCTTCGTTGAATGTATGGAGCTCTTACGCTGCGTCCTCGAGGGTTTAACGTTTGGAGTGAATTATATTCATGGTGCATTAACCGGATAAAGATATTTCAGCCGTAATCAAGTTATTAATGAGAACTAGAAAATTTTTCAAAAAATGTAAACTTAATACTAAGAAAAACAGAGCAGCTCCTTATTATTACCATAGCGTTCAACATCTTTTGAACAAAACATTACTAAATCGGATGAATGAATCCATTAGACTGCTTCCTCTGCAGTAATTTAGTATCTGTGGTACTAGACGGTACTATGAAAGAGACGAGTTAGTAGGAAAATAATGTTGGTCAAGCATAAAATAATATCACGTTAAATATCTCAATTAATTTAACTTTTTTTAGTGCTATTCTTATTGTTTTTAATGAAACGGATTTATACGACTGACGCTATTGAATTTAAAAAATGGAAATATGGAGCTTAAATACAGTAAAATTCCTAGGTTGGTATAAGTTTACACATAATGTAAATTAGATCTTGATCGGTTATACAATTCATATTCTAGATTAAACACAGCAACCGCAACTCAATGGTGTACTTTAATATTACCACGTAGAAAATGACGTCTTGTAAAGCAAGTGCAGGTCGAAACCGATTTTCCCTTGGCAAGCTATTGACATAGTTGTAAACTGCCGATTTGTTGAAGGATACTAGAAGATTGGGGTCGATAGATAGGTAGGTAGGCAATTACTTGGTTATAGATCGTAGACAAGAGAGCTTGTAGGATAACAAGTTGGCGCAGATAGTTCACGAAATGCATAATTGTAAGAAATACCTTTAATTACAACGTGGTACTGCCAGCGAGTTTCTTTCGTCACATAAATAGAGTTGTATTTATATCAGAGACCACGACAAATGTGGTGGAGGCGGGGCGTTTGACAGAGATAAGAGAAGATTAAATCTTTCGACGTGATAATTTGTCAGAAGGGCGCGATTGTACACAGAACTAGATACACAATTCAAAATTCTTATATTTCTCACAAAATGCTTGTAAAACATATTCAAGATATGCAAATCATAAATTGGCTCAACTTGATTTGCAAAAATTGTTATTATACCTAAATCAGCGAGCGTTGCAATGCTTATCGTACTACTAAGTAAAGCATAAAATTCGTTCGAAATTCACCGTACACACCAACCTACTTGCAACCATACTACTCATCTAGCGATTACTACGATGTGTAATGGATATAAAATCCAACAATTTTGGTTGAATATTTTTTGAGCAGATTACTACGTACGTAGCCGCAACATTAATAAAAAAACGAAAATACACTGCAGTAGTAACTATGACAATTTTCTCTGCATATAAATATGTGCTATTGCTGGTGTCCGTTGAAATGTGAAATATCGGCAACCACATTTTTACATAAGGAAATTGACAATAATATAATAACACTAACAAAACAGCATGCCCTACGCATTCACCTAATTTTCGCGTATGCCAAAATAAAGCAATCTCAAAGGATTAACTAACCTCACATCGTGGCATATTATGGCTCTAATATTCAGCATTCATGTGCAAATTGTTTCTCGTGGTCCCCCAGGCGAGGTTCCCCATCTACACGCACGGCTCGACGTTGCGCGACCATAATAAGAAAAATTGTCTTATAAAGGAGAATGTTTCCCCGGTGGTGGCCTTCGGGATCGACATCCCAGGTGCATCGGTCCGCGCATAAATCTTTAAGAAATGGGCCCTGACGGAGAGACGAACGAACCACCATTAATAAAGCAGGAGGAAAGGTCGGAACACACAGGTTACTTTGCCAATTTATTACGCGAAAGTTTTTCTTTGGATTGTCGCCTTGTTTTGTATTGCGGTCATAACTTTTTGAGAAGGAACTCTCTGTATCACTTTGGACGCTGCAGAGCGGTTACGTGAATGAAATTTTAAATTGTAGTAGTATTCATTTGTTGTTTCTGGATTTATCACACCTTTTATCAATTTAATATTAACCCGCCTTTATCAGATTGTTGTTTTTCATTTTTCGAGACAATGTAATTTGGTGGACTACAACATCTAAGAAGTTTATAAGAAAGAATGCAATGAAGAAGAATATTATTAAGTATAAAGAGCATTTAGAAAAATTAATGTGGAACCGCAAACAGCAGAAAATAAAACCGAAGAGGAGGTTTTATCAAGTTTTTTTTCCAACTCAAATTCTCCTGAATTGAATATATTTTCTCTTAGCTTTTGTCAAAATATCCATTCTGTTCTTTCAATATTCTTCTATAAAATATTATCAAACGTGCAGGCAGATATCATGAGATCATACTCATGTTATGTGGTTTTCAGGCAGATTATAGAGTAATAGAATAATAGAGCTGAGTCTGTAGTGTTATTTCCTATTTGCCCTCGATATATTTTTGTAATTTTCCGCTATTTATGGACCATCGCAGTTGACGTAAGTACCGTTACTTACGGTTTGAGTAGCATAGAAAATTAGAGATATAGACTTGCCTGTGTATTTTTATAATTGTCAAAGTTGTCGTTTCTGTGATGTATTGCATTAATGCATTACTATTCACGGACCTAGAGATAAGAAATTGCATTACATTCCATGCGTCCATTGCAACCAAGTAAAATAACCCGTAAGAGGCGTAAATACAGTTATTAATTGGTATTATAACGAGGTGGTCTCAAAGCGGTTTCCTGCATTGCAGTCAAACGACTTAATCCTATCGCCTTTAAAAAGGCCAGAATTTTCTTTACGTCTATATTTGAGTTTTCCAAGATCCATCTTTCATGCACGTTAACCGCTAACCGCACTTCCAAAGAAATCCCTAGTCTAGTCAACGGACGTGTGCTGCCATTCCTTGCTAGACTGTCTATCTTTTCGTTGCCTGGCATGGTAGTATGCGAAGGTGCCCATACCAGTTTTAGTACATTTTTTCCTTCAAGGATATTCGGTATCTAAATTCATTCTTGTAGCAGTCCTGATTTTGTTTCGGGCACATTAAGTGCTTTCGAAGTCGTTTGGCTGTTGGCTACTTTAAAGATGCTGTTCTTTCCGACCAGGGTTTCTAACAGTTTCCGAGCGCTAATGTGATAAATTTCCGCCTGAGTTGTGTTTACTAGCTTTCCGAGAGTGACAAAAATGCAGCTTTACGGTAAAGTATGTTGGATGATCGCAACAGCAGCTATGCTTCGAGTGTGAGACTGCTTTTCCAATTAGCAAAAGGTTCGGGGAAATAGTTCTCAATCATTTTCTGTTGTATATTGACACCTACTATATTACTGCTAATATTAAGGTATTACTATTTACGTCTCTAGGATCGTAGGACTCCATTGTGCGCCGAGAGAGAAGGACGACGCACGTAAATAACCTGTATATATAAGTTACGTTGCTCCATTTTGGGCAATAATGGCTGGACTTGCGCAACCAATAGCAGGAAAAATATTGTTGTAATATTATCACTTGCTTTAATTATGTATTTAAATCAAGATGGTTACCTGTTTTAATCCATGTATCCGCCAGTAGTCTCTTTCAGTCACACAAAAGAAAAAATAAAGAAATAGCTCTTCCTTACTGGGGTCATTTTATCTAATAGTAACTATTAAGAAACGTTATTTCACTGCATGCGTCCATTTGTGTCTTGCAGAACATGGTTTTATAATGAAACCACTGCGGTGGAAAGCGCACAAAAAAGCGCACAAAAAGCGCAGATCATAAAGCATGCGCACAATTTTATGAATGTTTTACAACGAGTTTTTCACTTCTCAAAAGTGATATTTTGGTTGGTTGGGCAAATTGGTTATTAAAAGAGGTTGTTTTGTTTTAATCAATAACTGAATAAATAATTTAATGAAAATTTGTGGAATATCGGTTTACGCCTTAATAAATTATTTTTCTTGTAAAAGTATACATTTCATTTTCTCTGCTGTGCTACATTACCGAACGTTTTCAGTTATATTGTGCAACTCTATCAATTGCTAAAGCTAAATTGAACTTATTTTCAATTTGTCTGCAACAAGACTCATATAGCTTTCCGCTATACTCACAAAGTCGCCTTACAACTACACAAAAAAGTAAAATTGAAGAAGAAAGAAACGATCTAGTTTTAAATTCGATGATGTGCTGCGTCTTTGTCTACCGACTCCAGCATCTCAGTTTAACAGATTCGGACGGGGGCGAAAGAAAGTTTCCTTTCCAATACAAACTTAATTTCGAAGTTCGTACGGCGTCGAGCAATTTTAGTGTTGCATCGACCAATCCGGAACGGTGTGCACGGTTCAAGAAACGTTAAAATTTAACGACGTTTTATTAGTTTAAGACGCTCACTTTAAAAATTTGATCGCGGCGCTACTTAGTTACATCGCCTCCATCGTGGAAGGGGATAAATCAGCATCACTTTATCACACAATTCAAAAAAGCAATAATTAAAAAGAAGCCTTTAAACTCTTGATTTATGCGGAAACTAGCCGGTAACTGCTCCATAATTAAATTTTTCCTACCGGCTTTTTAACCGCTTTTTCCTCTGTGCGACGAGTTACAGTTATAACTTCTCATTTTGGTCCGACATTTTTAATGCGACCTTCTTATTCTTCTTTTTATTTTTTACAAGAGCTGCTTCAAGGATTTTCCTGTTTCCAGCTTAATAGATTTATCGTGGAGTACTAGGACAACTTAATTGAAAGTGAAGAAAGGTTAAGAGCGTAGAGGCTTACTTTTACAACGAATTTGTGAGGTGAATGTGTATTTCCATCTTCGTTTATTCTAGTTACGCCAAATTTTTTAACTAGCTGTGAAACCCCGTTAGGTAATCCAAACAGTTTTGAACTTTACAAATATTGAAATAAATACTACCATGCGCAATTAGAATCATCGAAATTTACGTCAAAGGCTTTCCACTCACTATCTACGCAATCGAGTGTTCGCTCAAACATCGAAATCACTGATTACATGAAAACACATCTATCGTACGTTGTGGTCGGTCTCTGTTAACAAATTATCGAAATGAGGCGTTATTTAGGCGTATATAGGTGTCCCAATCTGGAAATGTAGGAATGTTCCTATTGTTTAAATTATTAAAAATTTCAGAAAATACACCCGAAAATATGCATATTACATATTATTACCATATTTAGTTTCACCATCTAGAAATAAACCGACGTTTCATATGTCTATTTTTAACAGATTTTGAAATATTTTTTTGCTTTTCATCGCCTAAATTTAGATACACAGTTTTCTTTCAAAAATTCTGAATTATGTTTACTTCGAACATCCTGTACAATTGATTCAGTTCGAAACATCAGAATTAAATTTGAAGTGTACGCAGTGACATTCTTTAACCAATGTAGATTAGGAGGTATTCAGATGTATCAAGACATATGTTGCACAGGAACGTATGGGAATAGCGCTTCTGTTAATCCCTTAATAAATTACGATACAATTACTTAATTTAAAAACTTTTATGGATGGCCTTGTAGTTGGTAGTATTTACATGGACATCAGTAATGTGTATGCAAGTAATGCAATTAAACATAAGTGTATATACTTGTTGGAAAGCCACATTTCAGCATTGGGTATTTTCAAAATATACAGATGCAGGATAAAGTTATCTACGTATGGTTCCCAGAGGGAAATCGCGCTTGTATAAATAGCAGCTACCTAGATGGTATCTATAAATGTTAGAAGTGGGATATACATATTTATGGGCTACCATGCTAATATTACATATGCATATTTCTTTAAATTTACATAGAGCAGTAAACCTTTTTTTCGGAAGAATAAAATTTTTTTGAATAGATTTGAATATTGCAATTGAAGAATAAGATGTAAAGATCCTGTTCAAAGACAGAGATACCGTATATATAATTATTGATAAATTTAAATTTATCTTTGTTGTAGAAAGAGACTCTAATGATATTCTCACTTATCTTCACACTCGAAAGGGTTGCATATGTCTATACACTTCGAACTAAATGATTTATGGCAGAGCTGGAGTAGCAAAAACAGTCTATTGCCGAAATTGGCAAATGCCACTAATGTATCGGCACACGCCGGACCACACAAATTTAATTAATTAGTCAGTAATAGCTGTTTCTATTATGCGTGGATCCCCATTGTCAACCGTATGATCCAGTGATCTGAGAAGAAATTCTTATTCTAACAGGCTTGTACTATCCTTACCTTATTTACAAGCATCTATTTTTACCGGCTATACACTTAAAAATTAAGACATGTAAAAAATAGACGTAAAGGTTTCTTGTCATTGTAGCACGAAACGTAAACTTTGAAGTTTGGCAGTTGCTAGTACCGGGGAAGTACTTTCATAGACAAAAGAAAAAAATGTTTACAGTGTTAGCGAAATTGTCAGCAAAAGAACCTAAAAGATTATCGCAAGTGCTTGTCCAAACCTATCATCCTCTACCCAATCAAGAATCTGACAAGGAAAGGTACCCACAAACGTTCGCACTTCTAGAATTTAATAATACTTGGACGACTTGTAGACCTTATAGGACTATGTAAAATACTGGGCTTGGTTTTTACATAGGAAAATTAGATGTTCATAAAAACTATCGATGCATACAGATGTTTACAATTTTTAAAGGAATCTAAACTTGATGCAATAGCTGCTTAATGAGCACTACACTGACTTGCGACTGGTCGAAATATTCTAGGACAATGAAAAAAGTTAATCAGCTTTGCTTACACAATACCACCTTCGACGACTTATGTATATATATGTATAGTACATTCCTATATTTAAAATTCATATACACTGAAAGCATTTAGTATTCTACATGAATAACTTAGAACTACAGCTTTGTCTATTCTGTCTCATGTCAGACGTAAATAACTTGGAAACTACAGCAATTTTCATACGTCGTGAAAGTTGCACGAACTAAATTTTATTCCAGCAAGCAATAAGGCGATGTGCGAGAAAAGTATTCTTCAATATATATATATACGTAGTTGGATGGCTTTGGAACGCTATGTAAATTTGGTAGAAGCACTGCCCTGCTACGCGCTGAATTGAATGTTTTGCGGAGCTTTGGGAGTGCGCCCGACTTAATGATAAATGCACTCCCTTTAATTTTGTTCGCTGTTTTACAGAGCCGCTCGTTGCTTCAATTGCGATAGAACTATGGGGCCATTAATATTAGAAGAGGGCGGTGCATTTGCGTTCGTAGTGCATCTTAATATTTTATAAGAAGTGCCGCAAATTCCAAACTCCCGCGTAAGTTGAAAAGTTTTAATTTTATAGAGAAAATTAATTGGTACGAATGCGGTTTCTACAATGCCTGGGGATGAAAATCTCCCAGGACATGACTTCAGTTTCTTTATTTTTAACCTAAGGAAGAAAACTTTTAAGTTTATTAGGGGTTCTAGGAATATAACAAAGAGCGTTGTTGTGCAAGATTTTGCATGTAATTATCAGATAGTTATGAAAGATTCGACAAAGATTTGCTTTGCATTGTAATAGCTTTACTGGAAATTGAATGATGTCGCTGTCGTGAATATTTCATTTATAGATGATTACTGGAGCCTCTCGGCAATTTCACAAGGTAATTCCCAACTGATTCACTAAATTTTGACATTTCTATTTTCATAGAGTCGGCCTGCCATCAAAGATCTTTGTTAAGTTAATATTTCCTCATCCGGAGAATTTTTTCAATTTGTAAGAACATATTTTATAGTATGTCTAGATTTACCTTTATTGTCACCACCTCGCTCAACAGTCTCTTTTTATCTGTGAAGTTGTGCAACCGGGGAGGGGGAGGTATTAGCTTTATATAGATAACAAACATTCAAACATATCACTATCACCACGACACTCCCCCAAGACTCGACGCACGTCTCGATAGTATATCTTCACCAATAAAGCTGACCCGGATCATCCTTATTGTTCCCTGAATTGTTCGATCTCATTAATTCAAATTCAATATTGTAAATTTCACACCTGCTATTGTCATAGTTTGTCGGTGCAGTGCCCACAATCAATAGCAAAAGGAAGTTGCTAGAATGTAGCCATTAGACGCACACACCTTGATTTACTCCTAGGTTTTATTGGTTATTTCCATCAATAAATATAGTTTGTTAAAAAGTGTTTTAACGCGCTACCGCAGCTCCTTTCTCGAAGTAACGCGGCAATGTCAAACATTCATAAAGACTAAATAAATATTTACCTTTACACTTAACGGTGGTTGATTATATATAAAAATATTAATTCTATCACTTAAACGTGTAGTAGTAGGGTGTCGTAAAATTGATGTCCGTGCTAGTCCCGGACTATAAAACAGCCAACCTGTAAAAATATTATGACTTATGTTATAATAGCTTTCAATGGAAATACGGAATTTCTTGCATGTGCTAAAAATCACGTTAATTAAGTTTATCAAAAAAGCTCTTATAAATATGACATTTGTCTCATTTATCTAAATGGCTTTTCATTTATTATTTTTCGGAGCCTTTCGACTGAAGTTTTCATATAGATTTTCGCCATATTTTCTTGCCTGCTGTGATATACATGTATGCAATAAGCACATCAACTAAATCATCGCCCTACGATTATGTTCGGTTCAGTGAATATAAATCTTCGAAGTGGGAAAACTTTTATAAGGAAGTGATCTGGATATTTTCCATTGGCTTGTAAGCGGTGGTCATAAAAACTTTCCGAAATTAGATTAGGTTAGTCACATAAATTATTCGAGCTTAAAAGGTTGCGTATCGTATTGCGTAGCGACTATCGGATAACCACAGTTGCGTTAAATTCGAACTTTGGAAAGTTTAATTTTAAATGTTCATCGGTTAAGTAACTTGATTTGAATAATGTTGCGCGAATTGTTCATTATTTAATGTTTCTAGTATAACAGTTATTGAAGTAAATTATGCAACGTATAAAGGTATTATAGTTTAACTGATATGTTTTATAATGAACTGTGGGCTTGTGCAATAATGCGGAATAATATGCAACGCTTAATATCAACATCATTTATTAATGGACAATCAATTTTAGCTAAATTAGCATTTACATCAAATTAACAGGAAACGTTATTTGTCAGATAATTTCAGAATGTTTACAATATCATTTCAAACACGTGTATTTTATAAAATTGGAACAACCCTTTTTCTACTTCGATTTTTTCAAACACCCTGAAATAACGATATAATCAATTTTAACACCTTTTAAATGACTCATTAAACCGGAGTCATTTTTTGATTGATACTAATGAACTAATTAATTAGTATCAATTCCAGAGCGGACTTTTTTGGGAATGACGCTCTAGAAATATCTTCGGGCTCCACCGCAGTGCATTAAGTATATACAGTTGTTGGATCGCAACTGCGATACTGCGTCCCTCTCGTCTCCATATTTGTCACTCCATCTTTCTTTGCGGTATAGGCGAATTGGTAGTCAAGTATTTACATACGCATGCATATATGCATTAGACAGACAGAAACTTGTCTAGGTTACTTCTCCTCGCCAAACTACGTAGACGTAGTTGTGTTGTGCTATGCGTTTGAAACTATCGCATTAGGTTTGGTATTCAGTTATATTCGTAAGTTGTATGGAGGATAATAATAATTTAAGAATATTAGCAAAAATAATGGCAAGAATGGATTAGTAGTACGTGCAACGTCTGCAAACTTGAGTCTAAATCCTTATTGAGATTATTCATATAAAAAAGGAAAAATATCTAGGTGAAGGTTTAGTGCTCGATTATTGAGTAGATGTTAATTAAGAACAAATATTGCTATCTTTAAATTAGCGCTAGTTGTGCACTAGTATTTCTCTTGTATTCTACATTATTGAAGGTGTTCCTTATTTTATTACCCACGCCAAGAGGAACTGAAAACAGGAATAAATAAAATAAAATAAAAAAACAAGATATTTCTAAATATCCAAACATATTCGCGTTGCATATCATGCCCGTCGGTCCCAATACCTTCAATCATAACTACAGTCTCGCAACCTGATAATCCTGCTTTTGAGTAGAGGGCAGTCCTGGTGTTCCTCCCCCATTTTTGCTAATTTGCTGATTTTCCAGTTCATTCCATTTCCCCTATGGTCACTTCACGAAGAAGCTCTGGCATAGTGGTCACCTAAAACTACAGCTGCAGGATGCACAATATTTTGACAACTTTGAATGTAATGAAGCTTTCCACAAAATGGATGTCGCGATTGCTTAAAATTTACTGTAAACGGGAACGTGTGTCAAATAAAGAAATGTTTGGCGATGTTAAAACGCAATCCGAATGATTTTTGTCGTCGATTCTTAACTGTTGACGAAACGTGGATGTAGCCAAAGAAGGCCAGAGCTACTTTATCGGCCAAAATTGGGGATTATTTTCTATTTTATACCGATGAAAAGAGATTTGGCTAAAGCAGTGCAGTTTCAGTAGAAACAAACGCCTATTTTGCAAAATTGTAGACACCGCAATTTTTAGATGGCATACAATAGAAAAACGTTGGGCTCTGTATGGACCACAAAAGAAACAAAAAAATACATTTTTATGTTGAGACATAAAAACGTTTTTTTTTTCTTATCAAGGCCAGGTATTTATGGAACTCCCCTCGTATTTTTTCAAATAATACGATATTGTTCTTTATATTATCGTGTGAAAAGCTAGCGTAATCAACAAAACGTATCGTCCATTTTACATTGTTTCTATATTCGCGCAGATATGAATATTCTCATTCATCATTACCTTATTCATCCATATTTGTAAAGTTTATGATTAAAATACAAACAACAGCGAACAATATGTGAATAGTGCGTCTACCAAACAAAGGAAGCGAATAGAATTAGAATAATTGTAGATTTTGTAAGAATCTACTTGGATACAGGTGGAAACTCATACAGACCAACTTGCTGCGAGCTGTGAGATTACTCGAACGCAATTCATGTTAGGACCGGAACGATGCCCTGGAGGTTCATTATGATTTGTCGTCTGCCCTAAACATATACCTCTTATAATGAAAATATAAATGAAATGGTTCATTATGAAATCTCGTATCAAGTCCAAAAACACAAGAGCGCATCTGAGTGCCAATTTTTTCATTGTGTATACATAGTTGTAAAGTATAGTGGTTAATTACAAATCCGGAATAAATTACTTCGTAATCTAGTAATTTAACCATTCTGTATAAGATCATACTTCACAGCGTGGTTTCTGCACGATATTTTCACATCCTACTTATCAACAGATGGTGTTGTTCGTGCGGAGTATGTGCAAAGTAAATTGACGTTGGAACTAGTTGCGGATGAATCTCAGATCGTTCCTGCAGATATTTTCGGAGCCTAATTTAATCGCCTTTAAGCCTCAATAACAACAAACTTAGCAATACCGAAGAGATAAATTTATACTAGCGCTGTATATAAGGTGTAGGTTAGTACAAATACGGTCATTTGAACCCCAATATACCACCATATCGTAGAATACGAATTAAGTAAGCAAACAAAGGGTATTAGGCCTGAACTATTGCAATCGACAACATCATGTTCTCTTCAAGGAAGCGCGTTCAAATGGTACGTGCGCGCCGAAAAAATCGCCAGCTTTCCAAAACAAACACGGTGTACGTGTTGTGCGTGCAAACGAGTATTAAGATTGACCCTTCCGCGTTATTTACCGTCACGTCCAGGGAATGGAAATGTGTACCGTCGCTTGCGAACTATCCTAACTTATCTCCTCATTAACGTAAACATGCACTATCGATGCGCCGGTAGTAAACGAGGGGTTGGTTAGTATTATCTATCATTTCGTGAAACGGCGTATTTCTAGATTAATGACGGTGATGATGCGCCTATTTAACCTTGATTATTAGGATTTTTCGTGTTTATCTACGCTCACCGGGTTGTAGAATTTCACGGTGGGTGCTCGGTTCTCACATTATAAACACTCTTGGTTCACTGCTATTTGCCTGTATGTTACCAACAGTCAACACTTTTGTACAGGCAAAAAGCTTGTATTAGCAGTAATTGCAATAATAACGGTTTATTTTTTCAACGGTTAAAACCTAAAAAAAACAGAGCATTTTACAAATAATTGACTTTTGCAAGTTTTATCTTGACTATTTGTTTTGTTAAATTTCTAAACTTTCACGAGGTACAGCACTATTTGAAGCCGCTTTACATGTTCGTACAAGCCTTTAAATGTTGGACTATAGCGACAACTCATGCAGAGTTCTTTTTTTACATAGAACATATTTATTGCTTTCGGTAAAATACTCCTTATCAGGACGCTTTGGGAACCATTTGGCAGTATTTTACCTCCATTTATGTTGTGTATTATTCAGAATGAGATACGACAAGTTTGGGAACGGAAAAAAATGCAAAATACGCGTATTTCGTGCTGTATTATGTTCTAGCCGGAAAAATGTGACAACGGAGTAACATAAAGTGGGATTGGATGGAAGCGAAAACGTATAAATTGGCCTGCTACATGACTAAAATTGTTGCGGAAGACAATACTGCCTACGGGTTATTTGTAAAATGGGATACATCAAACGTCAAAATAACGTAGGACGCTGTTTTATTTATTGCAGCGAAATTCTGCCAACTTTTTAAGGTCATAATTAATTCTCAGGGCGTAATAGCATATTTTTACAATCATATGCATCGGAGAGTATATCGAATCCCAACCGAAAGTTAAACCACGAATTTTTTTATCTCTGAATACATGCCTCTAGTGCTTTATCGTTTTTTTAAATTGAACGTGGAGATGAAATGTGTTGTTGTAACATGAGGCAAATAAAATGTAATGTGTTTGATGACAATGTTGTCAACTCTATTGGCAGTTTCTTGTACAATGTGACGCCTAAATATAATGGATAATTCTCAGAAATTTATATTGGCCTTTCTTGGCAAATTATTAATTATATCTTGTTGAGTAATGGTGCTCAGAACGTGTATCTAGTGCAATTTCATGACTATGTCATATGCATTTATAATATATGCAAACTCATCTGAGGAAGTACTTTCAAGTACGGGAACATCAACCTGCAAGATTCAGTAGGTCATCCATCGGATGCACGTTATGCAATGCAAGGTGAAAATGTTGCCAAAAGATTATACCCTACATCAATCAGTATTATATATGCGAGAAATGCATTTTTAAATGCATTTAACGCATTAAACGCATCATGTGCATACATTGCAATGGAGAAATCTATTCAAAAAGTATAATAAATATATCATTAATATATAATGAGAATACAACCGGCCCAAAAGGGATTGCTGAGCAACATCCCAAATAATCCGTAAGCAGCAAGATGAATAACGTCCACGGCTCTTTTGGAGTTTAATTTGCACAAATTGTATAATACGTTGATGTCAGATGCCGTCAGATATATTGGGGAAACATTTCTTATGTGCCAAGTATACCTTAAATGAATTAGCATACTGGCTTCCATCGAAGGCTGCGAAAATTTGAAAAAAGCATGAAATCTATCCGATGCCCTGTATATATATATATACGTATGTCTTTGATCTTGGGTATTGGGTTTTACAATAGTCTACAATGAATACCTACCTTTCGCAGATACTAAAAGCGACTCTATCTTTTGTTATTTATATCAGAACAGTGCCTTATAAAATATGTATAGTAGCAACCGAATTACCTTTCAACGTCTTGAATAATATACAAGTTGTTCCGTTTAGAAATGGTAAATTTTGACTTTTAACAAAAAATACGTTGTTCAACTCACTGCGTCTTAACTAAGGGCAGAAGCACTATTAGTTTGCCAAGTGATTTAAGTGATTTCGTTAGACCAATAATAAAAAGATATAGCAATAGAAGCACGTTAATTTGACTCTCCCTGTGATAACAGATGCATAAAGTCATTGTTGAAAAGACTTTGCCTGCTGAAGAAATGGAGTCTCGGAATTTCATTTATAAAATAATTCAAACGAGCAAAAAATAGGAGTTTGTTAATGTGTGATACCAACTTTTCGGTTTATCGACTGAATACAATATTTTATTCTGTGGAACTTTTTTGTCTTTAATTTAAAATCGTCGCGCCGTAAAAGCATTATTTCTGAAAAAAATCGCGAAATGTCGTCGTATTTTCCTGGTTTTATTTTCTCCGCATCGAGTAGCATTTAGAAAATATAATTTACGAGCGTTGAAAATAACTTCCTATTACGGTAGATTATTGAGCACGTAACGCATAAAAGCTTCTGTAAACATAAAAGAACAGTAAACCAGCGCACACACAGTATGGTGAATTATTGTCAAGTACCTAATCCGGAAGAGCATAAAACTGTTTATTTGCAAAATATCGACGACGCAGCACGCCATTGCTCCGTCAAGTAAAAAAGCATCGCATGCAAAAATGACAAAACAATATAAAGCTTTTCTACTGTACTCGTGTGTAATTTGTAGATAATCGTATTTTCGTTCGGTTGAATTGTTTCACAATCGGAAATTCCATGAAAATAGATTTTCCAAAATGGTTTTGTGACGTATACAGATATACCGTAACGTTGTAAATTTACGAAAGCTGAAAATGATTATTGTTTTGCAGTTGTATCACGGAATATGACCTAAATACCCTTTCAGCAATTTAAAGAGGATAAATTAGTGGAATAATAACAATAGTAACAGAACCCCCGTCCGTTTGAATGACTAAACTTGAATTAACCTTCTTCCTGAAATACTATTTTAGTACTTACAGATGAACCATTTATCCAAATATGTCTTCACTCAAAGACGACTTAAACTAAAAAGTGTAAATTGTTTTATCGTCTCTTCGCTGTTTCGTTACCGACAATACAAATCGCGGCCAATTTCGATACACATTTCAAATAAACAGAATTTTAGGTATTTGCAATTATATTTTCGAACAATCAAAATTTATTTTCTTTAACATTATCATATTAGGGCCTGCAATATACCATATGAGTTCCATCTAACGTTCAGCGACTAACGACTTCACGTTAACAAATATCGACAAACGTAAAGTATGAACATTTCTTATCGTGCTTGACTTGTCCCTAAGTAATATTTAATTTGCGAACTGATTGTAAAGACACAAAAGAATTTGTTCTCTCCGCATTTGCAGAAAGAAATTGTATTAAGAACAGCCGAGTGCAAGCAGAGAAGGCCAGAATAATATCGCGTAATATCGTCGCAATCAATGAGGCAATTTCTGCTTCAATGCTGTAGTAGCTTTTTCATTAAGTTCCACAGGTTTTTCCCTATGTTACTCTTTTACTATTTGCTACTATTATTTACGCGGGTCATGGTATTGTCTAGTGCCACAATAACTTTCTTTGTAAGATATTCTTCGTTTCGTAATTTTAAGGCAGCTCCTTATACAAACTACTAAGTGTTCTGGTTCACTGGCTCCCATTCTTGACACAAAATTTAAAGAAGTTCACAAAGCAAATTATGTTAGTAAGTATAAGCATAAATAAGAAAAAAAAGCATATTCTTAGCGAACAGTAACCTATTTGAACGTAGAATATAAAATGTAAGTGCATAATAACACGAAAAGGAACTAACTGTTAAATATTGTTAAGGCAGGGTACGAACCACTGCAAATATAGCGCTAACCTTGGCTTTCGTAGAACAAAGGGCGCATATTTTATTCAGGTAAACGTTCAGAAGCATCGATTTTCCTAGTACTGCTTACAGTGGCATATCAAAAGGAGTTCTTTTGTGAATGGTCAAGTTCAGGATTGAAGGGTTGATCGGAAACATTTTTATATTCTTATGCTGTACTATCTACTTTTGTCCATTTCATTTTACGCTGCTCATCATTCTCTGAAGCATCTACATCGGACCCATTCATTTCCGAAATACGCCGACTGCTTATTACGTCCGTCTCTTGTACGTCGTCCTCAAATTTCGCTTCACAGAGGACATCGTTATGTTAATAATCATCCTCATCCAGATCTTCATCGTCAAACTCTTTCCCTGGAAGTAATCCCGATCTAAGGTAGGGACGTCAGTATCAAAGTTCGATGAAATTTCGGTAGGTATAATTGCTGAGGTCCTCTTTCGGGGCGATTTCCTTCTTGCAGAATCTCCCGAATGAGTTAGTCCGGACTGGTAGTGAAAAGCTATCACCTGCAGTACTGTCCCCCTAGCAGCAAAGTCCTCAACCATTGTCTCACTTATTCCATCCAAAAAATCGTACTAGTCAAATTCTGAAAATCTTCAGATTTTAATGACTAAATTGAGGGATACTAAGATTAGAATTTGACAGCCGTGTTGTCAAATTTGATTATCTTTTCTTTCCACGAGCGAGCAAATTGAGCTACAGAGACAAATTTTACTAAGAAATTCTTTTGTTTTGAAAGCACAGGAACTGGAAAGTCTAGCGACAATTCTAGGACGCTTTCTACATTGTACATATACAATATTGCGAATAGTTCTACAGAGGATTTTATAACAATTTCTGAAATTCATATTCTAAATTTACTGGCGGGATATTTCGATCAGAAAATCTCGCCCCATCGAACGTGGAATTTAAACCGCCAGTTAATTAATTCGAATTTCACTACCACTCATGCGGTAAAATGAAATCTGTTCAACAAGTGGAAAAATTTCTACATCTGTTCGTTTCCTGCGGGATATTCAGCTTTGTTTGTGCTGCACTTGCTTGGTCATCGTATTATAACATCTATTTACCCGTGTTTTTTTCTGTGTAAATACAGTATGTTTTTTCGTTTCATAATTTATATGACCTTAAGTAAACTTAATCAAAAACATTATGAACTTTTCAACTCCATTCAAAACTTGGATACTTCTTAGAACGTATTTACATATCTTGGTAGATGGAACTGATTTGAGATAAACGCGAATGTGTCGGTATTTAAATGTTTAGTTTTTTAGTTATTTATCTTCTCATCGTTAAATTTGGAAATTGGATTTCGTTTATAATCGTTCATCATGGAAATTTAAATGGCTCATAATTTTATACTACTACTATTTATTTGAAACGGAAATTTATTCAGTCTCCACAGCTGTTGCGACAGTGTGGTATTAGTTTAAAGGTCGACTATATGCGTGGTATTGATTCGGCGGACGCTTTGCCAATATAGCTATTCGCCTCTTAATTCAATCTAATTTTCTTATCTTATTCTTTCAGTCCCACTAACGCATTTTGAGGCTGAGATTTACATGGAAGACGTTAGTGGTATTTAGATATGGCCGTAAAAAAAGATATAGATGTCTACAGTCTTTGTTTGTCAGTTGTTCTCCTTGTTTTTAATTCTACTTCTTGTACTTAGGGTCTTGTAAACACTACGGCAGGGTCCTGGCCAAATGGGTGGCCTATTCGCTACTACCCGTATTTCTATATAATTGGTTACAAACGTATCACATGTTTGACTCGTATTCAGATTTCTGCCTTCAGAAAATCTGAATGCGAGCCAATATGACGGCGGAGAACGCAGTAACATTCCCCATCCAAAAACACGGGGCCTAAAATGAAGGTATCAAGAAAAGCATCGTTTTTCCAGCTAGAAAATTAGTGCGGAACAGTCTTGCAAAGGGCAACTCATCTATTGAGTTTATTGTTATTTCCTCTATAAGATATCGAACTTCTCCGATAATAATATGATCCTTATAAGTTTAACATTACCGTCCATGTGAGATAAAGTTATGATTAGAGTGGGCAAATTTGGGTGCGCACCATCGGCGTAGCTAACGAATTGATTCTTGCATGCGAAGGGAGTCAGTATGCAGACATATATTATCGCGAACGGTGCTAAATACAAAAAAGTTTTTAAGATGGTTTTTGTAGATTATGAACCGATCTCGATAAATTATCTCCGTGTTACTGGATGAACACGGGAAATTGCCATCTCTAGTCATATGTACAAAAAATAAAATCGAGAACGTATGTAATTCGATGATTAAAAAAAACTTATCGTCTTAAGCAACTTCCGTGACTTGAGAAACTGGAGAAGCGAGATTAAATATTTTTAACATAAGGTGCGTTTCTAAAATTATTTCTGCAAAACGCGCCCGCCGTGAGGAAAATATGTTCTTGTATAAAGAAAACGATCGCTCTACATCTTGTCATGTTATGTTTGCATAATTAAAAAAAATCTTTGAAACAACTTAACGCATCTGTAGACGAACCTTCACAAATTTGGCTAAGTGTGGCAAAATCTAAGTCTTTGTCTAAAACACTTTCAAACTTAATTAGAACACATTAACTTTTTTTCGTCTTCTACCGAACAAAGCTGCGTGTGTACATCTTTCACAATTTACAGTAATTCCTCTAACGGCAGTGAAGAATTTTGTAATTTTTCTATTGCTTGCACTACTCCGATGTAATTGCTATGAATAGTTTGTAAATTACTTTTAACATCTACTAATTGTCTCTGCCACAAGATGTAGAGCATGAATTTTACATGTAATATGTAAAAAGTTACCGCACTGTTCCTTAAGAGACCGGCCTACAGAAAGCATAGCTGCGGCACCATCTATCTTAAGCATTAAGACTTGATCTCTGGATATTTGAAATTTTTCCAATGTGCTTAACACCACTTCTGAAATTTCTTGGGCAGTACATTCTTCTATTCGTCTAGAAGCTAATAAAATTGAAGATGACGATTGATGTGGTTCCATTTTGCGCGCCGTAACAATAAGTAAGATCTTTTTTGGCAATCAGTTGTTTCATCAACACATAAACACACTTTTTATTTTTCAGTTCAGCTTTAATTTTATTTTCAAATGTACACGCACAGATGGAAAATAATTTCGCAACATGGTCCTGCTCCATAATGAGATATTGCCGCATTTGTTCCAAAACGAAATAAATGAATCGTTGTTTAACAAAGTAAATGCCAAATTACACTGAATTATCCTTGTACATAAATCAAATAAGAATTGTTCTTATTTTGCGGCGACACCGGTTTTGATATTATTATGATTTGTACTTTGCACATGCTGTTTACAATGTGTTTGTGACACAAACATTTAATTTTTACGCAGTCAAATCCGTTATTCACTGTCTTTAATGATAGCTTTTTCTCAATCTACGTACCTTCGACATTATTAAAAACAGAACACAGAGTACATGCGAGAGTCCATTTGTTAGCTGCGCCGATGATGCGCACCCGAATTTGCCTACTTTAGTTATGATAGGTAGAAACAGAGAAGGTGTTCCAGATCTTGATTGAATTTCAGTGAATCTTGTGTGATCTGGATGACCCCTTTCATTACCGTAATTGCAGTAATGGGATCGATTCTGCCGCCCTAGGTATTAGTTGCATAATATTCGGGATTTTATTTTAAACAGATACAGATACAATTACTATCACTGTCGGACATATAGTGAATGAGAATTAGAGAAACAATAATTGTATCTCACTTTGCACATTCTACCTAAGCGATTGCAATTATACAATCTAACATTTCCGATTTTGTGTAATGACTGTTGTACATTATTACAGCTTTCATTACAACTAATGTTGTAGCACAGGTTATATCTTGCGATCAATTTACAATATCATATGGACCCATACACGACGCCTACTTGACTCTATGTTCCTGTTCCCGTCATAAAGCAACGATGCATTCAGCCCTATTCCGTCTAACCTGTTGGTTTCGCGTTGCACACAGATTGACGCACAGGATACCGGAGATAGGTAGCGTGTTAATAGGTCAATTTCTGGGCACAGACACGTCATATATATCAATTTACGGAATCAGTCTCGCGATCGATGAACAATACAAAGCAAAAGCAATTTAACACCTCACCGGAGCTCATGCCGACAACATATGTCTTAATTTGTAAACAAACCGAAAACGGGGAGAAAAATGACTTGAAAAAACATACATCACAATGTCGGCATGGTAAGGACGTTGACGGTATGATAACGGAAACACGGCTTGTTTACCGTTATATCACGAACGCGTGGTTCGTAGCCAGATTCATGGTAATAAATGAAGGTACATTATTTTTTATTTACGCGCACATTTATTTTCGCTTCCTTTCAACGCAATCTTTAATTCAATTTGGGAGACATCAAAAAATGAGTTCTTTAAGTACGTAAAATAAATTGCTCCGCGTCTAAAATATTGGCGATAATTTAAAACTTCACAGCTAATGATTAATTCGCAATTTATTTAGTGTGAATGTTTAATAATTGCCGTCTGATGCTAATAAATCTATAATACATGGAGCTTCTTTGGTGCAGCCAATAGGTAGCTTTTTTAATTCGATTTTTTTTAACCTTTTTAACTACTAGTGATAGCATTCTTCTGAACCTTTTGAGTTTGATACCAACAATTAAACAGACATTGAAGATCATCTTAATATAAATATGAGTTTCAATTCTCTAACTACCCTAAGTAAAGGCAATAAGCTTGTTGCTAAAATATATATTACTACTGCTATAACCTTTACTGACCAATAGAAATTTCCAATTACAGAATAGTCAGTTGAACAAATTACAAAACGAGTACAAAAACAAGTACGAATAACTGCAACAAAAATTATTAAGTAAACAGCAGTAAAGTATAATTAAAAACAGCACATTGCGAAGAAATGAAGAAAAGCTGGGGCAAATCACATAAATAGGTAGATTTAGAAGAATATTTGCTAATAAAGAAGGTAGGTAAAACGTAATCTACGCAATTGTAGAAGACACCTTATATATTGTTTTATTCTACTGAATTTTATGTCGTATAATGCGGTTTCCTTTCTGTCAAACTCTTAGGTTTTGGAACTCCTGCTAGTTATTGTAATAATAACGTTAATTCTCATGCGGATGTTTTAAATAGATTCGAATTTTATTTGGTCACAAAATGAAAAAAAGGGTTATGTACAGAGGGATATGTCATAATTTCAAAGTTTAGAAGAGATTCTGTTAGAATAAACCATTCTTTGTGATAATTTCAATTTCTTTTTAGTGCCTTTGAGGATCTCACGACAATTTATAAACTCAAGATGGATATTGATATCTTGTTGTTTTTAGCCATCATTGTTTTGAGTTGGTCCTTAACGTTTGTTTCCACGCCAGGGCGAGGCGATCTAAACATGCAATACACTTTTTCCTACAAATACCAGGTGTGACAAATTAGAAAATTTTCCGTGGCTGCGATTGCCATATTATCTGTGCATCCGTTTTTAATTCCTACGATGGGAAAGATATAGCACATTTAAGTATCTTAACATTCAACTAAAACCGTTGTAAATTTCATGAATTTTCTTATCATATTATTATTGTTGGTTTGAATTAGCATTTGCCAGTTACGGTTTTTTATTGTTTAAATTTTATTTGTCATTATTAAGGTTTCCCGCGAGACTATTAGATTTGTAAACGAGCTATTTGTGATTGGAGGAATTTCATAGTACACTGCTTTAAAAATGCCAAGCAGTATTAAACGCGATAGCCTAAGGGGAACTCCATGGCATTTGCGAAACGAAGCGTCAACAATTTCCGACGCTTTTGAAATATCAATGCTTTCCAATCATATAATCATCGATATCAAACAAAAATGGTTTAAACTTCGTAGCCCATTCCTATAAATAAAAAGGCAAGAAAATATATTTTTGTTTAAACAAAGATTATTGATTATTGTATTTGCTAATTATTTTACTGAAGGTAGCTGATCTTATTACTAGATTGGCAAATAGTACCTGCGTCAGTATACTACACTTTCTAATGGAAAACCTCTTGCTGCTAACAGCTTGATTAATGAATTTGTTCCTTAATAGTCGCTTATTTACGTGCATATTATAGCATATAAAGATCACGTTTAATAATGTTTACGCGGCATATAACGTGATATATAGACCATATAATTACTTGCGAAAGTTTCGTTAACGACCTATTAATTATCTGCTGTGGTCTAATAGAACTTATCCGGCTTGGAATAATTTCATTTCTCATCTTCAATAATTTAGTAGATTATACATTCGGTTGTTATTGGCAATTATTTTATTCAGTGCAGCGATAGAGATACCTCTAAATGAAGTGCAGGTTAATAGAGTTGATTGGCAATCGGACGATAACCGAATCCCTTAGGTATCACTCCAGTAACAGTTTCTAATTAGGTAGAACCATTTATTGTAATTAAGGACGTCGTTCTATGGAAACGAAGCCAACCCTAACCACTTTAAAAAAAACACCAAACAACGGGATGAAGTCGATCGCATGGTTCTCGTCACCTTAGATAAACGTCAAAGCTGCTAAATATTTTAATTTTAAAGCACTTTATAAACAAATGGCTTAGGACCGTACAATCATTTTTTTATGTATCAAAGTAGCAAACATCGTACCAATTTTAAACTGTTACACTTCTTATAGATACCACGGAAATACGAAAAGAATACTGGCACTTATGGTAACACATCACATTAAATAGTTGATTGTCAGCAAGGTTTGACATGGTGCAGCTCAGAGGAAATTTCGGCCTGTAGAGAGCGAAATGTTGCTGACGCACACTTGACGGGGTTTCAGTCAAGAAACCTTCCCGAATAGAAAAATCAACGACTGTTCAAAGCGGGCTCAGATAAAAAGTGGTTCTTTTTGTTAATATCTCCCTAAAAATTTAGGATTATGTATTTTATATGGGCGATCGCCGTCATCCTGATTTCGGTGTGAAGTCTCTCACCTTTTAACTATAAATTAGAAAAATATATTTAGCTATGGCCCTGATCCAGTTATCAACGGATAGCTTAAATATTAACAAAGTTTTGTTTTTGACTGAATTGAAATACAATTTGCCATTTAAAAAAATTAATATTTTAATTGACTTTACTCGGGTTAACGGTATTGCTGATATTGCGTATGGCGTATAGCGAAATGTTCGGCACTAGAGCCACTATTATAGATCCGTCCAAAAATGCAGGATAAGCAAGCTATTATCGATCAAATGTTGTCCACCCATTTATTTAGAACACATTATATAATGGCAGGCTATTTCAGTTTAGTAGTGAGGTAATGCATGCCCTATAATCTACGTCAACGAACAACAACACTGTAGTGAAGTATGTTGAATGTCTATGAACCTTTTTCTTTTTAAAATGCAAATTTCTTCAAATTAGATTAAAACCTAATTAGTTTTTACATACACAAATCATAAATCTATGTTAAATCTTATTTTATCTTGTCTACCTTGAAGGATCAATACTTTCTCAGGACTTTCCGGCAAATTCGAAAATATTTATAGGTATTATCTTCCGCTTGTACGCGGCTCAATAATTTAACTTAATTTTCAGGAGTTATGTATTTTACGGATAAACACGCCAGCTTGTGCGAGAGAAGTGCGCCTGACTTTCCCCTTTATGTTAATTAGAACTCTGCTAATACGCAGGAAGAAAATAAATATTACTTAGTTAGAGCGGAACTCGCGCTATGCTCAAAACGAGACTGCTTCGCATATATACACGCTGATTTAATTGCTGTCCCGCAACCTATTCCTAAGTTTCCATTGATTATATTTTATATTTTCTGCTTGAAGTTAGCTAACTTATGGGTTTAAGTTGTTCCATATGGTGTATAATATGTATTTTTTTGAGTTATAGACGTGCGAGATGAAAAGGGTAATTTTGTGACACGCAAGCTGTATAACACGGTTTGTAAAAACACCAATTTGTCTAATTAAATGATGCGTGCAAATTATAAAATTGAGTGACGGCTGGATTCGATGTAATTACATTATTAACTGGTAAATGCGACTAACTTGCTTGCTTTAAAGCCCCTAAATTAATGGCAAAATATAAATAACAAGCTAGAATGAAAAGAGCTGCAGCAAGTAGCTAGTTTTTCCTATGACACTCGAACGTCTAATGGTGCTTGTGGAACAGGAACAGATTAGAAAATTAAAGAAGGATCCATATCTACCCAAGTTCAAAAGTGACTGGATTCAGACTCGGCATTTCAAATGCTCGCTCATACATACATACAGAAATACAGTTGAAATGCATTCGGTTAGAGGGTAGCTCATCCTTACCCAAAGTCATTCATATCGTTGGCTGACCAAGAATTATCACATTCCAAATTGGGTATAATACCCTTTCATATGTTCTATCATCAAAATTCTGTTGAGTTGTAAAGGTTCGCTGAAGCAGTTTTCCCACCACCCATATGGAAAAAAATTCGTATCGTCAGTCCTTCAAGAATTTAGGGATAGTTTACCTACCACTCTCACTGAAATATAGTAGACCTACAAAAAATCTCAGACACTTTCACACAGAAAAATTCGCATCGATGGTCGTCCGAGAACTGTCGTATTTAGAATCCACGCACAAGACACCCTTTCATATGCCGTCCTACAACCGCGATATGATTGGCCAAAAAATTGCGGAGGATACAAACAAAAAGATCTTTGGGTGATACTAAATTTTGAAGGATGTAATTTTAAAAATCCTATCCGTAAAACTTCAATCTGGAATAGAATATATAACCGTACTTGTGATATCATGCTTGAGTTAAAACTCAAAAAAAGAAATAGCTTTAAAAAGCTATTTCTTTTTTTTTAGGTATGTAACATAACTCTGTAAACAAACGTAGCATTTTGTTCCAAAAAAGGACGATTTTTTCATACAATTTGATGTCGTTAGTAATTTGTTTAAAAAAAATTAAGTTGAAATATGAATAATAAACATTTGGCGTATTACTATTTCCGTTTTCTAGCACCAGTTGATCCATCTAGGGTTAGATGTTGAAAACTTCAATAAGAAAATAAGTATTAATAAGTAATAAGTAATAATATAAGTATTTCTTGTCGCAAGTTGAAAGCTCTTTCGTGTATTTGCATGTAATACATACCTTGCAGTAGATACTATACGAAATAAGTAAACAACATACGTAATTTTATACGGCAGTGCACATACTATTCCCACAAATTGCTTTTATGTGCAACGCTTTATCTTTATTAAGTTTTTGGTAGATGAGCAACGAGCCGCTATGGCACATTCTGTATTCTCATTTTAACTGATAAATATGGCAAGATACGAAGCTAAGGCTCTATATTTTCAGTCAAGCAAGAACATCGCTATATGTAAGTAATCGCAGCATACGCCAAATCAGAGAGTATACCAGACATGAATTGCTCGTATCTTTCATCATATATGTATGTACCTTTACGTCCATAGCGCTACGTGTACAAACATCGGGGTATTACTACGAAGCGTGCTTTTCCAAATATATGTATGCAGGTATAGGATTCACATACGTAAATACGTATATGGATCTTGACGCAGCAAATTTGAGTTACACAAATATTGCTCCTGTTCCGTTGCGGCTACCTTAATGTGGAAATTGCAATTTCGATTCGGATAGATGTATGTGAAAGTAGTAAAGATGTTGTGATCAATAGCAACACGACGTCATTAGCGTAAATGCTTTACTTCTATTTTATTAAGCAAGATGCTCAGAAGCTGAGTGTCTCTGTATCGTCAGGAGCAGTTACTACGTTAGCAACTGCCTATATCCTATCTATCTTAGTTTTTGAGATAATTTGAGATCTTTGCGAAATTTCGCTTTCTTTTCTTATCTTGAACATACATACTAGAACCAAGTTTTTTCGATGGTAAAAAATAAAATAAAAACATGTTTGTTGTTCAAATTTTGCAATTTACCTAAATAGAAGTGTTTGTGAAAAACTTTCTAGATGAATTTCTTATGGTCATACGTAACCATATTACTCCTAAAATGTTATTTATTAGAATACAAAGGACCCCACTGCGGTTCGTATGAAGAAAAATGGTTATTTGTAATGAATCTTTAGAAAAACAAAATTTATAGAATTTTACACACCGTACTGTGCACTTTAGCCTAAGACTTATCTCCATACTTTCACATTTAACTTACTAAAGAACAGTGGCTCTATCAGATTCTGGAAAATATATACCATGTTCCATTAAAAAAAAAATGAAATAGCATGAATGAAGCGTGGCAACGGTTTCGTTGGTTATCTTGTAGTACGGTAGTTGATATAAAAAAAAATCGATATGCCGCTGAAAACTCAAAGAAATACGCGATCGAAGAAAAGTTGAATTACTACTCTAATGAAGCATCCAGCAATGTAATGATATACAGAGTGTTGTAATTCTAAGTAATATAAGTACTACAAAAAAAAACATTATGTATACGTATTAGAAATACTCTAAGGCGCTTACATTTGTACTTGGTAAGTTCATTCATACAAGTACACACACAGTTCGGATCTCATATCTGAATGAATACCACAGCATTGTTGTAAAAATGTGCGCGACAAGCTGCAACATTTCTTTTTTTCATGTAACGCTGTTGTAATATTTCCAGAGCGATTTTCTCTCTGTGTAGAATATATTATGGATTAACAAAATTAAAAATTAAAAAATTAATATATTATGGATTAACAAAATTAAAAAATTAATAGGTACTTTAGAATAATTCTATTAAAAAATAATTGCTGAGACATGTTTTGTCTAGAACAATTAATATGCTCTCTGGGATAAATAACTATAATCAGACTAAATTTCACACTTTTGTTTTACCGTTGGGAGCATGCCCATTGGACTCGACCACTAATAATATGAAAATTAAATTGAGAAGCATTAAACAAGAGGGAATACTAAAACACATACCTCATGTCATAGGGTCTGTTAAGGGTGGCATTCTAATTAAAATTTGAATAATTCATTATTTGTTATGTTATATGCGCTTGTTATTTACACGTCGTCATCCCGAGAGTTTTGACCACGTGTTAGTTCCTAACGATCGCCATATTCCTTGGTGCTTTGTTATTTATTTCTAAGATAATATTAAAAAATTATACAACTCTTTCTTACCTTATAGCAGTAAAAGGCTTATAATTAACAGAAATGTCTCTGTGGATTTAATAATACTATTTACCACGACCATTAGATTAGCGTCTTCTACTGTGATGAATGATCATGAAGACAACTGGAAATACACACACGACCTATTTTAAATCTGTTTATAGAGGATCTATAATACCTTAACGCAGGATACTCGTATGTAAAAGTGTTCCTCTTTGATAAAGTTATTTGAAGTAAAGCTAGATTTTCGTGACAAGAATCCCCGTTATGGAATATGATGTCCAAAATATGATTACGGTCAAATAGTATAAAGCTTCAGGCGTTCTTAGTACAGCCTGGGAGTCAGAGAGTCCGGGAATAAATGCCATAACAATTTATGTTACTCGTTTGACAAGAGTGCCAGATTAATTATAATCTATGTTTCCAATAATTTCTTTAGTTTAAAGCAAAATATGAATTAATTTACGGTATAATAATAATTTTACTTATCCAACAGCGTTAACACCAACTTAAGGACAAATTAATACATAAATACGAATATACAAGAAATGTAAAGTGTACAGAAAAGTAATAGGAATAATATGATATTATCATTATACAAATGTATTTGTAAATTAAGATAGGTACCTATCTATTGTAATACAAAAGGTTGATAACAATGCACCAAGAGGGTACATACTACAACAACAAGAATGCTCGAACTAATTGATTTAAAATGCAAGCAAACATATCACAATCCCGGCAAATGCACGTTTCGCTGGAAAATCTTACCCGAGATTTAAGCAAAAATGGAGTACCTGTGTACAGCTTATGTATACCCATGGATAATGTAAAAAAGTTAGGGCGTGTACGGAACGTCTAGTATAGAGAGAGTGAAATTTAAATATTAACAAAAGTTCCTCTTGTGGACAAGCACGCTGTGGATAAACATTAGTTCAATAATAAATTTTCTTTGTACATTTTCTAATGCAGCATACTCCAGTCCTAGTCTCACAAGAGTGGCAATAGAGTAAGTATTGTGGTTATAAAACTGTTTCGACGTCCGCAAAACAGTAACAACCACTCTGTTCGCTTTAGAAGTGATCATGGAAATGTGGTTAGTGAAGCAATGCTTTGAATCAAAGACAACACCCATTATAGAAAGACTACTCCAAATTCCCATTTTCCCGGCGATAATTGTGATGGATTGGTCTCTTGCTTCACATATATGCCATTACATGGCACTTAGAGATGTTGAGATGAAGCTTATTCGCTATACTACAGTCATATACATGCTCTAAGTTATTTTGCGGATTAATGGCGTCCTCCAAAGTAGCTATCGGGGCATACAGTTTGATATCGCCAGCAAACGTCAGACTTCCACGGTTCAAAAGGATTGTTAGGTCGTTAATAAAAACCAGGGGCCCTAAATTTGATCTTTAAAGGATCCAATGGAGCAGCTTAAATTACTGATTTATACCCGTTGTAAGAACCAAAAACTGTCGATCTTGAAGATATGATTTCAACAAGAAGAAGTAAATCACAAATAATCGACTTATCGAGTTTATGTGGCAATATAGTCTGATCAAGACGGTCAAACGCCAGTGTTGAGCAAAAAATAACTAATTACAATTACTGTGTAATTATAATTGTGCCTGCTGATTTCAATTACAGTTACTGTACATCTAGGAGACAATAAGAATCTTAGTAAATAGAATTAGTAGAAACAATATTGAGGCAAATTTTACAACGTTTTGCATTACAATTTTTTTTATTACAAATACCCTCGTGGTACCTTTGTATGGCACAAACAATGATACATGAACAAAATAATCCAACCGAAATTACAATATATAGAAGTTAAAAAAAGTTATATACTAAAAACAAATCAGAGTATAAGACGGCAGTGAAGCATATGTACAACAAATGTTTCAATTCATTCAGGATTTGCTTGCTCCCACACAATACGCTAGCGCTGATTGGGTCTTGAATTGCCTCCTGGGATATCAAGTAAGAGCAATTTATTTTTCTACAGCTCCCCCGTTTTCTTATCTACATTACTGACAGTATACTGAATTTCTTTTTTCGTACAACCTATATGGAAATCAAAAATTCCAAAACGTATAAAACGCCGAAGTGCACTGATTTAAGACGAATTGAGTACTGAGAAGCTCATTAAAAATTAAGGTATTTGTCTCTGTCAGTGTAACTTATAATACTCAAAATTGCAAATACATGTAATTCCACTGCTAATTGTTTAATGAACTCTTGTTTTAAATGATCACCAAGAGGATCTCGCTTATTATTGGAGGCAATGCTCAATAATGCTGCGTTTTCCTGTTGAAGGTCCCAGAATTGATCAATTTTGATTCGTCCGACTAGATGACGTTGTTTAAAAGATATACATTGTCTGCTAATCTTGTCATAAACTGGTAGCAGTACTTGAGTAATCTTAAATGATTGCCAGGCTGTAGTCAAAGTAAATGGTTGATTGGTTTAAACCTATTTAATTCTCTAAACTTGAGTCCGGGGAAATTTAATTCTGAGGCTACTTCGCGTGTAGATTTTAACGGATTATTATTTACCTAAAAAATACAGCATACGCTTTGCCAAAATGCACAACTTGCAAAATATATTCCGTTTATTTCCATTCAAATTTCTGTTAACATAAAAATTAGGTGCCACGGTAAACAAACATAATAAAATATCATTTGTTATTTAGAGAGCTTACATTAATAATGCTCTAACCAAATTTTAACCAATAACTTTAATGTGTTTAAAAAAATATAACAATTCTCCCTGAATGATGTTTAACGGTCTAATAATACGCTTTCCTTACTGTCATGTATGTAAGTACGAATATTCGACGGTTTTCCTGGCAATGTTTTTCGTCTATTCTTGTATTATAGGGTTGTTCCTCTCCGATGAAGAATTGAATTAAATTCGAAAGGTTAGAGCACTAATAGGGAGTTTTATTTACTCCTTTAGTTTAGTTTTCGCTGCATCCCCAATATTTCTTCTATCCTAAATGTCGCACAGTCAGTACTTCTTCTCAGCTATAATTTCATTGTTCGTAAAAATTTGTTCTTCTCAGCTTTTGTCGCTGTAGAGATAAATCTGTGTTTAAAAAGAAAGCAGAATTGTTATTTGAGGAAGTGCTGACGATTAATAAAAGAAAAAGTTATAGAAAAAGAATACCAGGAAATCTTCGAAGGAGGAGCTCTAACGTTACTTCATTGTTTATAACTATTAGAAAAGCAAGTTGCTATACTACCTTTAATCTTTCTCGGGTAAACATTCCGAATTTTTCATAAAAATTATTAAAAATACCATTTTTGCTATTTGAATTTTTCAATAGCTCCAGAAAATGTTTTTTTCAACTATTTTTTAATAAAAGTGTTCTTCTAATTATAGAAAATTATAGAAAATATTTTTTTGCGAGTAGGGTGCATCCGCGCCCCATTTCATTCAAGTATTGCTAAGATTTACAGACTACCATAGTTTCATTTTAAAGAAATCATGTATTTACTTTGCAACTATAAATGTATACTTTACTCCGGTACTTAAATTTTTAATTTTAGCTTCTATGTTATTATTAAATTGAATTGTATTTAGAAATTGTGCAGAATCCTCATGACACAATTGTTCTTATAATTCATTTGATATTTTTGAGTGCTTTCTGGCCGAATTCAAAGCTCCCAAGCTTAGAGCAAAAAAAAGGATTACCTTCGCATTTTCAATCAATGCAAAACTGGTGTCAATAAATGAGTACAGATTAAAGTAACTAGTTGATTTTAAGTTAGCGTCGACCGGTAATTGTAACCTTAAAGGAGGTGCATTTAACCCTCGTGCTCCGTTTGCCAGTGATTATTCTAGTGCGCTCCCTACTACGTCACGTGACCTACGATGTGCAGTCTTAATACAGGTCGATTTCGATGTCGACCTGACCTACTGCACTCGCTCACGTACATGCCTAAATGCGTGCTTATTTTAGTGCGCACCCTCAACGCCGCCCTGTTGTGCCCTGGCTCTTTTCTCGGGCGTCGTAAAATTGTCGAGTAAATGGAAAGGGGACTAATTGGTTAATTGGCGATGGACACATCGAAGTTTCTTATCCATTAAAGCCACCACTTACAAGTAAGTTAAAAGATTGAATTCTGGAGAGATTTAAGGAAATCTAAAGTATTTGCGTCACATTTATCCCATTAGAGTATGCAGAATGTTCATTAGAAATTGTTTCGTGATTGTCCGTTGGGTATAAAAACGAAAGATATTCAGGGCGGTAAATAATACAACGTGATAACACCGTAGATATATGTATTTTCGTTGAATCCTCTTCTTTTCATTCTGAACAGGAAGGAGGAAAAGTCTGGATGCTAGCGGTGATAAATGTGGCAGCTTAGACTTCGCACAAAGCATTGCGATCGACGCAAATTCAATTTTTCAGGTTCACTAAAAACGACAAAGGTATATTCCATTCTTTGTGAATTTCACATGAGACCCATCAGTGTGTCCGCGTTACTGCGATGTCTGTGCTCAGACTTGTAGATATTGCAATGGAGTTGAATAGTACAAGTCGTAGATGGTTACGTTTGAAAAATGTCGTCAAAAAGAACCTGTAAATAAACAATAAATATTTATTATATTATTTTAAAATATAATTTTAGCAAATTCGTTCATTATACAGCATTATTCTAACATAGTCAACAATAAAGCATATTATTATTATTATAAACATTAAACAAAATGATACGCATATGTACATAAAGGAAAAGAAATGAAAAGCAATTAGAACATTCTTGAGAACTACACTGTTAGAGCTCAACAAATAATTTTCAGGCTTTTCTACTCAATAACCAAATGACTTAATTCCAGGATTATATTTTAGAAAATATTCCCATTTATTTAGTGAACTATTAAATTTTTGTTTAATTCCAAACCGAACTAACTCCTTGGATTATTACCGCCTCTCGACTAGTTTATTTTAAAATGATTTTTGCCGACGTAACGTGTTTGATAATTCGTTGAAAATACAAGCAGGGACGCCAGCTATGAATGCAATTGCATGGCAAGTGCCGGTGCTAATTGTAATCGATTGCGACACTCCGAATACATTTAACTTCAGTATATGATAATGATAATCCTCGGTGGATTTATTCCATCAAATAATCTTCTTAATTTGCCAAATGCTGCATTATGACAACTTATGATGTCGTGCGCATGTTGAGATTATTGCATAAGTTTGTACACAATTAAATAATACTTTTGTGAAATATATCTTAGCAAATCTATTAGCTAAAACATTGTTTTTCTTACAGTCAACAAATGACAAGAGCTTATGATAGCTTATGTCTATTATGCCATCAGACAGATGTAGCCTCCACCTCTTTACACACAAAGCGCAATTTTACAATTCCAGAAGGTTGTATCCATTGCAATAGATAGTAGTGGAAGGATATTATCCGCCTGCACTCTATTCCATACTTCAATTCCAGTATTATACCTTGTGGGAAAATGCGGGTGTTTGTCGCGATAAGTGAAGCGGATTTATTTGGTATTTTAAGGCTCAACGGACAATCCTGTTTCCGCACGTAGCTTTATATAACACCTTCACATAAAATGAATTGATGTTGTCATAAATCTATTCGAAATATGCTTCTATGCAGTTGTGGTTAGATAAATTTTATAATTTGCAACGGTAAATATGAGTTACTAGCGTTTGGTGCCATTATTATTGCCTATTATTATATACATATATAAGTTTATTATATAAGTTTATTATATACATACATAAGTTTATTTGTTCCCTTTTCAATGATCCCTAACAATTTGATATTCTCACTAGTAACTAACTATTAGAGATATAGAAACACAAAAAACTTTTTAAAGCAGAATAAAATAGTCTACTGAACCACTTGAAAACAATTGTTAAAATATTCAATTAACATGAATATCCATAAACGCACTAAAACAAAAATATGTTATGTATAGAGATTATAACTATTGGACTATTAAACAAATTACTGAATAACATTTTTCAAAAAAAGTGATCTTAATTAAAAATTAATTTTACATTTTTTCGTGGTATATTGAAAGAAAAGGTTCTATCTTACAAAAGCCTTTAATGAAATAAGCTAGCTTACACGATATGATCCACTCATACAGAGTCACCACGGATTATTTAAATTTTCTGTTTGAAAATGCAGATAGTGGCGTGTTTGCTTCATATCTGCAGCTAAAAAAGCCGCAAAACAAAATTTAATCGCCGCAGTTATTTCATTTTCTTACTGTTATTTTAAATATTAGAAAATACTTTCAGTCAGGGAAATCAAAAGTGAAAGGTAAAATAATGACCAGAATCTTTCCCATTTATAGAATTACTTTATTCTTATCCTCTTAACTGATTTTCCGTTTCAGCTTTATTGTAATAAATCCATACTTTTCATCAGCTGCACCATCTTTCTTGACCGAAGTAAATGCGACACCTCTGTGTTGGAGAAAATAGAACAAAACTGTACTTCATCAGATTCCGTTTCACATTACGAATATTATATAACATGAATTTTCCGCCGAATCTTCATTTTTTTTTACTGTATTATCAAACCAAGTTTATGTCTACACCTGAAGTATTTAATCAAAAAATAAGCATTCCAATACATCTACTTGCACTTATCTAGTGCAATATCGAATATTGGATAGAAGTTTCATGGAAGAATATATTAAACTAGGCAATATTTTGCTTTATACCTCGCTCGACAACTACAGTTTTAGTTATGCAACTTCATACGCCGGCAAGTGATACATAAAGAATATAGAATATGCACGTCTGGAAGTTTAAAATTCATGACATTAGAAATATAAACATGTCAACTCCAGGGTTACGACACCGACGTCATGTGGGCATAATATGATACGTATGTTTACAGTGGTCCCATCTGCATGAAAGTAAACACCTCTTTAAATATTAAATTTGTTTAACCATGCGTTAAAACGGATCATAATTTAGGAAAGTGTTGGTCTTATATCAAGTTCACCGCGTATTAAGTGAACTATACGACCTCATGTAACATTAATTTATCTTCATCTACTATAACTTATTGCCCGCGTGGGTATTACAGTAGAAAATTCAAGTTATTTCTTTCCGGAATGATTTGTAAATATATGAAGAGAAATAAATAAAAATCGTAAGGTGATTCTCTATTATTTTCCTACCCCTTAAAGCTCTTATTTGTATATTTCTCTTGGTTGAAAACATCATAAATAGATGATAGCAATGAATAATAAAGCGAGTAAAAGGCCATTATAACCTGACACCTCCTTAATGTACTAAATGGAATTAGTTAATAAATTATGAACTAACAGGAAGGTTTTAACGGTAATGGCGGCAAAACAAGTGAGGTAACTGTTGTCGATACTATCCCTTGCTTAGGTATAAAGGAAAGCCTAAAATTTTACGCTATCGATTCTTTATACGTTATACCTACATTTTCTTTCTTGTTTAAGCCTCTTTCGAAAATTTGTAATCAGGGAGTATTTTAAAATAGAAAATATAAATTTGCGGTTCTCCGACTTTGCTTGTACTATCCCACTAAAAATAATCTGTTTAATTACTTAAGGATGTTCTCAGGTACGAAACACGTCGGAAAGCGATTTCTATTCACCGAGTTTAAAAGAAAAGTGTTCCAATCAATTTTTTAATAGCAAACTTTATCTCTGTGCTTGAATTGAAGTGATTCTTTTAATGAGCCAAATACATGAAAATCGTATGAGAATAAATTGGTACTGCATGATGGATACTTTAACTTCCCAAACAGCACGAACAAGCAGACCGTATAAATAGGCAGTCCACTTAACCCGACTTTAGGCAATATTATTATTGTTTAGAGATTATAATCGAATCATCACCTTATCTAATACCTTTCATTAAAATATATTTTGACGACATACTCTGCTCAATACCAGCTGACAAAATTCAAAAAACGTTCAATATTCGTTTCATCACGAATTTACGAATTTACGGTGCAATCACTTACAAATTAACAGGCGCGGTGACAGCCACTAACGTTAAGCGACTTTTACAATTTCAAATGAATAGACACCACGTTTTTCTAAAAATTGAAATGAACCAGCACACGGGTTGTGGCAAGGTTTGTGTTGATCAAGCATTTACGTGATTAAAGATCAGAATGATGAACTAGAAAAGTCATGTAAAAACGAAAAAGGAACGTTGCGGCCTAGTTTACACATGCTACGTAGTGGTCATCGTCCTGATTTCGACAACATCCTAAGGCAAGAACACAACAAAAAGCTAAATAATTCTTAGAAATAATAGAAATAAATAGTATTGAAAAAGCTGTGAATTTCAAGCAACATAATCCAACACAATAGTCAACCCTCTTTAACTCAACCATCACTATGTTTCAGCTTTGCGTTACCGTTTCTAGTCAACTAGCATTTTACTTATTCACATTATCATTTTTAATATATCCATTTTTTAAATTTTATACGGTTGTATACTTTTCGAACGTTCTGCCACAAAAAATTTCTTGTCATACAGTTCAATATTCTATATTTAAACGTGAATACACAGTTTAGTTGCTTACATTAAGATTAGATTAATTAACTGAAAATAATCCTTGTGTTTATTATGAATTTTCTCAATCTTAGTTGTAATTTTGGTAAGCTTAGACATATCGGATTACGTTACAAAATCCTGACAAATATTTTATCGTGGAGCCCTGATGAAGCATTCGATTTCAATGGGGGAAATATACGCAATAATATTAAGAAGAATCAATTAATTCGTTTTATTTTACCGGATTTCCCAATAACTTTATTATTATAAGGCTACTGCTAGAGGTCTCTGTATGTCAGTAGTCAAAACATATGTTTACTGTTATCCTGTTGAATATTAAGATCGTCATTGTCTTGCAGTGATAACATTAATATTCGTCGCTGGCAACAGTTAGATGTAAAAGCTTAACTTTCTCACATTGGCATTTAATTTGGATGAATTTTCTGTTGTAAATACTTAGTCCGCTTAGAAAAAAGCAAAAAGCAAGTGTTTTCGTTGAACATCTATGCTACATTTTTAAAATCGTTTCCCCTTTCTGTATCTAAGCTGCTAACTTTCTTCAAGATAAATTATTCACGTAACGTAAGCTTTAACTATAGCATACTAATATTATTTGATTAGTAGATAATACTGAAGTTTTGTCTCCATGGTTACTTAAATATAAGCAGGACTTTAATAGAGTAATAAAGAAATGTACCCTTGTTGACAGGTAGAATGACCGCTTACGCCGCTGTCTACCGCTTCGTGCAGACAATGTAGGCATATGTCTGAGCGGTAGACTCTCGGATGCTCAGATGAACGATTGTTCTACTTGTCGGCGAATGTAACTATTATGCCATTGTTTCCAACGTAATTTTTTCGAAACACATAAATGATATCTTTCTTTAATAGTACTGCTAAAAGATTTGTCTTGTTGGAAACCATTCATTAATAATTTTGCTCTCTCTTCAAATACTCATTTGCACATGAAAAATTATAAATTATCTTCTTGATTACTAAATCTATATTAAATAGTTTTTTTTTAATTTTCGAAAGCGGCAATGACTAAATACCCTGACTATTAGTAGCAGTTCCAAATATGTAGTGAAAATGATTAGGGCTCCAAAATCCGATAACTATGTTTCCTAGAAGGTAACAACATAATCGTTATATACAAAGCGCTAACGTAAGCTATTTTGTGATAACCTTATGTACTTAACAAGAATTCAAAATTAATAAAACATAAATTTCGTGCTAAGCGTTCTATTTTTGTAATACACTTCCTTGATTTACATCCGTTCCTAAGCAAAAACTCTTAAAAGAGGGTTGCCAACATCATAAAATATGAATTGCGCAGCGGGAATCAGTACCCTGGTAGAACTTCGTCTTATAATTTTCTAAAGAAACACGCATACGCGGGCGTTTTATTGCCACATCAAAGTATCGCAACCCTAAAAGCCGCCCTACAAAACATAGATATCAAAACGAGAATCATAATGAAGGCATTTATTTATGTCCCAATGAATTTTTCTTAAGATTAAAGCGGATTGAATCAGGAACCGAGAGTGATTACTTTGAATAAAATTGTACTTCGCTAGGCAACTGCTGAGCATAATATATAGCGCTAAGTAATATTGCTCCAGATTGAGAAGTGAATATCCTTTACATCAACGGGAAGTACAATTACAAAAGTTTGCAATTTCACCGGCATTTCTGGCTAACTCATAAGACTTCCGATGTTAATAATCTCAATTGTTGGTATAATAGCGTGGATGTTACAATTCATACCTATAAATATCTAGTCACGGTGTAGTAGGTAAGATGGTTAATTTTAATTTAACGGCTCGGTAAGAGTGCTTGCGCTTGAGTGAGCAGAGTTAGGCGCTGTATATTCGAATCCCTCTAGAATCAAAATGTTCTTAGTGGGTCCGATATACTCTCGAGTCACCATTCGCAGTTGCACCCTTTATGGCGAGAGGATGATAGTAGCAAGTCCATGGAACACTTTCCATGCACAATTTACGCACTAAAAGACTCCTGAAGTTATGACAAGCTTTAAAAGCTTATATACCCCGTTGGGCCGTCACCCCACTAAAAGAAAGGTCATTGCTATTCTTGAGTAGTTATTATTACTTATCACTTAATTGATCGATATTTGTTACATGGATTTGGTTGCTCATTAAAAAAAAAACCAGTGACAAATTTCTTACCATTACTGCTCCTATTGAAACAATTTCTAATGGATGAAAACTGATAATCTGCTTAGAAGGATATGTGCTTAATGTGTGATGAAACTTGGCTTACATATATAACTAGTTTCCAGTGACGACTTCGACGGAATACAATAAAGAGCATGTGAGTATGAAGTATTCCGACAGTTCTATTTTAGCTTTTGAACGATTTGTTACATGGTAAAACTTTGTTGAATTGTAAAAGAATTTTTCAAAGATTTTGCTATGTAATAATAGGTTTTAGAGACGGCCACTTTACTAATTAAGGAATTTGAAAAAATTGATTACTAAATACATTAGTGGTATTACAGCTCGCGAGGTACTGTGTGTTTTTTAGAACCTTTTCATTGAAATGCAGTGGCGGAAAAGCCATGAAGTAACACTTAACAATAATGTTAAACGAATTAAATACTACTTTCGGTTGATTTTAAAAAATGTTACTAAAACTCTACTCAACGGAACCCTCTAAATAGCTGAGACTTTCTAATTCCTCAACAGTGTTTATTCGCTTAACCATACCACTGCAGGCATGAATGTGGACCAAACTTTCTACTGTGTAATTATAAAATTTAGTATTAATATTGTATGTATTTAAAATATTCTACGGCTTTTGATTTTTACCACTTTGAGAAAGAAAAAAATTTCAATTCCATAATTGTCAGCAATATTATAGGTCCGATAATAACAATGTTAGAAATGATAAATAGGTACTTACATGTGCGAATAACAGTTGTTGATATATTTCAAAATGCTAATGCTTCATGTTAAATCTAGTTTTGTACCGAAGGTCTTCTTTCTCATCGATCATCAGTATTCATCACCAGGCGGTAGAACAAGTAATTATGACGCACGTCCAAAATTCTAGATGAATAAATATACATCAGCGTCTATAACTGTTTATGATTCGTAAATTGCATGGGTCTGTTATAATAAGTAAACAAAGCACAATAATGCTGTGTGCCGAGTCCATCGGAACATCAGTGAAACATGCGACGTCCCTATACAAGCAGGAAACCGTTGATTTAGATTCACCATTCACTGACTTGTTCGTACACATACATATGTAAATACGGGCGTCTAATATTATAACGAACGCCTATCAACGGGTTATCAACGCGTTATCAAGGTTGTTTCTTGCTCCGTTTCGCACTTCTCCCGCGTCTTCGGTAGTTAATCGATTATTTCGGTTAAGTTTCCGTTCTTGTGTTTGTGCTCGGTTTCATTGTGGAATCCCTAATTCTTTCCGATGGACGTGGTTCCGCAGTGAAGGAAAGAGCTTTTCAAAAGCTGGTTATTAGAAAGGACAATGAATACAAGAGCTTTTATGTCATTTAAAGTGAATACATTAAGGAACCGTTAGAAAATTAGAATATTGGTTCTTCCTTATACACTTGAAGCTGGTTTTGTAAGTATCGAAAGTAGTATCAATCAAATTATATTTCACTCCTTCACGTAGGTATTTTAATAATCATCATTGGGCATTTTCAGTTTGACTTAATTACGGGGAATACATTCTTATAACGGATCTTCAGATTCACCTCATCAGCAACAACGCGAACGCATAGTTATAGTCACTAATGTGCTCTAATATTTTAGTCTTTTTGATAATTTCATGAGCAGCCTTAATATTAATATTTATAAGTTTGATTTGACGTTGAGTGGGCGAGGTCGGTCTCTAGGAAAGCGACCGAGACGGCGGTCTTCGATAAAATCAAATCGATCCCTCAATTCTTGGAGCATCGGATTCATTAAAAGACTTCGTATTACGTGTTTGAATATTTTTGTTAAAGATTGAGTATAGTTTCTTCCTAGTGAGGCACATTCTTCACAACACCAAGACACATCTTCCTTCTGATGATAGGAATTTATATACTTCATTGGAGAAATTACAGCCACAGAAGCAAATGATTAAGGTCATAATAAATAAAAAAGACAAACTGAGTTAACGCATTTAAATTATAATTTCTTCCATCTATAATTAAGGGAAAGAAATCGGGGACACAGTACTTCCTCACAAAGGAAAAACTTCAACAAATTCTCATGAAGGAACTAAGCTTCTTGCGATATAAATATCGAAAGCTAACTTATTGCCTAAAGTAATTCCAAATTCTTTGACAGTATTTACAGCTTCGATGGTTTATCCTTCCACATAATATTAACACCAAGTGATAAAAGGTATCTTACACAATTTACTGAAATTTAAAAAATAATTGGTGATTTTTACAAAATGCTGTATCAACTTGCAATTCATGTATTATCATCCGCATATAGCAAATTTTTTGAATATGTGAATAGTTTTCTTCAGATTATTTCAAATTATAATATATCGCAATTTTGATAAGATATCTTACATTAACTTAAATTAATTCCCTACAGCAGCCTGTATAATTTCACTTTTAATAGTCTCAATACTAACTTATTATTACACTGCACAGCGAAATCAGGAGTATGTAGTGTTTATCACGATATATCAGATATAAAACTAACGACAAGTAAAATCAACAAGCGCTAATGAAATTGCATAGAAAATTTCTTCGCGGTGAGGGCATATTACCAGAGTTATATCCTGCGGACTTCATTTTCCTACAGAACATAGATGCTATTAGGATGACAATGCGAAACCCTATTATCTATCTAGTCGCTCCTCGGAGGTACTATTCTGGGAAATTGCATGATTCAAGTGAAGAATAAATGAAGTTGGAATGTAATCACTATTTACATTGCTATATTTCACGCTAGGTACATGCAGCACAGTGCAGGCAAGTATGTACCTAGATTAATTAAACGCAAAATGTTAGACTACAAATGATTTGGTAGGAACACAACTAGGCTCCATTCACATTTATCGCCCTGCAAACCTTGCTTTTTTCTAAGGTGTACATTCTCGCGTAATATAATTCGGTAATATATTTTTACGTACGTCATAGAGCATGGCGAACATTTATTGGAACGTAAATACCAGCCTTAATAAAAACACATATCTGTCTCGAAGTGTACGATTTTGGTATTTTAGCATTTCAGCTTCTTCTTCTGTCTGAAATCATATAGCGTATTGAGTATATTTAACAAACAATGTTGGATGACTCAATTAATTTTTGGTTGGGTGGACCAATTTTTTCTTAGTGTGCAATGTTGTTGTAGTTGTCTTTAAACGACTTCTTTCTATGTGCAATCTTAATTCTGAATTTTCTGACTAACTCGAAATTATCTTTGTTTCTAAAGACAGTCTTTAGAAATCCTCTGAGGAAGCTGGCAGCGTGATCAGCGAAACGACAAGTCAAACATCAAGTACGCGACAACACCCGAGAGACATTTCTACTATGGATTACGGTCGTGAAAGCCTACACTCAACTAACTCGAAATTACACGAGCATAACATGTCAGGATAACGGTGGATTTTACTATCAATAGTAATGGCTAAGGTTTTTCTTCACAGAAGAATAAGGCTCATTTGAAAGACATTAAACTAATTTAGCTAATTTACGTTATGCATGTCATTTTATATAAAAAACAAATATATTTTGCATTCTTAAGTATAATTTCGGCGGAATAACGCGACAATTCAAATCTTCATCATATCGTTTAATAGCTCTAACACATACAGTCTACTTCTGTAAGCAGTTCACGTTCCTACGTGTTTGTAAATTCAACCCGTGAGGATTCCTTGGTAACCCGGTTGATTAGGAAGCATTGTCTTATGAGGACTAGAGAGATTCAATATAGCGGACATTACATCGGTACTTACCGGCAATGCTGTAAGGGGATTTTCGTTAGCGCCGTTTCGGAAAATAGGTTTTCGCATTGTATGACGTCGCCCAGGAGAATTGTAAGCAGCCTCGAATAAAGTGTTTTCGTTGTATATTTCGAATAATTTGCTGTAGATTTATATCATTGCATACTAATAGAATTACATATTCTAATTTTAACACCGTATCACAGTGAAACTCCGGATACTTTCCGGGTATTAAAGGCGTTCTAAGATCACACCTTCTCAAATTGCAAAATTCTGCCTATTGCGTAAACAGTGGAAAGCTAGTTTTCCGATGACATAATAGACCACATAGAGACCACATATGCAAAGTGACCGATAAGTACCGGATCGAATATCTACTTTGTTATTTTACATGGAACGCCATGTATGTTATTACGTTTCTGCTTTTTTCATCTAAACTAACATCAAAGTTCTCGTGATGCAGTGGTTAGCAAACCCATTCTCCAAGCGGGAGGTTCGATTCCTTACCGGGACAAAATTCTTTCAAGTATCTAATTAGGCCGGAAATTCCAAGGAAATTTTTTTGAACATACTAGGAATCCGGAATGCTTGCATTATCCTTAATTTCGTACATAAACCATATGTGTCAGCTCTTTTTTAAGTACTTTATTTCGTAGTAATAGCTACATAGGCCCAAAACCTTTGAGTCGACGGTTAAGAGGTATGTTTTGCTTACCGATGTCACAGTAATCAAACAACAGTGACGCGTTTAACTCTAAAAAATACGCTTCTGGTGTTTGAATTTGGCAATGTTTAGTGTTCAATTCTGAACAGCCTGTATATTTCGAAGGCGTTCTAAGTAAAGTATGCAGTTTAATGTACGCCAAAATGTATTTGCATTTCGGTTATTTAAATGAAGTAGATATATCTAAATCTAAATGTATGCCATTGGCCATTATCTCGAAATCTGTTAGAGATCGAGATATTGTTATATTGGTGTAGTTCTAGAAAGGGGAACCAAATACATATTGGTGTAATATAAAAATGTAAATGCCTGGATCACCTTGTATGCATACAAGTATTTTTCAAAGGTACCGTATGGTATCTACTACATTATCTGAAAGAGTTGAGGTCCTACCATTTACACAATGGATACAATCCTACAAATGCAGAATGTTAATGATTATATTTTTCAATGTGATAAAATCTCTTCTTTTCATTTCAGATTGTACGCCGGACCTTTGGTAATGACCTAGCTGTCAAGGCCAAGGGTCGTTAAGAGAGTATGGCCAGAGTGCGGATGGTTAGATGGGCGTGGATCGTACTAGCTGGGTTGTGCGCTCTGGCCTCGTCAGAGGTAAGATTTATTATTGCATATACATTTTTACGACTATCGTATTTGGGCAAATCAACCGTCTATGTATAATTAACAAAAACAAAACCTGGATATTAATTCAGCGAATGAAATTATCTATGTCTATTAGGATACCTTTATTATTTAGATTGCAATACTTATTATCCCGTGTCGCAATTAATTTTTTTTTACTGCTTATAACGACTTACAGCAAATTCTAGAAACGCCAATCCCCGAAAGAAGCGGCATCAACAGAGAAAACGATATTTTCAACCGCCAACAACCTAAGAGACCCGTTATATATGGTCCCCGACATTCGAAACGTTATATTGTTTCTCACAGGAGTGATTTGCCTATCACAACTAAATTTTCTGTATGTATCCCAGGATATGAGCCCGAACAACTATATCTTGGGATAAATCACAACTTTTGAAACAATATGCTGCTTTGATGAAACGGTTTAAAAGATAACTTTCTATTTTGAAGATATTATTTAACAACGCTTCTAGAAATACACCACATGCATCTAATACGAAACAAATTATGTTGTCAGCACCCGAAAACTAAATTTATGTTTATTAAAAAATAGCTTTATTTTTAGTTTTAAAAATATAGTAGCAAATTGTGGAGTTTGGTCCAACTTCTACTCTTTAAATAGATAGCTTATCCTAACGGGGCTCCTATTTAGAATACTTATTGCATTAAAAATAACGTTTGTTGACGATATCACAAATATACATTTAATTGATTTTTTTTTGTCATTTTAATCTAAGTTCTAGGAATCAGATCAGTTCTGATATTCAATTAGCCTGAAGTAATAAATAAATTAACTTAATTTTAAATAATGTTGTACTTTGGCGTACTTTGATCATTTGTTATCCCCATCTCTAAAATCAATCTTAGGTCTTTGCTACCCCCGATGAATGTTCATTCCGTTGGATACTGGACTACGTGAGCAATGCTTCAGCTAAAGCAATATATCAAGAACGCTGGAATAAGTATACAAATATATTCGATGTGGTAACCAATAGGTTACACATGCCGAAGCGTTTATTATCGTAACGCATAGGTTACCTGATCCCATTTGCTCGGCATTGCAGTCGTATAAAATCGATATACATACATATACACGTTCTCCTGTTTCTCTCCTTAAACTCGGAATTAGCTAAGATATAAATCACCACGTAAACATTCGTATACCGTAATCACGTCCTCAGTATTTCGGATCGTTTTTTTTTGAGAAGGATTCGGATGCAGAAGAAGGGAAGAAAACCAAAACGGTATGAAGGTAGTAATCATTGTAATGATAGAATTCCCTTAATGGTCCCGAAAAAAGGGGGAGCGATGAGGGTTCGCGCAACATCGTTAGTCTTGAAAGTAAAATAAATCGCAGATAAAATTTCAGCCTACTTACATAGAGAACTATTTCTAGGGTATGTCAATGTGTTGCATCATCACCTTCATAATGGACACGCGATTCTTCCAAATTGAAGACCCCACATTAAAATTTAATGACACAAGCTAGAAGGCTCGCTGCGCTAAAAGGGAAACAACACATATTTGTTTGTATGTGTCATCATCTGGGACTAAATTAAATCTAGTCAGGAATTCTTAATAATGTAAGAATATACAGGGTGTTCCATTGAAAAAAGGGAATTTTACATTTGTTATAAAATTTGCGGTATATCGGAATATATTTTCTAAAGGTGCACGATTAAAATTCTATCACATTTTCAAAACATCAGATTGTTGCGTAGCGTACAGCCCGAATAATAAAAGATGGACATACTATCGCTGCACCCTGTACAGTAACATAATCGATTTCAGAACGGCTGAAAAATTCTCACGTTAAAAGAAATTTATGGCTGATCGTTTCCAGGGTGATGTAATTAAAAATTCGTTTAATACGTGAATCGTGACGAGAAATTTTTCTTCTTGGATTTGTTTTTATTCGACGTCATTCAATTTTCGATCCGTTCGGAATTTTAGCAGAATTAAATTTTAAATTGAAGCATAGAGGAAAGTAATACCAATAAATTAGGAGGGAGACTGTATATCATTATATTACTGTTAGGGATCTCCCCAAAATATTATATACCGCCTATATAAAGAAGTTAATACATTGGATCGTGTAACTTTGGTAATTTAATTTCCCCATGTAATCAATCAATCATTTAGATGAAGGTATTTGTAGTATAATGCATTATAAAACAACATTATATAAAGGTAACTAATGAAAATGTGATTGGTGAAAAAGAATGAAAGGTAAATTGCGATCTAGCAACAACAGCAAGAAGAACGTAAGCTTTAATTCGTAATCGATCCTGTTGCTTTAACGCGTATTTTATGCCTGAATTTCAACGACGCGTTCCTGTGAGAGCGGTTATTCTATGCCATCTGACGTACATTTCTAGTAATAATTACTATAACGATAGGACCCAACTTCGACTTATGCATGCTGTTAACTTTTTCTATGTTTTGGATTCCTCAATATCACTGTTTTATATAACTATACGATTAATTTAGTAAAATACAAACATGAATTATAATATAAAAAGATTAACAAAATAGAGGACATGTGAACTCGTTTATTTGCTACTAGTAAACGAAGATCTCTGAAATTCAGTAGCTGTGGTAATTGTACTACTTCCAAAGTTTACCAAAAGCAGCGGAATTTATTTATTCACTTATCGCAAATAAATTATTCAAGTGGAATATATAAAGTAGTTAACTAAGAGCAAGCGAACTATTACAGAATAGTTTGCCTGCTCGATGGAATATATATAGAAAAGCGATTCAGTTAAACCAACTAAACTGTTTAGTTAAAAGGTTATGTTTAGCTACCTGTTTTTTTTTTAATTTATTCACTTATATTGGAAAAGAAAAACAACAGCAAATCACTGCATTCTCGCATTATGTGTCGCAATGTTTTTAAGGAAGCTAAAATATGAATAGTAACATAACTGTATTTATATAAACTATTTAATTATGTTCTTTAAATTGTTTCTTCTATTTTACAAATATTCAGTTTTATTGGAAAATATTCAAATATCAAAAGTTACGTTCACATCTTAAAATTTGCAAGAATTTATTTAGAAAAATTAATGAACTTGAGAAAGTTAAGAGTACAGTATACCTCGTAGCAAAAGTACGGGAAGACCCTTTAAAGATTGTTCTATCTAGTCAAGACGATGTTAATAGAACAATGACAAATTTGGGGAAACTGAAGAATTTTGATAGGTTTAAAACTATAGGAGTTTCAAAAGACAAAACACCACAGCAACAACATTTATTTAAAAAGGTTAAAGAAGAATTAACAGCTCGTAAAGCTGCTGGTGAATTGAACATTAAAATAAAATATTTTAATGGTGTGCCGAAAACTGTTAAATACTCTAATTCTTTAAACTAAACAGAACACACATCACAAAATGCCTGGAAACAATAACCAAAAAATATAATGGCAAGATGCTTAGCTTCCTCATGGTATTGATAGAATAATTCATGGCAAACGCAACAAAAGAAGAGAAAAAAATACACTAACACACGAACATGTTTCTGCCTACCCGGCGTCATCAGCGTGGTTTCGAGAGTATTTTTTATCTCTACCTAGTATCTCTGTTGCCTTACAGTTAATGCCACAACTTTCAAAACGACGAACTCGACATTTCTTGGCGCCCTCTAGTGCCAAAGAAACGCATGCCTGCCGTTCAGGAAGCAGCGAGATAAACCGGGTACTGTTCCCCAAACCATCCCTCGAGCAGTTCTCTGACTGCTTAACACGAGATGGCGACGCCGGTAGCGCTTTGGGAAACCGCACATGTGAACATTCCGACAGGCTTACCACGATGTATATAAACAGAACACATCAGAAAATGCCTAGAAACAATAACCAAAAAATATAATGCTAAGATAGCTTACCTTCCTCATATTGTATTCCATCGTTCTATACCTGAAGTTAAATTTGTTGGTTGTCACTATCTTGCATGGTTTAAAAACAATATCAAGCAATTAATCAAAATTAAGGAACACTATTTCAGAAAATGGAAAGTATCAAGATCAATGGCCCATTATAATGAATTTAGTAGAATTAGACAGCTGCTTAAGAGGGAAACTCGTTTAGAGTATGTAGACTATCAAACTCGATATTGTAAGTAATCCGAAGAAGTTTTGGACATTCATCTCTGGCAAAAGAGCTACGTCTGGGATTCCTGGGGTAATGGTCTATGAAAATGAAGAACTTAGTCAGCCGTTAGACATCGTACGCAAATTTGCTGAACATTTTTCCAAGGCATTTTGTGCAAGTGCCGGTGTGGTGACAATGCCTTTTAGTTATTATCCTATAACATTAAAGACACAGAATATAATAATATAATTGTAATACCCGAACAAAGTTCCTTGTATTCTTTCTCTGTTTATTTTATATTTACAATAACAAGGAATAATATTCAAACATCGAATCCTCCATGTACCCTTATATATCTCCTTCCTAAGTGAGTACTCATTATTTTCAGATCATCGTTGTTATTGTTTTGGTGTTTACTCTCTGACCTTGCTTTTTCTCTTCTTATTTTGCCATTCGCGTCGTCTAATTACCTTTTTACAATAATCATAATAATCAAAGCCATAGTAAAATAAATATAGGTAATTAGCCACGAGTTCTATTGCACATGCATACTAATTTGCATGAAGTACATTTATATATTTCAGATTTGATAATATTCATTCAAAAAGATGTATAACTTAGTCGTCATGTTATCATTAATCAGGAACACAAGCGTAAATAATAAAATGTTGCGAAACGTAAATAAAGTTCATTTTGATACACATTTACCTGCGCAAAGGTGTATGCAAAAGAGAAAAAATACATTTTTGTTTATTACTGATATACCATAACCTACTAGCATTTGAGATAATCTTGAATATTCGATTCGTTCATTAATCATATTGTTATTGCTATTCTCCGTTCGAAAACTCTCTTGAGTTGTGAGCTATAACACTTAACTTGCGCAACAGAAAATAAAACATAAATCTTTACCTCCTCCTATCCTCAGAACTCTTACTTGACGGAAATGTGTACACGCGCCAGGAAATCCTGGTAGCTTAATTTAATTAAGGATATAAATTTATGTATGAGAGTTTATGTTTATATCAGTATAGTATATTTCCCAGCAGGATGCTGAAATTATTTTTTTATTTAGTTCAAGAAAGCAGACCATCCTCACCTATTTATATCCTACTGCCAAACCTCCTAAACCCCGAGCGTCTCATAAATAAGCTTTACAGAAAGCCAGTTTGAAATTTTTTCATTGTGAGACCTTCAAGTCCCCGGAGATGCCCTTTTGCATGTCTTAATAAGGAGTCATAGGGTATTAACTCAAGCGTGACCCATCGTAAATAAGATTGCCTTTTTTCATTTCCCACTTTTCCAGCCATTTTGTTCAAAATTAGGAAATTTTGTATATCCGTTCATTTTTGTGTATCCATCGTACCTAAGTGAATAAGAGAAGAAGAGGTTTTTCAAGTATTTTAAAACAAAAACTAATGATAACATTTTCTTAACGTTTGTGTTCAACAAAGTCATTGTAAAGAGAACCGTAAATAAACTTCACTTAAAACTTAGTGTAAAATTTCAAGGTATAAAATAATAATAAAACATCAACGAGCCCAAAACCTAAACAAATTGTAACAAGAAGTTATCGACGCTACTAATAGAATTAGTCCTGAAACTCTTTCAGGTATCTGCGATAAGTTTTATAACATGCTGTTAAGAAAATCAAAGTTTTGTGTTTGATTATTTATTTGAACAATTTTCATTTATTTGTCGACAAGATTTTTTTTTATTTTTTATTCGATTAACTAATATGTAGAAAAATGGTTTCTTTTATTTCAAAGAACACTCATTCATTTGTATATTATTACATTTCTTATAATTATCTACTTGCCACTTCACTTTTACTTAATTGCGGAACTTTCGGCTTGGTGTTTTGAGAAAGAAAGAGATTTCACGGAAAGGTGGAACTAGGGTGGAATGTTACATGCAACAATTTCTTTCTGACACGTACACGAGTTGTACAGAGTTTACGCCAGACCCGTACTGTGCGCCACAGTTAGTTCCGAAGGATTCTTGAAATTTCTTCATCTACAGACAAAATATCGTAAACAATCTTCGCATTTGAGAACATAATTTAGATGTCTGTAAACCGGTGCAAATTACTCAAAAGCAAGTATGGCCCAAGATTATAAAGAAATCAATTTAATATGAATGCCCATGGCAAAGTTTAATTAGAAGCTCATTAAACGATTGCGAGAGTATTTTATTTCCTTATATCACTGGTTATAGAATCGGATTTTATTTCAAATAGTACTATTTTAATTATTTCCGTCAACGTAAACCTTGGTAGAATAACCACTTTTACTAATAGTTGTTTATGGTTGACACTCTTACATTATTATGGTTTCTGGATTTTATTGGTTTCTCTCGATAATAGAAATTACCCCATTTAGCATTTAGTTATTCATGTCTATTCTTCTTGACATCAGGTTTTGAGTATATACGTGGGATAATTCCATATAATTCCATACTTTGCGTATTAGGTTTAGTAAGTAGTTTATTTTTATGTTATGTTAAACAATTCTTCAAAATCAACTGTCCATTTAAACGATTAATATATTGTTGATGGCGTATCTCCAGGAACAAATCATTTTCATTTAGAAAATGCAAAAAAGGCTAATATCAAAGAGCATTTCTGAAACACATACGCGCCGCGCCGCCTATTTGTTTTCGTAACAAATTGCTTTTTGATAACTTCGTATGCTTCATTAAAAATTCATTTAATGCACTTCCTACTCGTTTCTCCTTTAAAGAAATTTACGGAAATATTAAACTTTCAAAGGTAAACGGAAAATTGCGGAATATACTTTTAGAATTTGTCAGATCAAAGCAAACATTTACTCAACGGAAGCATCCGAAACAAAATATTTGAAAGGATGTTTGCCGACGTATATAATCTGAGCAAGAGTCTGTAGAAAGTAAGCAATCGTTTCAATTCTGTTAAAAAATAATCTGCCCGAGGTTTATAGAGCCAAATTTAAATATCAAAATATGTACAGAAATGACGTTTTGATTAGAAAACAGAAGAATTCAATTTTTCGAAACAATCACATTGATTATAGTCGTCAATTTAAATAAAGCAGTAGCAGATTTATTGATTTTCAGTAATAATATTTTTGTCTATAAATACACCTCCCTTGTTAAAATCCAAATAGACGTGTAAAGTTCATAAAATAAATAAAGAATTGCGAGACCTTTGTTTTTATCTTACGATGAATTACTCGTTCAAAATATTATTGAATCAGTTGTATAAAATTCAAATAAAGTTACCGAGGCCGATCGATAGTTAATAATCGTCATAATTTGGTAATAATTCCAATGCTTTTTCCTAATTGATTGCTGTAAGCGTGGCCGAATATCCGTTAATCTTAATTAGTTACGTGAAGGTGGGGAGGACAATCACAGGACACTAACTAAACGGAAAAAGGTTCCACCTAGCGAAGAAAATTAACAACTATTGATGAGAATATCTAAATCTAGATATCTTAGTTAATTAAAATTGCCGAAATTAACGCTATATCGATCTCTACAGAATAGAATTGAAGTAGATACTCAACAACTCTGCGACGGTAGCAGGCTTCAACTAGTTGGAAATTCACCAATGGGAATTAATTAAATGAATAACTAATAGGAAACTACCAGCACTGCCGTCTGTGGACGCGCTTCACCATTTACGGCTCATGGGCACAGATCGATATAGCGTTAATTTCGGCAATTCTAAATAATTAGAATATCTAGGTTTAGGTATTGTCATCAATACTTGTTACGTCATTTAGTATTATCGACTTTCCTACGATCGAGCAAGCGCTCGCAAAGCTGTGCCGATGAGCCGTGAATAACGCCCACAGATGGTGATGCTGGTAGTCGTATTAATTATTCGTTTAAGAAAAAAAATCCCTACCATCATAATAACGCTTCGGCCCACTCATCGGAAATTCCGATAGCAAAACTAGTCCAGTTATGGTGAAAATTGGTGCCCTATTCACTATATTCGCCAAATTTGACTCCATGCCACTTACTGCTTCCTTTTTCGAAACTTGAGAAAACGGCTTGGCAGAAAACGATCCACGTAAACTGAAGATGTCATGCCGAAACAGAGACCTACTTTGCACAGTTCGACAAATTTTATTTCTTGGGTGGCTTAAAAAAGATGAAGCATCTGGATTAAGTGTATAGGAACTTATTAAACTAAAAACAATTGCGTTGTCTTTCTTAACTTAATGGTATTTATCATACCATCCTCGTATAGATTTGTAGCAACTAACTTTCAAGCTGGTTAAAAAAAGACTGTTCATATAAACATTCAAAAAACGAAGTATGAGAGTGTTTAATTTTCTTAATAAGCTAGGAAAAGGCCGTGCTTGCTTGAATCCAGAGCTGATTTCGTCGTTGGTCGGTAATGGGGCAGATGTTTACCGTTATACGCTTGACCTCTTTTGTATAATTTCAAAGACAGCAACTAATTCCAAACAAATGGAAATCAGGAAAATTAGGAACGAGCCGAGTAAGAGGGTATCTGCATTCACAGAAGTTATTATACACGAAAAAGGCACAAGCAAAAATCCAATTCCATTTAAAATGAATATGATATACATATATATATGCTCGACGCTAAAATATACCTCCGTATATACATACGTATATACGTGGATAAAGGAAGAACAATATGAATTAAAAGTGCACGGTTGGAGAGCATGTATGGAAAACGCTTTATCGAGTAACATGAAGATAGGAAGAGACAGACCTGGACTAGAAGGGAAAAAGTTTAACAAAGCATTCAGTGTTATATCTGGTTACGTAAAAGGATGTATGCATATGTATAAATTGTGGGAAGCTCTTTCATGCATTGTTACATGAGCGTAGATTGAAATTTGTGCGGAATATAACCTGAATACTTCTCAAGCATTTGTACAGTTAGATTAACTTAAGAGAAAAATAAATAAAGATGTTAAATGGGAATGTTCGTTTTTATAGACATGCACCTGCAGCGACGTTTATATGTCTTCTATACTTCTCTCAATTATTTAATACAAAATGCTGCTCAAAATTGAATTATCAATGTTTGATCCTTAGCAGCTCGCTTTTAACACTTAAAAGACTTTCTCCTCCATGAAAATTTCGATCTTCTCACCATCTCTGAAACATGGCTTTCTGATATTTGACCCAACAGAAGGGGCGATGTAGCATTTTAGGGAAAATCTTGGATTAACGTAAACTTGGAGAAATCTTACTCGCATAACTTTCTTTAGTTGTAGCGCTAATAAATGGAAATTAAGTATAAACATATATTAGCGACCACCCAGTAGCAATTTCTCTTTATTTCGAAGAAACCTATCTGAACTAGCATTTCTTAGTGATCACCACCTTTGCGCAGGAGATTTTAATATGGATATGCTTACTATTTCAGACCGTAAAACTAAGAAGCTGCTTGATCTATTCGCGACATACAATGTAAGACAAATTGTTGATAAACCAACACGACCCGTGACATCAACTTTACTGGATCTGATCCTTGTTAACTCGGACACGTTGTTTATATTTTTTATTCCATTTTTAAATGCAAATCAAGTTTATTGAGAGAATAATTAATAAAAAAAAATATCCGAATTATATGAAAGTTGAAAATTATTAAAAGCCGATATATCTAATCAAAAGAGGGACATCTTGAAATGATGTTGCTATTTAAACAAAGAATACACAGCAGCTATTCATCTGATTTTGCACATGGTCGCATTGTTTTCAATATCTCAAAATGTTGATGAAAGGAATGAAGCTGAAGATGTAGGATTAAACCCGGTAGCTACCGGGCTATTGCATTGAAAAACAGAATTACTTGAGTTGGAAGTTAGATAAAGCACTTAACCCACACTGTACTAGCGGAAATCAATACATTGGGCCACACATATCTAGAAAAGATTACCTCTGCTTTTCAAAATTAATGAATAACCTTCACATTTTTGTTCGACAAACAAACGACCAGACACGCATTGTCGATCTCCTCATTTCGTGCTTATATAGAGAGCTTCACAGCTAACGACTTTGACGTTCATATTTTCATCGACGAACTTCAAAGGCGAATGTTGCTGCACGTTCAGAGTTGAACCTAAAATCGAGACGTCGGCTCTCGCATCTAGTATTACACTTTTGCAAATGAATAGCCTTCCAATTAAAAGTCATCACAAAGAAAAAGAGAGAAAAAGCTTGCACCCTTAAATACTCCAACTTTATAATTACCGCCGGTTGCGAGTATTAAGAGGCATTCATCAAAGTTGTTGCGTGCTTGTAATCCTTTTGCGTGAATTTGGTCTTTGATTATAATTTTAATTATATTGCCTGAATTGCACCTATAATTTAAAGCAGCATAGCTTTGTATATTGCTGTACTAGTGCTACGGCAGTAAGACGCTAGAATAGCGAAGAATGTTTTAGTGCCTTTTATATAAAATTCGTTTGTAGTTGAAACAACGAAACACGAAACAATAATATTATAGATCGCAAATGTCAACTGAATGTGATAACTTCTCTAGCACCTTTATCTACTCCAATAAAGTAAGCAAATAGAGCAATTTATTACTAGCAAGAGTTTAAAAATAACCCCACGCGATGAATCGGTATAAGATTTGGAATTGGTAAGAATTGTCGAACATGAAGTAGGGACTAACAATAACCATAACAAAAAGCTAAACATGCTTCAGACAAAAAACAATAATAAATGTCCACTTTGGAGGGGGTGTGTTATGTATGTTACTGATCGTTGATAAAATGAGGTTCATATGAGGTTAACTAAGCTAGCTAGCAAATTACGCGATATATTGACATTACGTTAAGGATGAACAAGTAAAAAACTGCAGGGATTACGTAGCGGGTAACTTTGCTCAATTTTTGTATGACAAAATATTTTCCTGCATACTTCATAGATTCCAGTTTTATACATCGCGAATACTTGTTCAATTAAAATCGACAAAAATTTATAAGCAAAGTATATTTATTGATTGAGCCACAATGTGCGTGCCCTAACGAGCCTCCCTGGAAGTAGTTACTATTAGTGACGTAGTACGCTCTGTTTCTGATCATTAATATAAGTGTACAGGAAGTAGATAAATATAGATATGACTTTTTTAACGATGAGCTATAAATGAAAATTCAATACTTATGATAAGTGTGGGGTTTATGATCTTTGCTCACATAAGCAGTTCAGAGTTTATAATTATAATGCCATATCCTGACGTTTTAATTGAGCTGTCTGTCTGTGCGAGGATCAGCTACCTAATTCGAGATTTTGGCCTGCTGGAATTCTGGTGAAGAGATTCATTTTCCTGGGGTAGCTTTCTGTGAGTGGTAACGATACCACTCGATGTAATGTAATAATTTCTGACAGATTACTAGATATACAGAACTATCTTCCCAGGAACTAACTCCAAATACTTTCGAAGCTACATACAGAAGGATCAACCATCCTACAATAAATGAATTTAAACACGACGATTTTAGATTCTAACGAATTCGCTTATTTATAAAGTGATTAATTCAATTAATATTTGTAACCAGTATCATTCTGCACACCCTTCTTGCAAGTGTTATAATTGTATTTATGATCAATGATTGTAGATACCCTTAGTTCTTAATTTAGTCGCGTGATGATGGGAAATGGTATGATGTTTATATTTTCAATATTTTTTGAATAGAAATTCTGCACCTATTAGCCGAATGCATTGTACGTTGACTTCGAGTTTGAATTCGCTTTTTTTGTTTCTTTTTCTAATTTCCCACAAATAAAAGGTTCAAGTATTAAATACTTTAGTGTTCATTTCTATAGTGCATCCGTGAAAATAGTCAAAAACCACCGTTACAAAACACTTTTTAAATGAGACTGGGCCGTTTATGAAATAGTTTGTTTCAAAAGTTTTGAAATTTTGTCAATGCGGCATGACTTATGGGAACGTATCAATGACCAACATAAAAATGTATTTTTTTTCTGGATTTTGCGTGAAGGTGGGACGAAATTGCTCGTCATCAGGGTAAGGGATATTATTCGACAGGGTATACCGCACTTATTTTCACTTCTTTGTACCGGCTTCTAATTTCGAAGCAATTCTACTTAATAATAAAGCAAGTAAACCGCAATCAATAAAAGAATCGCGACGAAATAACCGCTTAAGGAGTAAAATTCGTCTTTTCAAACACGAACCTCGAGCTGATGGTAGAAACTCAATTGTTTTATTTACCGCAATTCTCCTTCAGTTGTCCTTATCCTGATCTCCCCAAGCCGCTATCTCAGCGAAAATTAATTAAAATAACTACTATAATCGCTCTGGAATTGTTCCGCGGTAACTTGAAGCGCGGAATGAAGTTAAAATCGATATCTAAATCTATTTCAGGGTAGTTAGTCACGGCGTCGGCCGTCTCGATAGTTGCGCCGAAGTTTTCCTCAACATAAATTGAAAAAGGTTATTTATGGTAATTTCTAATGTCATTCCAGTTCTCTATTTATAGATGAATATTGAATGGCGTTTATAAGGTACCATAAATTAAATGGAAAACGAACACAAGTGAAGAGCTTAAAGAGTCAGTAAATAAAAATAGTAGGCTCGTTACAATATCATTAGCGAGTGCTATTTCATAGCTTTGAAGTACAGTGTAGTACAGGCAGATTCATGCAATTACGAAGTGATTTCACCTGTCACCTGCGAAGTACAAAGCTCAATTCATCGTTCCCAATGTTCTGTATCCTTCCGGAATATTTATAGAATGCTTGATCCGTTAGAGTGTCGTTTAAAAAGGACTATTTACCATTCAAATGAAAATTCGATAGTTACCTACTTGATTTACAAGCTCCGGCTCTCTTGTTAGTGAAAATAATGCATCATATCAACAACAAAAAGGAGTATCAAGTCTTTAACCTTGGACTGTAGTTTTCTCGCTTTACGTTGAAGGTTGGCCACTTTATACATACATCTTGTACCCTGAGGTGTCGAGGATGGTTTCCTATCTCTTGTTTCTTCTTCTTGGTAAACGTTTTCCATTCCCGTCCGTCTTTTGTCATCTGTTTTGTTTCCTCCCACGTGTTTCCTCTTCTACGGATTTTATTGTTCGTGAAAGTATCTCGCTTCTAGCCATGATTCTAAACTGATTGTAGTTGAAGTAAATAACTACAGCACTGCGACGTATTGAGAAACTGTTTTTTAATTTATCCCCCTTCCGACAAAATATTTACGCTTTCCGAAAGTTAATTTGAAAATAGGAAAACTGACCTCAGTAGTTAACGTTGAACTTAAGCACTACAAACTAGACTTAGCTGAATACGCTACATGGCATTGTAAGGGTATTCTGACTCCTTTGTTCGCAATAACAATTATTTAATCGCGGCTAATTGGCATTACAATTTGATATTAATTTCAATTAACTTTCGTTATTCTGAAAATCGTACAATGCATGCTATATGAGGGTCCTACTAAAAGACTGATCCTATGTTACTCTATGACATTTGCCCTTACCAATAACTGTATAACTTTAAATTACCAACGGACATGGCCACATCTTTACAAAAAATATTTAATTTACCATATTACGACTGAAATACATCTAAATTTGTGCTTATATTGCTGTAGAAAAACAGTAAAAATTGAAGAACTAGGATGTGAGGAAACTGGACAGAAAACACTTTATTTAGCTGTTCCCTCAAGATCATCACGGGGATAAATTAATCTCCTAACACACTAGCACAAGCAGGGGGAAAACCCAAGGATATAAAAAGGACCGGAAGCGAAGAAACAGGAATGAAGGAGTAGCCACATGTAGTTGGATGAACGTATTATGCGTGGCGCTAATAGCTACGTTCGATGTGTAATTTGTAACATTATAATAGATACCTTTCTTCGTAATAGTAATATACAGGATGTTGTATAATTTCCATTCAAGGACATAATTTGTCTATAAGGATTATTTTACCCATATGAACTTCTTGGAAGTGATATTTTTAGCGATCTAGAAGGTTTGAATGGGTCGGAATAGGCCGGGCCGAGATATTTCTGAAACTATCTCTAGATTAATTTTTGTTTGAGAAGTTGTGCCTATGCATATTCCAAATTGGGAAATTGTTACGTTCTTTTTTGTTTGCCTAAACATCTTTCAAACCTTTCTTGTATTTCGTTGCTATTTTTTTGTGTAGAATTTTTTTTTTCTCCTAGAATTTTATCTTCATTTGCTGTATATTTCACTTTCATTATCATCTTTATACTATACTTATCTTATTACTTACTTCCTTTTATCAAAATATATAAAAATATTAAATGCAGATTTGCTAAAATGCTAAGTTCAACATTAAAATCTGCTTACACTATGCGAGATGTTCTATAATTAAAAGGAGATTTTCTCCATTAAAACGGTATTGCGAAATCCTACGAAAATTAGACAAAGGAATAATAAACACGGTGAACATTGCATGTGTTTGTAGCATAATTTGCAATTCAAATGGCCTTTTCATGATATTAAAACCAACTCGGTAAACCCCAAGCACTGCTATAATTTAAAATTCAGAAACCGTTTATTTGGGTATCGTATTCAAAGTTTACTTCTGCGTGGAACGTACTCTATTCTATAGATATTTATTATGTGAAAAGGATACAAGAGTAGCACGGAGTCTAAGAAGTAGAGTAAAAATTCTTTTCAAATAGGAACAGAACAACAGAAATTTCGTGGAAAGTGGAGTGCGCATAAGTTTTAGCCACTCCATCTTTTTACTGTGACTCTCTTAGTCTTAATTTGAACATAAATAACCATTTTTGTCACTAAGCAAAGAATATAGTGTTAAGCAAATGCTCACGTTGAGAACGAAGTGTTGCTATTATGGAGACACTACTAAATGTTACCAGGTTTCAAATAGAAGTGTTATTTAAGATACTATGTTGGTGTTACGTGTTGTTGGTAGTAGAAATTATTAAAAATTAATGGTAAAACAACTTAAATAGAAATTAGAAATTCTAATATGTGTTTCTTTATTTTTAAATAAGTTCAAATGCAGGTGTATTACAAAACTTACACATTGCTTACACAACTTACAGGTTGTGTATCACTTACACATATTGAAACAAATACGTAATACATTATTGATATTGCTTTCATGTATAATAAAACACATATTGACTATCATCATCAAAACAAATATATTTATAATCACTTGCTTTCACGTATCAATTGTAACGTAAATGGAGAAATTCATGAGACATAAAATCGAAAAGTCTATTTTTACACAAACCTTCAGAAGTTCATCTGAATCTTCAAGGCTCACTATGAGCCCCAAAACAGCAACATTTTATTAGCGATTTTTTTAATTAAAAATCTGACTACGCTACTGACTTCAGAAGATTTTAAAGTGGTGTCCACCAAAATCTATTAGGGTGCTTCCATTTCAAATAGGCCATACTGTATACACTCCAATTTATATGAAGTACGCTTGTGTGTTTCAGATTTCAGAAAAAAAATATTTTCTACTGTTGCACCAACACATCAATTGCTTTTCGTTTAACAAAACCATAAATGATAATTGAACAACACATTTTAAACTCAATATACTTGTTTAACTTGTATTATCTGAAATAGTTTGTCCAAGATATCACGTATCTATTAATGTTTTATCTCTTGGTTTTCAGACTCAACAGCAATGTCCACCGCGCGGAGAAATAGCGCCATGCAGTTGCTCCGTGAAGAAAAACGGTTTGGATATTCTATGCGAATTCACCGATCAACAGCACATCAGCAACGCCATGGCCGCCCTAAAAGGAAAATCGTTCGTAATATTCTATCTAAAACTGAGACACAACAACCTGAGGAAGCTACCCGGGTTCGTGTTCCTCGGCCTCGATATTCGACATCTTACCATTCACAATAGCAGCCTCTCAGTTGTCGAGGAGGCTTCACTCAGCTCGATAGGTACTAGATGTTTCTTAGACGTTGCTTAACGTCAAGTTCTGTCTATCGCGCGCGTTCTATCTTCACTGGGTACTAAACTTTCTCTTGTGTCGTAGAAGACAAGTAAGCTAGCGATACTCACCCACATTATTACCGTTTCAAGTAGAACGGTGAATGCCGCTCGCTAATCTTGTCTCTTGTGTTAACTGTGTTAGACATAGATCAAAAGGGGTGCCGCCAGGATAGTTCCTTGTAAATAATATTTTGAAAGGTACAAATCAATTCTTTGTTTTTGAAACAGGGTGAAGTTCTTTGATTAAAAGTCTTCTAAATTATTGCTAGTACACTCCACCTGTCTGTAACGAAATACATAATCTCCATTTTATAATATTGATTTATTATCGAAATATGTTTTCTTCCAATGACGGTTTACACTCTGTTAGATCTAAATAAACAGTGGATGTGCCTATATAAAAATACTAAAACGTTTCAATAAAATCTTTGTAGAAGTCCCACAGTCAATTAAAAATCCTTTAGATTTTGTCAAAAGCTGTCATAGTAAGATTATTACTAGTTATTTCACTGAGATGTTTGTTGTGGGTGCGTATACAGCTGATGGTAAGCGACTTTTATACTGCGCACGGCTGTTTTTGCAGATTAACTAAAGTAAAGTAACTATTTATTAATAACTTCAACTAAGCCAAATTCAAACAAAAATTGCTTTGACAAATAATCGAAATCACTTCCTTAAAATAAAATCCAAGAAGGTCAATTAATAATTAAGGACGCAGTCAACAAGAGTTCGCTAAACACCGCGCAAACGAAAGCTCATTTCAACCAGCCCACGTTTCGCTGTCTAAATTAAATATACAGCCAGCTAAAATTGACTTTTTCCCCTTTACGGACTCGTCGACCCCTATTGTTAACTTAAATGATAATTTAAGTAATAGCTTCCATTATCACGTAATTATTGGAATTTATTTCGTGGTAAACTGTTTTCAAATTATTAAATACTGTCTTAATGACAAGGTCTTAATGTCGTAATGACAATGTACATATAAAAAAATTATTAATAATAAAATCTGTTCTGTATATTTCTGAATTTTGTTGAATTTCTGGTATTTAGAAGATCCTATTTAAACTCTTACAAAATAGTTAATCCATATTCGTATATTAGAACTATTTAACTATCTACATAATAACCAATTAATTTGCATTAACATAAACTGTTTGTTTTATACTTTGTACTGAAATGATATTGAATACAACATGCTGATAGTGATAATAACTTCATTCATCTTGTTAATTATCTGCAGGTTGTCTCGCGTGCCCCAAACTAAGTTCTAAGTATTAACCTAATTCAAGTAGTGGATACTAAAATAGAATTGCTCCGGGGAATCTAAAATTAATATAGAGATTGAGTAAAGGGATTTAATGCACGAAGCAGGATTTAATGGTCAGGAAATGCTTTTTAGGAACTATAAACTTTGTCTCTAATACAGGAAATATATAGTAAAGCTGCCTTAAGGCTATTGTTGGCGATGGAAGAGGAAATATCTTGTAGATATTCCATCGTTTCCGTCTTAGTAATGTTTCACGGATAGACTTGGAAGAATAGTATCAGAAAATTTTATTAAGCCCAGTAAAAAGAAAAGAAAAATGTATGAATGTATGAATAACTTAGCATTAGTATAGCTTTTAGTTCAAAGCATGCACTCGACAGGATTTCGCTTTTAACTATCATAGGATGTTGTAGAAAGATGACTCTCAAAATCTAAATGAATGCGATGTAAATCTTCTAGATTATTAGGGCCTGTTTACTTTTGTAAGAAAAATAAGGATATTTTATTTTGAAAGAAACATCATGTTATTATTTGGGATTTGGAACAAAAATTAAAAGACATTGTTAAGCGATTGACTGGTGAAATGGTTAAAGCAATCGGTATTTACTAAAGAGACCTTTCCTTAAAAATAATGATTTAATGCATACCGCGTTCAGGAGTCCCATGCACATAAAATTCCAAAACATTTTGGTCATGTAATATGAGATCGAAGGAATCCTCACTTCGAAATCTATACGCATACCTATGTAGCCTGCGCATGTACGATATCAGTGTATATACATAGGCCGGAACGTAGACGTCTCCACGCAGGAAACATCATCTCATGTAAATTTCATACGACCTCCTTTTCTCTGTTTCAGGAAAAATGTTGACCCAACTGGACGTTTCCCAGAATAGCCTGACTTCGGTGCCGTCTACAGCATACAAAAATCTCCATCAGCTGCTCATACTGAATATGAATCACAACAAGATCAACAGTTTACATTCGAAGGCCTTCGAAGGGCTCGATACATTAGAAATATTAACCTTATATGAAAACAAAATCACCACAATCGATCAGGAGGCCTTCGGCGGTTTGGAAAAGTACGTATTACTTTTAAATAATTGATGGTAGCTCCGTGTGAGTTGGTCATATTAATGTAAAAATAGAAGATCCGATTTTATCACAAAATTGAATATTGTGAGTGTGTGTTTTTATTACACCGGTACAACTTAGACTTTTTCACATTCAAGTAGAGAGACAGTTGCTCTTAATAATTCAGTGGAATGGAATCAAGATAAGATTAAGAGTGTTAAGAAATGATCATAAGTTTTAGTATTTTTAAGATGATTATATGTCTCTTACCTCATTAAAGGAAACTTCTGTGAGGTCAAAGTCAAAAGAACGGTAATTGCCATGTAAGTAATCATCAACTTCTCCATCACTCTGAGGTATTGATTTGGCCAAATTATCTGGAATATTTATAAAATGTTTGTTAAACTCGTCGGGAGAGAGTGGCTACTTCTAGATCTATGTTGCTAATGATTTACCAAGCCGCGTCTTATTTATTGCTAGCATTGACTATTACTGACTCGCTGTACCTAATTTTTGCAAGATATTATAAAATTATGTTTACTATAATACTTTCTAAAATCAGTATTTAAAGCTTTGCTTCAGTATGCTGGGATTGCTGCTGATATTGCGTAAGGAATTTAGTCTTTCCGCTATTATTCTCAAGCTTGTGTCAAATCAGGACAACTTACTACTGGGACTAACCTATCTAGTAACTGTAGGAAAATAAGCGTTAATTATATGAGGTAAACAATATGGTTGTCGCAAAGGAATCCAATCACAACATAAATTTTTAACTTTATGTTTACTTAAATTTGAGACTCTTATTTCAACGAATTGAGATAAACGCGCGGATTCCATGTAATGTGAAACATCCATTTGCCTGGTAGTAGAGTACGATTGTCTGTTCGCTTCGGGCTCCCTTCACAATTGCAACAGCACACCACTGCTTGGCCGACAAGGCGAGCAGGTCTAAATATGGCGTTTGCTCCAATATAAATACATCAAAATCAAAAAATGCGTGTATCCTAGGTATACCGCTCAAAAAATAGTGGGCCAAGGAAAGCATACTGTCGCTGTTGATGCATCGTCCTCATAGGTCGAATTATTATTCACGGCTTGCAGTGCTTCTAAGATTCTAGGTTAATAAATGCTACTATTAGCGAAGCGTAACAATCAGATAATCCGATCTTCATGTCTTAGCGTGGTTACGTCCTAGTATAATAACTTGTCGGACGACTTTCGAATTACCTTTTTATGAAATGTGGTTTATATAGTCGTAAGCAACAGGGTGATATTTACAAACGGCTTGTTATGAGAGCCCTGTTTACGTAACATTAACAGTTTGTAGCAAAACAATATACAAAGGGGAAGTCTATATCGGATTAGCGTTGGTGTTTTAGCGCTTTCTCGCATATCTAACGTACGCCATAATAAACCTGATATTTATGCTATTTCCTTAAGGAAGGGAAGTGTGTAGTAGTATCTCCATTCGAGAGGTACATTAGAAAGGTAGATTTAAAGACAAAGATATCTAATATGTATGCCTATTACAAGTTTTGTTAAGATAATAATTTGTAAAATAAAATAATGGTTTTTCAATTATCTACTACTGAATGTATTTGCTCTTAGAATACTTAATTGAAGAATGATCTGTGAGAAAGTGTATCATATAAGTTCACTAATGTTCACATCTTCGTTGCATACAGTGACAAATTTGCTATGTTAGTGACTTGTTCTTGTCTTGCTTTTTTCTAAGAAACGCTAGGACTTTGCAATTGAAAGGTACGCAGAGGGTAGCTCTATAACCCTCATTGTGTTAAATGTCGTTAAATTAAAGGATGTAGTTCCTATGTGTAATTTGGGCAAGCAGCCATAATTTAATCAGATTTAATGTGTTGTGATTTATGTCCGCCATAGTAATATGGACTCAACAACACAAAACAGTAAAGTGTAATGTTCGCACCAAATTGGTTTGTTTCACCATACGTCAGTAACTAATGTCGAAATGTAGTTGCATATGTGAAGTTTTTACCCTCTCTAATCCTATTATTAGTTCTCTTGTATATGCCTGTTCTCATACAATTGGTTGAAAATGTAATCCATTTTAGTTTGTGGCGTTAACGTACATGCATTTCATTATTGCGGCACTAAAACTCTAAAAAAAAATTATGCTAAACAAACACCATAATACATTGATTGAAGACCTTTAAATTTTTAACAAATCCTAAGACCGAAGAGAATGATATAGGGCATTTTTAGTGCAATAGAGTTGTGAAGGGACACAGTAGCGAACATATCAACCCATCAGAGATAGAAAAGCTAAATGTATGTTCAGTAACACATAAGAGGACTGTTTATATAAACACAAGTAAAGAAACACCATGGTCATTCAGGCGAAGGAGTGTACTCGAAAGCACTCTCAGAGGTCCCAAATAGTTTTTCCATGCCAATTTATATGTACATATACGAAAGGCAATCCTTCAGACTATTTTAAACATCATAATCAGTCAGTAGTTAAAGTCCCGCTGAGGTTAATCAAAATTTATTCATATTTTACAAAGGTTTTAGCTTGCGTAATAATTAGTAGCCGATCTTTGGTACCTATTAACGTAAATTTATGACTTTTTGTAGCTGTACGTTAATTCCCGGGCCTTCGTAATTAATTTAGCATACCTAATGACCATCTATTAAATTTTGTTCTCATAAAAGTCTAGAAGTCATTAAGAGTCTATTATAATGCAGGCTAAAAAATATTTTAAACAGCTTTGTTATACCTGGTTGTTTAAATATAGCAGTAACAGTATTGTTTGGTATAATATTAAAATTACAATACGCCCCTTTGTGTATCGTTAATAAACAATTATTAACATTCTAATACAGTCCATATACGAAGGAGGTTCAAAAGTCAAAGTAACCTTTGACAAGAGTCCTGTCAAGTTTTCAAACAAATCCTCCAGTTGATTTGTGAATGACAACCATTTCAAGTTAACAACAAGGAGTGAAGGCCAAAGCCACTTTATCGGCCAGCAAAACCCTTGCGACAATAATCCACGTTGATTACATTGAAAAGGGAAAAACGATTAATGGCGACCAACCAACTTGTTGGATCGTTTCAACAATGCTGTGAAAGAAGAATGCTCGAGTTTGGCGAAGAGGATTTTGTTTCTTTAAGACAATGCACGCACATGGACTTGCGCCGTCGTTATGGCAAAATTCCATGAGTGGATATGAATTGCTTTCGCATCCACCATATTCGCCAGATTTGGCCCTAGCGATTATTTTCTATTCCCGGATCTGAAAGAATAGCTATGTGGAAAAAGATTTGGCTCAAATGCTGTTGCGATTGCGGAAACAAACACCCATTCTGCCGGGTTGGGGAAATCTTTATTTAGATGGGATACAAAAGATAGAAAACGTTGAACTAACTGTATCGACCTGAAAAGAGAGTATGTTAAAAAATAAGATGACTTTTACACACAAAAATATTTGTCTCTTGTCAACCCCAGATATTCCCCTCGTATGCATCGGACCATAATCGAACGCTGTGGATCCATAACGATGTAAATCGTTCCAATTATGGAAAATGCTTAATATGTCGACCTGAATAAATCACTAGCTTATGGACAGATGAATGCAAAAGAATTTTCAGGATGTTGAAATCTCAGATTCTGCAAACGACTTTTTGAATAAAGTGGAAACTGATTGAATTTTCTACTTTATCTTATCCTACTTGCTTCATCTTGAAGTACCTACGGTGCCAGAAATAATATTTTAATAAAATTTCAACAAGTACCTTACGTGCTAAATTTAAATTTCGTATATCATTTCGATAGCCGCAAGTACTTAAGAAGCTAAGTTTACATACGACAATTTTCCTTGTCTGGAAAGTTAGATATAAACGCCGTAGGCATCAAGTAAAGTTCCTGTTCTTTATCATAGTCCGTACGCCATTGTTTGTGTCTAGAGTGTAATCCGGTACTGTATATGAATAGATTGTTAAGTATTTCGTTTTTCCTTGAACATTAAAAAAATCCGAAGCATATCTACTTCTATTTTACTTCTTATTTATCACGGATGAGTTTGGGCCGTGTTACAAAATGTTTTCATAGAAATTAATGCGTAAGCAAGTATCTACGTAATTTACAAATCGCATTTAAAAACATATAGCGCTTAAGTAAATATGCTTGTCAACCTTATAAAGTAAAGTCTACAAAACTTTTCCCCAGGAAAGGATAATGTAACGGAATTGCGAAAAAAAGCTGCCAACAACAGTGTCAGGACACGCAAACAAAATATCAATGAAAAAATCAGGAGTAAGAAGTCGTGGGAAAGGTCCGTTAGACTGTTTTAGTGTCTTTATAAATGACTCCTATCGTAAAGTGAACAAATACAAAAATAGCAGAAGAATCCGCTAATAATCAGGCCCCTAAGCGAAATAAGTGAAATAAGCACTTTATTTGGATTGATAGTTTTCTCGGCTTCACATTTTGCCCGCCAGGGTCTAAGCCGCGCAAAGCGACAACTGTCAGCCTGTCGAAACCTAGGTCGCCCAACTGCGACAACTGTCGGCCCCTCGGTACTTAAGCCGCCGGACACTGGCAGGTATCGACCAGCGACGGAAACGGAACCGACTGTGAGGTACAATCGGCCTACCCGTGATTGAAGCCTATACAACGGAGGTGACTGGACCAAAGCCCTACCTAAATCATACCCGGGATGTTCGTTATCCAGAGACCTAAGAGTGAGTAAAACCACGATGGATAGCTGCAGGCTTTAGGGCCCAGGTAGGGGGCTCTTGGCATTAGGATGAATCCAAAGAATTCTTGACATGGTCGGTGTATAAACGCTGCCTCCTTCTCTATGTTTTTACTCCCTGCAATATGTGATAGTGGCTAATTTGAGAATACATTGAATATTTTGCAGTTTTAAGTATTATAAGAATTGCACGTTGTTCATGAAGTTTCTAGTTGACTTGAAATATTTCACTGTTTGACGACATAACAATCAAGGCTGCGAATAATTCTTACTTTGGTTTTTAAATTTTACTATATATCGTCCCTCTTGCTCAATTACACAGCGCATATTACGAGAGTGAACTGGTAATAATATCTAGCACATACCGCTGTATTTACTACTTCAGATCCTATAAATCCGAAGGCGCAGAAGTACAATTTCTGTTTGAAGTTTCTCCACCTAAATATGTAATATTATATGAGTTAATAGCGTTAATTAGTGTTGTGGTAGTTCCTGCTTGTACTACATTAACAAGAAGTAATTAGTTTCCTCTATATTTGTGACCTCGGATAGTTACAAGTCTAATACAGCTTTGTCTGCTTGTTAATTTAACTTGCCAACTCGTTACATACTAATTTGAACATTCATCTACAGTCTTGTATAGCAACAGGCAATATTTTTTATAAAGTAGCATATCAAGTGTACTTAGTTTCATAGTCTTTTCATGTAAATAACATCAACATTAATAAGTAAATTGTTACCACTACGTACAGAGTTTAGTAAAAAAAATACGGGGAATTTTTAAATTTTCCGCGCTGTATAAGTCCAATTATTGTGTTGGTACGGTTGTCACTAACGCATGTTGACATAAGTAACCATACTGCGTGCCTTGTCTGTTGTTGGCTACACATGTTTAGGGTTGATGCTTCAAAAACAGAAGTATCTGTCTAATATTTACTTCAACATATCATCTTATAGCTAGGATGACTCAAACTGAAAAAAACATAATGTTATTTTATAATACTTTGCTTAACAAATCCGCTCTGTTAGCATATATAATAAACCATAAATTATGAATATATAAATTGCAAATTGTAAGAAAATTCCATTTAAAGAACACAACGCGTCCTCAAGAGAAACTCATAACAAAGAAAATCATCTAAAAAAAATCTTTATACAAAGAGGCACAATCTACTTACCCTACAGAGGTAACTCACCTGAATACACCGCCCCAACGTTATTCGCAAAATTGGTGGTGTAGAATATCACAATTGTAGCTATGTATTTCTTATGCATTAATTAACAATGGGTACACTTTCCATTATTAATTAATGAAGCTGAAAAACAAGATTTTATATTCTGCATTCAAGCGGGGTATAAATAATTATCATAGTTCAAGTTGAAACTTATTTAATTATAAATACATTCGTCGGTAACACCTATTGATTTTGTCTGTATGGCCGCCCAATTCCACGGATTTAGACACACGAGAGCCGCAGAGCTACATATTTTATGAAGTGTATTGTAGAGGGTCACGTTATGTACATACCTGTTTTCATTGTATATGCAATTTAGTGTAGATGTAGAGAACGACGCTGCTTCAATAAGCGGTGACCTGCAAAATTCACGGTAGCTTGATTATATGGGCAAAAGTACCAATTATCTTGCTGCGGTAAACTTCCTTTCCTCCCAGGAATTAAGCAGATCAAATACGGCTATTTATCTAGACATTTTATTGTATTTCCACATAAGCGTCTTTCTATTTGAAAACTAATTCTCGAACATAACGATGCGATGTGTGGAATATTTTTTTATTACTGTCACAATGATTCCGAACTATAATATAATCTGCGCTCATCTTTGTATAATGTATACACTAGGGTCCTAAACGTTTTTAGAAAAAGCAAGCGGTCATCGGAAAAGATCTCTTTCCTTATCTTAAATTGAATACCCTATGTATTTCTACGTTTTTACAAGGATAAAAACTCAACGATATCACACATGAAAAATCGATTTTTCGTTGATTCCTTTAATGCTCAGATCTTCGATGCGTATAGATATATTGCACCGTCTCCATGTAACCAACCATGTACTCCAACTCCAATGTACTCCAACCAATGTACTCTTGTACACTAATTAATGAATATATTGGTTTCCATCGTGAAAAACTGAAAAATCGATTTTACCTTAATTTGACCAACGTACCAGTGTCCTGAATGTTCTATTTTCATTAATGAATCAATTTAATTACGGATTGTACACATACTTGTCCACTAACAATACAAACTTATTTCATAGAGAATATATATATGGTATGATCTCGCTATAACGGGTAATTTAAAATGGTGTATCTCAAGAACTTTTATGATGTGGCGTGAGAACAATGCTTTTTGGAACAGTATTAGTCGTGCCTTGTATACTTATACCATGGGATACAAGTATAGAGAAACCGAAAAGTGAGAAGTGTGTACCCAACAGAGGTGGCAGTAGTATTCTTTACATATGTCGGAATAGCATTTTTAAATGAATATTTTCCAACGCGGTATATGTGTATTAAGATGTTACAAGCTAGAATAAATATATATTGTAATGTTATTAAAAACGACGAGGTTAGCTGTCATCAGCGCTGTAGTCCACTTCTTCTTTGCTAAGTTCACATTATACATCTATCTAGGGTCCATCTGTTAGTAGGAAGCCCGATCCCTAGGGAAAGAATCCTGTTTTGAGCCGAATATATTAGGGGCGTAAAAATAATAAAGTTAGTATAAGTCTAGCCAACGACAAGCGTAGGGAAGACGTATATTAACTACTTATATATATATATCATTTTCTTATTCGAAACTTAACATTAGAAATTTCTACAGCAAGTTTTAGCGCATACGTTAGTGGTACAAAGGTTATAAATGTCAATTAAATGTCTTTCGGTACGTATCATCTAAATTCTCGGTACAATTTAACGTTGTAGTGTTGCATGTGTTCAAATATGTCTTCTTAGAACACAGAATCCCGGCAGCAGTTGCGTCCTTGTGTCACACTACAGCAAAATCGTTCGTTTCGGAATCCAATTCAATAATCGTATATTTTAAATTGTTAAGAAGTATCATAAGTATCTATGAAAACAAAACCGTTGGCAAGGAAACTAACAATAATTAATGATTATTTGTAACTTTATGTCGAGATATCATTCAGACATAATATGTTGAGAAGTTGCTCCAATTTTTCCTAGTTTCGATCTACTATTTAAAAGTTATTCAAAAGTGCATTTGAAGAATATTGTGTTTATGTGGAAGAAGGCTACAATATTTAAGGTTAGTGGTCATTTCATTTCTCGTTTTCCGTTTTGAAACTATCCTCAAACAAAACTTTCATTTACCGAAAGAGTGTCTAAGGACATTCCCGGATTCACATCCCCCAATTTTAGTAAATTTCTGACATTTGTAAATATTTCGAAAATGTCTATAAATTAATTAGAATTAAGAATAATCACATGTTTTTCTATTTTCGACAATCTATTTAAACAAATTTAGTTACATTTAATAGTAGCTTTAAATTCCCCATGTGCGGCAAATAAAATTCTTTTTAAAATCCTTTTTTTCTGGCTCTATGAATATTGTAAGCCCTTTCCGATCAGTCCTCTGACGGAAAATCCTCTTCAAATCCGTTTTGGTTGCTTTTCAGTGCCGTTTTCCTTTTTCTTAACTTGAAAATGATTTTAAACATCTTTTGATGTTGTTTAATATATAATATATTTTAAATGTTTCGTCTGCTATTTGTTTGCCCACCTACACAGAAGAGCTAATCCATGGACTTATATTTTATGTAAATTAATAATACACCCTATTATCGCGCTCAATATACAAGATAGACGTATTCCTCCAAGGATGTGTTAGTAGAGCTCATTTGCAATCGAACGAACCATAACATGCATTATACAATTCCTGATAGTTTTGGAGATATTGTATTTTACGATTTCTTTGGACATTATTTCTTCAAATTATTCAGACTGATTTTAAGTTTTTTGGTTAATTTTTGTCCTTTGTCGAAAATTGTTGGTGCTTCTAATAGAGAAAAATAAAACATTTAGGCCTTCACAAGTTTTCGTCTTCCACATTTATATAGAGTCAGTTGAAGGCGATACATTTTAATAGTTACCTAGTGCTCCGTCACTTCTGAAAAAAAAAGCTTTACCTTTCGTCAAAGATAATTTTAATATACGACCGCTTTCTGATAGAACAACTATACTGTCCTAAATACGTGAAAACTACAAAATATGAAGCAGCTTTCTACTATATAAGCTGCTTAGAGAACCAAGCAGCGTGAGCTTTTTTTATTGTGGTCATAAAAACTCATGAAAATTAATGAAGTTTTATTATATAAACACACTCTTAATTAAGAGCTTGTTAGCATGAGAATAAAACAAACGAGTTTCTGTTCAACCTTTATTAAATCAAAATACACGTATAGATACATAATACGTGGAACCTATTCCACCGTTGAAATTATTTCAAAAGTTAGGTCCTTGTAATCCTTGTAATGTTTACACGTATGGTTAATTATCAATTATCAATTAAAGCAAAATCTGTTTATCCATAAAGGCGATGTCGGTATATGTATGTCAAATAAGAATATGTCTATTAATAATTTAGAGTTTACGTTATCAAGGAAATCAATTATCCATAATAATCATACAGAACGTACATAGTTGTTTTCATAAAGCTACTGTTTTACTGTTTCCTTTTTATTAAATATTCAGAACTCTTTCGGTATACGTACAATTTAACCCAAACATATAAAATGATAAAAACGAGTTCGGAAGCGTGGTGGCTTCAATACCTTGAAGTAATATATTATTTTACGAGTATATTAGGTGGCGCAATAAAATGTAAATGTGACGTGGAAAATGTTAAAAATGAATGACTTCTGATGACTAAATTATAAAAACTAAACAGAAATAAAGAGACAAGCATGTAGTGCTTTAATAAATATGCGTATTTTGTTAGTATTTAAGTCCCTTAAATTTTATTAAAATGATGGGAAGTATAAAATAAAATTATGTTTAGACGGATTTATAATATTTGTGTAGCTATGATAAAAAACGCAACAAGTAGACCATGCTAAGTTTTCTTTAGGCTATTTTCGTATCCTAAGAACGATTTGTGTACAAATACAGCACACACATAATATGATTACACGGCATTTTCCCATTATAGGAAGTCTATGAATCTAAGTATTTACTAAAAGAATGATTAAAAAAATATTTTGTACTTTCTTAATCGTAAAATAATGAATGCGCTTATTCAAGTTTGGCGAGAATTCAAAATACACGAAAATGTATGTATTTATATATTAGAATCTTTGGTAATACTTACCATCCATCAATATTTTCTTAGGCTTCCTTCCTAAGTTGTTATGTATGTAAAATGGATTTCCGTGAACATTGAAGGATCGAGCTTTGTCAAAAAAAAAGCACAAATAGGTTCAATATACAATATGTTTAGTACGTTGTAAGTGTTATGGTGTGTATACTCGTAAGCGTTATATAAAATGCAGCTGCCAGTTTGAACGGATATTAAAAGCAGACTTTGTTATGCTACGATATATTTCCCATACAAAACCTTTATATCCTAAAAGCGAATCGTAATAGTATCTTCTATAAATAACTTTATCTTTTGCAGGAAACTGAAGCGATTAAACCTCGGAGGGAACGGTCTCACGTCAGTACCGCAGAAAGCTTTATCCATCTTGGATATGCTGCGAAAGTTAGAGATGCAAGAAAACAAAATCTCGGAAATTCGCGAGGGAGATTTCGAAGGCAAGTAACACATAAATAAAATATGTCACACATCTCCGAAATTATATCCAATCTTTTCCTCGTTCCATCATCGACCCGAGATGATATTTTTTCTTTCGCCCTTAGGCTTGAAAAACTTGGACTCCCTAGGCCTAGCCCATAACAAACTCAAAGTAGTTCCGGCACGCGTATTCTCCCACTTAACTCTGTTAAACTCTCTCGAACTGGACGGCAACAACATCAATCAAATCGATCCTGAGGCATTCTACGGTTTGGAAGGTTGGTAATTGATTAATGTCGAATTTGTTATTATTGTTATTCTTTGTGTTAAAGTAGTTTTTCCGTTAACGCCCATCAGCATGTTCGTCGTACGTGCTCGTATCCCCTGTTTTATTTCCCAATACCGTGACGTTTGCGTACATAATTGTACGCGTTTCGTCAGCCCAGAGGTTCGGTTAATTTCGTTAGCCAAACACCCCGTTATTTTAATATTAAATGAAAGGTACTACGTATAGAGTGGCTAATACTTTCTAGATGAAAGCCATTTTTACAACTCGGTTTTTTAACCTTGTTAATATTTCTATCACAAAAAGGTTTCCCAAATCTTTCAAACCATGCGCATTAATATGTAATTTTAACCCTTGCTGGAATTTACTGACGTATATTAAATTTGTTAATTAACGCGACTAAATTTATGGTTTAGATTCCTTTGTGTTGTATTCACAGTTATTTAGATTGCTCTACTTGCCCACCATAAGGACTTCGTAAACGGTAAGAAATAGGGCGATACTTCAGTGAGATAAAATGTGGATGACGTCAAAGCGTTATTTTCTAAGCAAAAGCAATTAAAAAGATATACTTTTGCTATAAGGGAAGTGCTGTTCTCTTCAACAACTAAACTTTTGTCCGGAGCTTCCTCGAAAAGCATTTTGGTATTGTGGAAGTAAATTTTACGTAAAATTCTAAAATCTATGTAAGCATTTACGGGTTTTAAGAATTTTATCTTAAAAAATGGCTGTACGTCAATTTTGCAGGCCGCATATACGGTATATGTATCTCCTAGACATTATAGAAAGCGTTACCTTTCGCGTATAGAAACAGAAATCTAGCACACAGGACTTGTACCTATATAGCGCCATATCTCTGCTTCTGTTTGTTTAAATCCGTAATTAATTTTTATTATTAAAATTAGTTCATGTATTTAGTAGAGTCAAGTAAATTAGATTATAACTGTTTAGTTTTTTTTTTTAGTTTAATTTTGAGATAAGATAATTTGAGATTTTGAGATAGTCAAATAAAAGAGCAAGTATATGAGGCAGTTATTTGTATAAATGATCTTTTTCTGTTGAAGTTTTAATAGAACAGAAGCTTATATATTATAAATATTTCATTTTAACGACACATTATGTTACTAGCCAAGTTACAAGAACTTACTTGAATTTGGGCTCTCGTTGATTTGCAGTTCTCCTCCGATGACGCTTTAAGCGTAATTGAAGAAAATGATAAGAGTTAATGCTAATAAAGCTTGCGTTGAAGTATCTGCAATAGAATTGTTATTAAGTACTCTAATTGCCATATTTAAGTACTAAAGTGTTGACAGGCCACATTTCTATTCTCATCGATAAATGCTATCGACAGCTTAAATATTATTTTATTGGTCTGGTATCTGGTTACATTTATATTAAGGCCGTCAAACTAAATTTTTTGCTTCTGGACTGCCTCGAGATACCAATGGATAATTGAGATTGTCGAATCATGAAAAAATACGTAATTTATTCCTTCCAACAAAATAGCGTAATCAAAAAAATTCCGTAAAGTATTTTAGCGTTTGGTTAAATAAATGCCTTTTTTATTAAACATCCTATAAATGTTGTCACAAGTCGATAAATAATGGCGTTAAAAAAAAACTGCTCTTATAACAATGCACGGTAGCGTCGTTTTCTTTTGCAGTTTCTTCTGTATGCAGAATATATGCCTCAAGCATATCACATTTACAATTAGTCACAATAATAGCAACTTAGAGCGATTAATCAAGACATAAATAAAACAAAATCAAAAAACCGGAGACAGAAAGCAATTATTCCAACTAATAAATTCTCTAATTAATCGCAATAACGAACGAGATTCAAAGTTTCAAGAGAGTAAAGCAACGCTTGATTGCTTTGATTCATATTTTAAACCTTTCACCTTAAAATTCATGAAATCTCTTTTCTCTCTAATTTTGAGGCCTTACCGTTATAAGAGTAATTTACTTGACACCTCTCTCCCTTTCTATCGACTTGTAACAAAATTTACCGGGCGGATAATAAAAAAAGCGAGTTATTTAACCAATACCTAATTTTTTTTTTATTAGGCGAAATAAATCATATATTTTTCATGTTTCCAGCTATCTCAATAGGTGATTTGATGAAGTTATTACAACTTCAATTGACCAATATAAATTTCATCGTAATTCTTTTGTTTTTCATTTTGTGCTATAGTACTGGCTATAGTTTTATTTTCTGTCGAATAGTTGATAACTGCAGAGGATGTCAAATTTAAAAAGTATAAACAATTCAAGTTAGTGCCGAATTGCGATGCTCAATTGTTTTTTATCGACACCGTTGTGATCAGTGGAAAAATCACTGCATCTTTGGTAATTTAGCCAACTTCCTACCTACCACTCTAGTAGCACAATTAGTTGGCTGACGGTTGGCCTTCAGTTGGTATAACGTCGTACGGTATATCAACAGTTCCTGCTTCTTAAGCAGATTGTGTGAGTGGGTCTATTCAACATCAATTAAATGTATACATATTGAATGTAAACCTAATATTTCCAATAAGATTTATATGTACACATTACTATGCCACCTACTTACTACACAAGTTTCCTAAATAATTGGAGTTTACCAAAACAATCTCTATTCAATAGTAATTAAATCTATGAATGTTAAATGCAGACCTAACATTTTCCAATAAACACAGTTTTATTACGTGGCCTCTTACCTGCCTCCTTTTATTTGCGTTGATTCATCAAGAATGGACCCTCTTATTGTACGTTCAATAGAGTAGGTATTTACAATATATCTCACAAATATGAGATGCACGTCACATCCGTTTCTTTACTGGCAAACACCACAGTTATTAAATACTTTCACTGTACCTAAGCATATGCAACCAATCGCACCCTTTAGTTCGATGTCGCTAGTTAAATACAAGTTCTATATTTAATACATCATTTGGTTCTAAATTCTATAATTTCGCATGCTATGTTTTTATGTTGTTAATAAGAAACAAACCGCTAGATAATAAATATTGCTGTTACCACTACATTATTGAAATCAACAACCTATGCTCTTTGTGATTAACTACGAGACGTGACCAAAAGAATAAAACTTATGCAGAATTCACTGCATGTTTCGATTCTACGTAAAAATCGATGAAAATACTATTTCGACATGTTTTACATGATGCCGAGATTTGAACTGTCGATCTTTAATCTTTCCCCACTACTGGAGTTTTTACTTATGAAGGTAGATAATAACCAACAATTTATTTCTTAATATTTAATGATTTTTTTTTGTTTCAAAGCTCTAAAATTGTAATTGCTCTCCAACCAATATTTCAGAGAAACTATTTTAGCCGTTAAATTTATTTCACAAATGGAAAATTCCCCTTGAGTACCGATAAAGTAGTTTCTTTTAATTGTTTTTCTCAAATACCTTCGCTGCAGTAATCAAACACGTACAAAATCTATTCAGTGCTTCCTGAAAGGCAGTTTGCACTTTAAAGGCCCATTGTATTTGAAGTAAGGATTGTAGTTGAAGCACGTCGTTTCCTCAAGTCAACATTTAAATAAGACGCGTATAAATCCTTAACTATTTACAATCGCCCGTAAGAAAGGAATCTCGAGTCCAAAAGTCAACTTAAATGCACACAGTAAAATTAGAAAATCTTTCTATCGCCGCTCTGGGCAATCTAACAACCAACAAGTAAGTAGTTGTCGAAATTACGTATTGTAAAATCTGCTTCTTAAAAGGTAATGTTGTACATATCGCGTAAGATGTGAAGAAACTAGTACGTAAACCGATCCATTCTTTCCTAAATTCTGTACAAATGGCCTACTACATCATATGATGTATTCATGTCACTGTTGAAAGGATTAAATTTAGATTCCCCGCTGAAAATGACTCCTTTCCATTGATTAATGACCCAAGATATGCGTTCATTTGTAAATTGAGGGCGTGCCCTGTTGTTCTTTTTCGATAGAAGAGGTTCCTGACCATATAGCTTACTTACAATTAATCATCTTGTCATTGTCCTGTTGCTCGGTCCTGATGGGTCGCTAGTAATCCTTTGGTTTTCGGGCAAGGCAAAAACAGGTATATTTGAACCAACCTCACAATTTGTTCATTCATCCCTGGTGTTGTCACTCTTGGCCTTCTAGTGTTCTTTATCGGAATGACGGAACATGGAGTAGCAGATCTTTTAATCAGTCATAAAATACAGACCGATTTATAATCAAATTTCTAACGATACCCTCTTGTTTAACGTCAATTCCGTGAAGCGCACGATTAGTTACATTGAGTAAAATATACTCTGTGCATAATTTACATTTTTCACCCAAATTACCTGAACACTGTACGCACAACTTCCACGTACACAAATCATTGTAATTTTAATTTCACCAGCAAAACGTAAAGCTCAACTAAATATCCACCTTTAACATCTCGGGTACACGACGTCTTTATGCAATATGAATATGTTTATGCATCTGTAACAAGGTTCCAGTTTTAGCGGGCTGCATTCTGTGCAAAGTGGATCAGTTTATATGCAAAACGTAGCCTGTCGGGAGCGTCTCGCCATAAACTGCACCCTGAAAAATTTATAGCGCAGCAGATAGCGGCTGATATTTAGCGGTGCGAGCACAATTTCATCAAAATTTCCAACATCTGCATTAACTAAACGTTTGCCTAGATTTTGTTTTCACGAGGGCTCATTGCTTCAATGCTAGAGAATCAATACGTACTTAGGTGACGTCAAGCTATATGTATAACAGCAATAATACAGCAAACATATGGATGCGTGCGTAATTATACCAAATTGAAGCTTAATGCGTAAAAATACGAACACAGTGCAGTTTGTATGAAACCGGGTAATTCGCGCGTTGCTATCTATGTTTTAAATTACAATGTTTTAAGGAAATCGCAAAACCGTATAAAACAATTGAAGATAGCTTACAGTTGTAAATGATCCCCGATACTAGAAGCAGAAATTTACTGTTGGTACTCTACTACATTGAAGATGAAACTTAATTGCTTTCGCTGCGTACTTGAAAGAAATTCAGCTCATCTTACTTCATTAAGCGGTAGAACGAACAGCGAAATGAATCCTTAATGCTCGGCAATGTATTACAATTAATGAGGGGGTAACTCACGAACGTGTGTTTACGTGCACGTAGAAAATAAAACCCTAATTAGTGGAAGCAGTGGCATAACATTAGCATAATATTTAGCGTTATTTCGCTCACCTTAGTGCTTGATTTCTTTCGAAATGTATCCACGCGTAACATGGTTGTTGCACGAATATTACACACAAAGATACAATGGCGGCTCATTAGACGAGACAATTGTATCCTTCTCATTTATTATTTATACGCTTCTATATTCATGAGCATTTTGAATTATTATAATTTGGAAAGTAAGTACGTTTAGTTTTTATGTAATTTACATAATATACGCCAGCAATATTACATATTATATCGCGCAATACCGCGCCAAACTGTTTTAAACCATATTCAGGATTATCTCTCCTACCTTGTTTTTTTTTGTTATTCAATATTCAATTATTAAAGTAATTACAGCACATGGGACAGAGTTAAAGTTTCTGCCTAATGTTAAAGAGAAGAAATAGCTTATGGTCGAGCTATAGCAGTTGAATGCAAGGGAAAAGTAGTGGAATGGTTCATAGGCATAAAACTAAACTAATAGACAGAAAGTATCTCACTAACTCGATCATTATGCCTAAAAGTTCTACTTTTATAAATAATAATCTTTTTATGTCTTTGCTGCCAGTCCATCAATAACATAACTATTAAATCTATAGTTATTAAGACGTGTTAACAATAAATGCAGCAACTGATATCAAACCATATATATATATATATATATATACAGTTCAGTGAAGTTCGGTCATACAATAAAAATCAATTATATCACACTGTATACAATTATTAATACATAAAAATTAGAAAAATATTAAGCATACACTCTTTTCTAAGGGATTAAAGCCATAAATAATTATGTAAAGTAGAAATATTATCATTCCAAGAATTTCTCGGAAGTACCGATCTTTTGAAACGGGTCGTTTGGGGATTATTAACGAACAATACATTTAGGAATTGCTTGAATACAAATTGCTGAAGAAATAAATATGAGAAGTTCAACAGTAAATGACATCATAAAGCGATATCGGACAACTGGAACTATAGAAAATCGTGTTCGTCCTGGTGCATCTAGGAAAACAACAAAAGCTGAAGATTTGAGAATTGTATCATTAAGCAAACGCAATAGAAAATTAACAGCGCCACAAATAGCAGCCGAAGTCAATCGCGGCCGTGAAGAACAAGTTTCGGCGAGTACGGTAAAACGTCGACTTCAACAAGCGGACCTTCATGGACGCATTGCCATTTGAAAACTCTTATTACGTCGGGGCAACAGAGCAAAACGGCTACAGTGGGCCCGTTCTCATCTAGATTGGTCGTTAGATGATTGGAAACACGTGCTTTGGAGTGACATGTCAAAGTTTGAGGTTTTTGGGCAAAATCGACGAGTTTGTGTCCGAAGATCTAAAACCGAAAAGTGATCCCGAACTGCATTGTGCCTACAGTGAAGCAAGGGCGTAGTTCTGTGTTAGTGTGGGGATGTTTCTCCTTTGCTGGGACGGAAGATTTATGCAGAGTGCAGGGTGTAATGAGGAAGGAAAATTATTTTGCAATACTCCAGAATCATGCAGTGGCATCAGGATTGCGTATGATAGGCCGTAACTTTACATTCATGCATGACAACGACCGAAAACACATTGCGTTAGTGTGTAAGAACTATCTAAAGGAGCAAGAAGAACAGCACATCCTGAAAGTAATGGCATGGCCTCCACAAAGAACAGATTTGAACCCTATAGAGTTGTTGTGGGATGAACTGGACAGGAGGATCCGAAAAATATGCCCAACTTCACAAGAACGTTTACGGAATATTTTGCAACATGAATGGATTAATACCCACAATCCATTTTAACAAAACTTATCGAAAGAATGCCTAGAATAGTTCGAGCGGTGATTAACAGCAAAGGAGGTTTTTTCGATGAAAAAAAAATATAATGTTCAGTATGTTATATTAGGCCAGAATAACTTTTTATTTATTTATTTTTGTCTTTTTTTACCTATACATACAAAAAAATTGCATTTTGTTTTTAGTTTCGTTTGTTTCTGTAACCTTTTCATGGTTTTTACCAACCGATCGAACTTCTCTGAACGGCAGTGTACATCGATTTTGATTCATTCCTGAATGTTACGCTTTTTTCAGCTAGAGGTTAGAGTCTTTTTCACTTTTTCGCAAATACAGAGTTATTACGTAACTTAAATCATATGTTCTCAAACCATTTTTCAAAGAGGGTGCTATTCATCGCGGTTGTTTTACCATCGAATACCTTCGAGCTAGCCTTTATCGGAACCAATATGGAGTACGGTAGGACTTCTTTCCTCGCACGTTGAGGATTTTAGATTTTTGACGCACCTTCAATAACAGTTTATCAAGAAGTTGTAATACTTCTAGCAGTCCAGATTTTGTCCTCTGTATGGTCCTTTATTCACCCATGCCCCGTCTAAATAAAATATTAGCCTACCCCCTGTTCTATAATGCCTTATCGCCAATATCGCTAACAAATAATGCCCTCTCCATCGATTGTTTGTGCGTCCATGCGTATTTCAAATTAGTGTGAAGCCAATAAAACAATTAAGCAAGAGGTTTTATTCAAGTTTACTTGGACTTTTAAAAATTCGTGTGATCTTGCACGACTCATTTTCAGTATATCATCCCGTGCATTTATTCCTGCAACGACTTATCATTGACAGTTCATTTTTGAAAATGCATTATCCACTTATACAGCATTTTCATCATTTTTTATTATTTTCATTTTTATATGAGATTGCTTTTGTGAATTACCGTAGGCTTCTTTAAAATTGCCAGCATTTGGTAGATAGTTTACTTTTGTTCCCGTTGTTCATGCTATTGCTTGTACGATGATCCATATACGAAGTATCAAGATAAACTTAAGGCAATTTTAATATGCGATGTATTGAAATGTATGAAATGTATGAAAAGCACGAAGCTGAATATAATGAACAGTACCATTGCGCAACCATAAATATTTGGACTAAATACACAACATTGTTGTAGATATAGGTTGTATTAAAAAAGCGGGAACAAATAAGGAAAATGAATTTCAAACACGGAAAACGAAAATAACAGCACTAATAAGGTATACATAAATAACAAGAATAATAATATTACCGTATATCATTATATTTGGGAGAGAGGGTAGTCTTTTAGGATTTCACTATACAGTATATATACAATAATTTTTATTTTAAATTTTTATTATATTAACCCATTTTCTTTTTTTTTTGTAATCATGATAAAGCATTTTCGCTGAATTATCACGTACATTTTACTTTTAAACCCTTGACGCGAAAGGATTAAAAAGCAGGTCCAATCTTTTCGTAACCGCATATGCGTGAAGGGGCAGAAAGTTTTTTCATCGTTTCCGACCTTTCTGGGTTAATGTAACATAAATGTTTTAACGATAGAACGAACCGTGGAGGCGTGTGGTCACGTAAAAACTTCGCGAGACCGAGAGTCGGGCAACGTATACCTCGAGGGTCTCTTTAAAACTTAACTTTTTCCCTTTCTCGCTTGTTCCCAGAGAACCTGCAGTATTTGCGGCTCGGAGATAACAACATACACACAATTCCAACGGAGGCGTTGAGGAGATTGCATCGCCTGAGGCACCTGGATCTCAGATCGAACAACATCAGCTCCATTGCGGACGATGCATTTACCGGCTTCGGGGATTCGATAACATTCCTCAACCTGCAAAAGAACGAGTGAGTACATCCTCTCTCATTTCCCGAATATGTATTGCGTATATATAAAATTTATTTGGAACGGTAAATGAAGGTCAAGAAGGTATTCCAGTGCATAGGCACGATCTCTATTAGTTTATTTTGCTTACTTTTATATGTAAAGGTATTTAGGATATAGAAAGTAATTGCAGTTGATTCATCTATTTCCTCTCACAATTTCTTTTTATGTCACCAACAAACAAATGTAGAATGTTATTCAGTCTTTTTTAGATCCTTTAATAACATTTTCCGATGGCACCAGTATGGCATTCTGTTGTTTTTTTACATTCTAGTGGAGCATAATATTCAAATTTCAAAAGCTTTCTACGTTAAGATGTTAATTATAATTACAATACATTAACATAGTGGAAAAAAGCAACGAAGGAAAGATTTTATGTAGACGAACATTATAGCACACTGCGTCAACAAATAAATAACATTAATATATGATGTTTCAAAATGGAGACCATTTACTTCTTGATAGTACCTACGCTAATCTGTAGTTCCATTTCAGTCATCGTAATCACTTATCCACAAGTACTACCATTTCATAGCAATGCCTGCATTATTGGAGGTATCTACGCGTTTCCAAACTTTTGCTCATCTTGTGTGCACACGTGTATCCCTAAAATTTCGCGAGTCTTATAACTTTCCAAATTCACAAGCGCTTGAAATTACTTGGTATAAGAGATTCTTAATATTTTGAAGTGATTGTCATCAAGTTTTCGAGAATGATTCGGTAAACACTCTCGTACTATTAGCTACAGTTCCAATTTACCAGATCTGAACCATTCAATATTGTAAAATTGAAAATTGCTGCTGCTATATTATCAAGTACTTGTTTGTATTCCTATTTTACACAATTTTCGATAAAATACATTATGTAGCATGTTCAAAAACGTAGCGGCGATAGTAACATTTTTTATATTTATTATAGCTTTAGTATTTTTATGATAACATGGATTATAACGTGATTGATAAATCGGCGATAAAATACATTAATACGGCTTAGTACTAAAATGCGATATCACAAGGGGTAATTCAACCGTACACTTGATAACGCTACTGTCGCAACTGTTTCTACTTTATTAGCGTTGGTAAAACATAGATTAAATACCCACACTACAGAGTGATTTTTGACGCCGACATGCACGCAAATAGACTAAAGTCGTAATATTGATATATTAGATTATTTCAAAAATTCTTTCGCTATTTAGCGAAAAATGTACAGTTCTATTTTTGTGAAATAATACGATATTCTTGCACTGCTTTTAACTTTACCTCTGTTCTGATGGGTAATACTTATTTTACATATTCTTTACAACATTTAACCATAAACCAAAGATTTGGTATTTATTATTTTGGTTAGAAGTAAGTATTCTGAACAACTGGAGGTGGTTTGCGAAATAGATTTCGCGACTTCGTTTTTTAAATAGCTTTCATACTAAAGCAGCTCTTTAGATCTTTGGATTCCATGAGGGTCTCTTTTTTTCTAATTTGGTGAAACTGTACGCTATCAAAAAAGAATTAAAATTAATCCTTGCATGTATTTTAAAGAAATATGCAAACCATGTCAAATGTTTATGCCAGATTTTCTAATCTTTCTAGCATAAAGACGTTGCCTCCGATGGCATTTGATAATCTCAATTCATTGGAGACCCTGAGCCTGCAGAACAATAAACTGATGCACATTCCCGAAGAAATAATGGAACCAGTAGTAGACACATTGAAAGTCATCGATATTATGGGTACGTACCAACCGAATTAGTTACTTTAGCAGATTATTCCCACACTCAGGAAAATAATATCTTCAATTGCATTACATAAAAAGATTTGAAATTTTTTGTTCACTTTAGTAGTTAATATTGGTTCAATTCCAATTAAATTAGTTATTCATATAATGTATCCTATGATAATGACGCAGTTTTGGAAAATACCAGTGCTTTAATAATTGTTTATTCCTTAAAAATCTACGTCTTACAATTTTAAGAAAATGTTATGATGGACATGTATTACGTGTCGTTGCTTGTTTTTTAAATAATTTCTTTTGTACCTTACTAATTGGATAATCGGAGAACTTAGTCGATAGCAATTTCTTGTGTCACAAGTAGTGGTTGCTATTATTTTTTCCTTGGCTAGAGCTTTGCGAGCGGAAGTGGATTCGCAATTACACCATTTAAGTTTGCCATTAATATCATGAAAAGTACTTATACAGGGGCGCTATTTCCATACATGTAATGGATAACGTTGCCGCCTGCGTTAAGCATCCGCACCCCACTCTTCACTTTTCCAAGACAACTCCACAGCACACTCATACACTTATAAATTACGTGTTCAGTGAAGATTTTAGGAAATATGTAATACATCTTATTTGAGAACTTTTATCCCAAACGATCCTTCATTATTTTCAAATGAACACTTAAATGTAATATACCGGATATGAAGCAAAGAATTCGTCTGCAATTAAGAAAATTGAAAAAATTGTTTGTTTCTATTCATCTCTTCAATGCATGTGATTGTTGGCAAACTTTGTACAAAAATGAAAACAACTTCTTTGACTAATGAAAGGAGGGAACCTTTCTTGGGTTCCTCTTCGAAAAATATTTATACTTTCTGGTATGAATGAATTCGAAAACCGTGTTTATCGGCATTTAATATAACTCGATTCTCTTTACTTCTTTTTCTAAGGAATGATTGTTTCAGTACGTGGCGCCAATGTGAATCGATTCAAAATGTTTACAAAAAAGGAGAAAGGAGAAGCAAATACATTTTAACAACCTCGCGAGGTTTGACTTTTACTTTATTCCAACATGATTTCTGGGAAATATCACTTTGACAATAGTGGTTGCCATCTCATTATTAAATACAATATCCAAAAGATACCTTAACGTAACAAATAATTTGCAGATAATCCATTGGTGTGCGACTGCGACCTTCAATGGTACGGTAATTGGATAAATTCCCTCAAAGACGACGATATTATGCATAAGAAGCGGACCGTCTGCATGATGAGTCACGAACACAGAGAGTATAACCTCCAGAATTTGCCGCTGGAAAAGATGAATTGCGTCATCAAGGTGTACGGGAACTCTATGACAAGCGACGCCGGCTTACCAACGTTGAGCACGTTGAAAGTGTGCACGTTCTGGACGTTGACAACACTGATATGTACAGTTTAGTTTCGGCCATGAAGGAGACATTTTTTCTATTAGGTTTAGAACGTTTCGACAATGCCATATAAGTGTCACATATATATTAGGTCAATTTTTATATTTTAATGATTTAGGAGGAAGAATTGTATATTATTGAAATTAATACGGTAACTTCTCTTTCTCTTTCTACATGTAAACGTAACTACATGGTTAGGTTACGAAATACGTAGGTAATCGCATTTTGTATTTGTATTCTTCGTCTCACCTATTGTTGTTTCATGTTCCTTTTTTATTATTTAGCTGTGATGATTTAACCCTTCTTTTAATTTGGAATGATTCGAAAGATTTGGATTAAGATCTTAACAAAAAACGTCCTGTTACACAAAAGTGATTGTGCCTCTTCATATCTAAGCTGCAGATTAGAGACCATGATTAATTATCCAAATCTAGAGGAGCGAGCTCTTCATACATTCATTTATTTTATTGAGCTTAATTTCTCTCCAAAACTGAACTGCATATGCAGGCAAAGACATGCCCGTACGCAATTAATACGTCAACTGCACTACGTTAATGTAAAACGAATTGTGGGTCAGTCAACGTATTAATCCTGACTCTCTCCACTTTTACGCAATCCGAAACATATCAAAGCATTCCTTCCCTTTATACTCGAATAGAGAATAGCAAGGGTAAAGCACAATTCCACAATTGTCAAATTATTATAATATACTGTAGTAGACTTTGAAAAAGTAAAATATGTCCCATTTATTCTGTGTAGATGTCTGTTGTCTATTTCTCTCGATGTGCAAATTATAAAAATACATTTTAGATGTACGAGATGTTATCAATAAAAAGTAATTTTTTAGTTAGTTGCACACAGGTACAAAGATTCTCTCGGGACATGGCCTACCATGATACATATCAAACAGGTGGAAAATCATGTATTTACGAAACCATATCAAATGTGCCGCAATAATTGCTTTTAAGGAGATGAGTAAAAAATAAGAATTTGAAGTCAGATTTACGAGACAAAGGATTTCTTTTCATGTTTCAAAATGATCGGAAAGGAATTCTGCAAAATTAGACTTTGAATTTATTTTTTTTACTTTATTTTAGTAATTTAATTGCATGCGGAAACTTAGTCTCAGATGTAATTGTAAAAAAAAAAGCAAAAAAAAAGGGAAAAAAAAATAAAAAATTATGGGAAATATAGTTATATAAACAAGTAGAGGTAGAACATTATTAGGATATACGTTATTACTGATTAGTGGTAATATGTTTGTGGATGCACGCATATTGGTAAATTAATTAAGTTAAAGGGAAAAAATAAGGTTAATGAATCTAATACAGTAAGAAAAAATTAGTAGCTATATATGTACCTACATTTTAGTGCTAGTTTGTCATCAGAAAAAAAAAAAAAAACGAAATAAAAAGTGTTTAAAAGGAGAGAGTTAAATTTAAAAAGTGCAGGGTCTGTAATAGAGAAATAGAATTATAAATAGGTTTCATAAGAAGCGTAGTGGATGGTGAAAGTTCGCGTTAAACATAGAGGGGGTTCAGATAAAATATTAGTAAGCAATATTTTCACCTTAAATCTATAATTTTCGACTTGCCATTAAAACCAGAAACAAAAAACATATCTGCAAAATATCTGCGATATTCTAGGATTAATTCAAAAGAAGAAAAAAAATTACGTTACGTATGTTCGTTATTAGAAAAAAAGAGAAATGAAAAATTAAGAAAAAAAGATATATACTAAAAAAAAAGAGGAATGATCTGGAATACATATCGATATTTATAAATATACATAAATATATTCTATAGATGTGCTACATTAATATAAATGGAAATGTGTATTTTTGTGGCAGTGTTTTTGGCACGTCGCCCCTGTGCGACGCAAGCTAGACCATTTCGAGACATATCTGCCGTTAAGGTCGCCAAGCTTCGCGTTTCTACGGCGCGTTAAACATCAATATTTTTCTAAACAAATCTTATTAATAATTTAGTACTTATACATGTTATGTATAAAAAAAAAGTGTCAGGTCGTTATCACGTGGTAACGCGAAGTGCTGACCACGGCCTCCTATTAGATGTTTTTTACGATTTTACCAAAATATTCAGATGTTTTATGTATACCCTATGATAACTATTTACTGAGTATTATACTCTATATATTGTACTTGTAAGCACTATTATTACTAATTATCGTATTATGAAATTAATGGTAACTATATAATAGTTAATTATATTTGTGTATTATGGTCATTATTATTGATATTATACATGCATATATATGGCTGTTGTGTTTGTGTTGTCATAATACATACAGTAATATATATTCAAGTTAAAAAAATATTCAATGTTTTTATGACAAATGTAATATTCTATGTATATGTGAAAATAAAGAAATTTATGCTAAATTCGCTTTACTTATGTTACCGCCGCAAACGTTATTCAAAGTTGTACTATAAACTCCCTTAATATTTGCTGGGGAGCAATAAATGTGCACAGGACGACGTGCAAAGTTGCGGAGATTAGCGGTAACGATCTTTGAGTATTTTTTGGGAAAAAAGTGAATCCCGATATGGAGATTGAGGTTCACCATCAGAAAAGAAGAGGGCGCCAAGGACGAAATTCCAAACTGTTCTCAAAGCTTGTTGTCTTCCATCAAAGGCAAAGGAAAAAAACAACTCTTTCAAAGCAAAAATATATTAGCAGTAAAACTAACAATAATAATAGAAATAAACATGAAAGAGTAATTGATAATCTTTGATTAGTGAAAGCCTGGCAATGGTTTCCGATTGCTGTAGTGTTGAAGGCTCAGAGGTTGCTAATTTAGGGAATAGATGTTGTTGAGAGATTGCTTCTCCAATGATTAGAACAGCTAAAGATTGGGAAAAAATAGAATGTAGTAATCTGTTCAGGACTTAATTAAAGATTAAAGAATGAGTTGTAAATTAATCTAAAATAAGAGGTAGTTTTCCCAAATCCATGTAAATTTGTTGACCATGCTCATGAAACAATTGAAATCAAAATTTAAGCAAAACAAATACATTGAAAATGCAAAATAGTAAATAAATTAAAAAATTAAAATGGAATTGAAATAGAAAAAGGTCTATTATTTAAGGTATAAATGCAGTATTAAGTGAAACTGCACAAAACCAAAATGCCAGCAAAATCGGTCAAATTTAAGAAAGAAATGGAAAAAGGATTGTTTGAATGAAAGAAATATATTTTTTTTGCGTTATTTCATTAAGTGAAAGCAGTATTTCTTTGATATAACTAAATTTGAAGATATTATTTGTTTCAAAATAAAATAATATTTTTTTTAAATATGTCTTTGTGTCATAGAATAGAAAAGTTTGGCATAAGGTGCAAAGAAATGATTTCTTCAAGTCAAGAAAATGTGTCTCTTGATTGCATTTGAGAACGACTCTGGACGGCAGGCGCTTTATCTCTTAGCACTAGATGGAGCCAAGAGATACGCTTGGCCCATCGTTCTTGAAGGAGGGTAATATAAACCGAGAAGCAACGGGGATGTGGGTAGAGATACGCTCGCAACTGTGTTGACGACGCCGGGTAAGCAGAAACATGTCCGCTGATTAACGTTCTCTCTCCTCGCATTGCATTTGCCATAAGGGATTTCACTAATACCATGAGCAGCTGTATTAGCAGAATTTTTTTGATTACGTATTTAGGTAACTAGTTCTAAGGTTGTACTTACTACCACAATTAAACTATTGTGACTATTTTTTTATTTACGACTGTGACATTTTTTTCATTTAAAAAGTTTCTCGTAAAGTGAAAGAATTGAATTTTTTGTTGTAATGATTCCATTGCTATCACTTTCTTTGGTTCAAACATCTCAATTTTGTCATTTCAAATACCAAGTTTTGTTGATATTAGTGTCTAGCGCTTTTTTGAGTTAAAGAGACAATATAAAAAAAAAGAAGATATCTTTGGTAGAAACCAATACTTCTTTGTTCGTACTGAAAAGTATTATTTCTTTTACTCAATGCAGGCTTCCTTTGATCAACAAATCTCATTTCTTAGTGTACCCAATAACAGACAATAATCAGTCATAAAAGAAATCATTACGATTATTTACACAGATCAGTAGTTATTACATTTTCAAATTACTTAAGCTTTTCGGAAACAGTGAAAACAACTGTGAATGTTTCTTTAAAACCAAATAAATATGCCCAATGGACATAAGCAATATCCCTTAGCTTTCTTGTTTCTTCACTGACCAATAATTAACTAACCTTGACAGTAATTTATGGTGAAGATTGTAAATAAATTCTTGAGATGTCATGACAATATATGATATCTCTGCACGATTTTAAAGTACAAGCAAAATACCGTGGCTTAGATTTACAGGGCCCATACGTAACCGACGGAAGGTTAAAGAAATTAAAAAGTGATCGTATATGAAACATTTTTCTGGTTCAGGATCGTAGCTGGCATTAATCACTAGACTGGACAAAAAACACTTAGCGGGTAAAATTTTCTTCTGTTTTTACAGGGCTTAGTATGTAGCGCATTAGAAAAATGTTGGGAATATTTACCGCACAGGATACCTTTTAAGTTTTGACAAAAACAATGAACGAAAAAAAATTGGTGCTATTCGTTACACACATTGCATTGTCCACTATTACAAGAAATTGTTAAACTTCCAGATTTTTCTTATTCATATCACCTACAGCAAAAGTATAACTTACAATCGGTAAGTTAGTAAAAGCTCTTAATCTGTAATTCATATATAAAATGTTGTTTTATTTCTAATTTTGTATCTCAATACTTTAAGCATTCGATCAGCTTTTTGCAATCGTTTGAAAGTGAGGCTATTACGGTAAAAAACAAAGTATAGTATCATCCAAGGTATACTTGGTGACAAAATTTTGCATTGGCATACCTAACAACTTTTCATCCATTTCTTTTATTGCTGTTTTTGCGAAGTATTTGAACGATAATCTCTTCATGCTGAAGTCTGAATCTATGCGATAACGCATAGATATAGTGCGATATAAATCCTGCGATTGAGACAGTCACTACTCTGACCACTCTGATTCCATACTATTATCTTCCATGCCCGTTAAGTACGCAGTATGAATTCTATGAAACAATTGACTTACCTGATGTAATCAACTAATACATATATACTGATGATATTTTCAAGAGCCAACTCTTCTTCCGCTTAACTGGCTTAATTAAACACACTTCGTCCGCGCAATTAACTTGTAGCTCTGTATACCTGTCTGCGTAGCCGTGGGTTCGCACGACTGTAAATTAGTAGATATTCGTAGAACGTCAATAAGCATAATAAAATCTTTGATTACTTTGTCAATTCCCGCGCTATCAGCACGCGTAATGTCAGCAATGCTAATTACAAATCCAGAAACATATGGCAAACTTATTATCAGATCAGAAAATTTTGCTGTTTATCTTGTGCCTCCGATTTCATGTACATCGGTTCGTTGCATATATCAATAACTATATGTGCCAGACAAATGAAACAAGAAAAACATAAGATTGGAAAGGAAGAATGGAACAAAGGGGGGTAAGTCGATTTATTGCAATACGACACATCTTCTGCTTATAATCGTAATACTTTTTAGATTTCAACATATGAAGGAATGTTTGCTTAAACGAGCAATCATAATAGTGATGTTAGTATGTTTGACCCTAGCGATTGCGGCCACATCTGTAATGCTATATTACAGCTGGCATGCAGGCACTTCTTCGCCTGCTTGTAACGTTTCAACATCAACCGCCAAATCGAAAGTTAATCTTCGAAGTTCATATTGCACTTGTTCTGGAAGCGACATTACGTGTAAAGGGGTGTCGGACGCAACCCAAATTGAAGATACGCTGTATAATATGCAAGTAAGTAGTGAAAGACTCTAGTATTAGAAAATTTTTAGTGGAAACAACAAACAGTAATGCCTAACGTATCCTTCCCTATGCCTTTCATTCTTATAGCTGTTGCTTTATATCTTGTCAGTTGTTAAAGTAATTTTTTATTAATGAAGTAATGGTCCAAACTTTATTTTTTGAGATTTGGAGCATGTTTCTTCCATTACCTCATTATGAATTACTCACACAGTACTCACAGTATTTATATAGCTTGCCCAATATTGAGTTAATGAGACAACTGTCTGCAGTTACCTTTATTTTTTTTTTACGAATGATAGCAACATAGTGTAGTTTTTTTCACATTCATTATTCTTAAATCGACTTTATGCTTTTACTAAACTTAAATTTAAACAAAACCGTATTAAACTATTCGTCAAATTTTTTTATCTGTTTGAAACTGTATAAATTAATCAGTTTTATGTAATTTTTCAGTACCTCTTTCATTCCTCTAATCATGGGTCGTAAAGCATTCTTTCTTAATTCTTTACAATGTCTTAATGATTATTGACGCGGTTGAAATAATCCGGTTTTTCCAAAATGACTATTCTGCTCCCTTTGTCTGCTTTTTTAGTTTTGATACCATTCGTAGTCTTGAGATTACCTGTGTTATTCCGAATACTTTTAGCATCGTCCAAGTGTTTTGAATATGTATTTTTGCATGTAATCTTTCGTTATGAAATTTAGATTCTTAGTAAATGTTTCTAGTGAGTTATTCTGTCGAGGTTTTTAAATCGCTAACACAATGTTTTAGTCCTTTATTTAACAGTGCGACTTTGTTTGAAATTATATTTTTGCACGCCTTTCTTACGTAATCTTTCATTGTGGGATATAGGTTCTTAATAGACGTTTCTACTGACGCAATGAGCCGGGATCGTCCACTTGCAAACGCAATCGAAATCGCTTTGTTGAAATATTAATACTAGAACATAGGTTTAAGTATCTTTTCCTATTTAAATCTTCTTCGTGTAGAACCGATTCTATGAGGCGATTTCCCAAAATGCTGGTGTGATCTCGTACTTTTGGTAAATTGGTAAATTTTAATTCCTTTGTACAGATGATTTTTTGCAAAATATCTTCATCTTCTAGCCTTCCCACTAACTAATTGCAGTGCTTCAGCTGTCTTAAACTATTACCAAACTGGTTTAAACTTCATATTCGGCTCTGGAATAAATGTAATTCTGATGGCATTTCACGTGTACATGTTGATGGATTATTATTGGTCCATAAAATTCAAGATTTATATAAATTTTACAAGTACAAACGTTTAGTTTGCTATTTGTAAAATATTCATTATGATATAGAGGTAACCAAAGTAAACAACACGGATTTACAAAAACTACTGTACCATATTTAAATCCTTTCGTATTCATAATCCACAGTTGATCCAAGAAGTGATGAAAAAGTGATAGCATTTATATCATTGCGTGTAGTCATTCATTGAATATTATTTTGCAAAAATCAGTCTTGCAATCAAAAGTTACAAGCTAAAAAAATGGGACGACTTTTGCGTAGTCGTTCTCTCTTGTATGCTCGTAATCTGTGTATAATAGAGCCAATGCTGAAACCGTAGTGTTTATAATTTTGTAGATTTCTCCATTACCTATTTGCTACAGTTACTTAGTGAGCTTTCTTGGCCAGATATAGTATTGTTTGTTTCAGAATTGCTACGCCACCACTTTAACAATCTCTCAGTCAACTTTTACTACCATACCATCGTTTTTCCTAAAGGATTCGTCCTTCTCATTTACGATACTCGAAATACGTAATGGAAAATTGCTCGAAATAGAAGATGAGGCATTCAATTCGTCTCCATTCTATAACTTAGTGGAGCTGCTAATTGAACATAATCCGATAGCATATTTGAGAAAGGACTCCTTCATAGGTTTTGTAGGTTTGAACAGCTTCTCGTTGCGTATGCTTTCTGTTAGACAAGTTAACTTTGAATGGAACTTCCTGGCACACATGAAAACCATCGCCATCCTACAAATTGAACGTTGTCTTCTTTCGTCAGAAGCAATAAGGAATGTAACCGGTAGTGACATAAGTTTAAGCGCGTTGCAGATTTTCGCACTTAGAGATAACATAATCGAGAAGCTTGAAGCGAAAGTATTCGCGAAGATATCCGCCGTTCTGTTGTTTCATATGGATCGTTCCGGCATCGAAATAATAAATATTGACACTTTTCGAGAATTGAGTAACCTCGAGACGCTTAATTTGTCAAACAATGATTTAACATCGTTGCCTGAAGGGATATTTCGTAATCTACGGAATCTGGGAAATTTATATATACACGATAATCCTTGGCACTGCAATTGTACAATATGCTGGTTAAGAGCTCTTTTTATGAATGGGACGCTCATACCCACTAGCCCACCACCGAGATGTAGAAATTATGATGATAAGGACTTCGGTGAATTAGATTTTTGTACTTCTTGTATAGAGATAACAACAGAGAGTGAAGATGTGCCAGAGAAATCAACAGAAAGTGAAGACATAGCGCAAGAAACGACAACTACTGAAATAAATACACCTGTGTACCCTGGATTAAAAGAGATTATCTGCAGAAACTGGGGATTATCGCCGATCAACTTAGTAGAAGTCAGTTCCAATGACGAAATGCTTACACAAACAATTGAAACGAAAGACCAGACGTTTTTGTTTCGCATCTACGATCCTGATCATGAACCTGTAACATTGTCAATCGATATCACCGGTAACGTCACCAACTTCCATCTGTTATGGTTTAACACCCACAATACCAACGAAACAGGTTGTGTGACAAATATGCAGAACTCTATCGTTTTGAATGAATTACAGAGAGATAACATGTATACGTTGTGCATGCTGTATGGTGATCAACGTACTGTATCCCCATACGATTGCTTTGGCATCAAAATGCGCCCCGAATTTGGTCAAAGAGCTTGGATACGAAATAGGTACTCGAAACTGGTCACAGGTTTGGCAGTAATGCTTCTACTGATAGCAATCGTTGCCAGTGCACTTTTAATGTATTTTTGCATCAGAAAATATCCAGTACTTATTAAGGACAATAAACGCGTCATCATTGTCGGTAAGAGAAGACCGGAACAAAATGCAACGCCGAGACAATACGAAAGGCCCGCCTATACCCCGCCATCATTCGATTCTGCATTTTCCGGCTATACACAATCGAACTGCGGATATACCAGAATCAGGAGAAGGCAGCACAGGTCACCAATGTTCCGCAGCACATCCGAGCATAGCGTTTTTAGCAACGAAATCTCTTACATACGACCGGTAGGACCAACTGACTATCAACTTAATAATTGGAGACTATGCGGAAAAGATGGGCAACGATATTTAGATGGCTTCGAGGGGTCTGTCAGCGCACCCAATCCACCTCCGTTACCACCTCCAAATAACTTAAGACAAGCAACATGGGAAGAAAATGTGTATACAACAGTTTAATGTACTATATGAAAATAAATATTATTTCTAAAACCGGTTTGTTTTTCTTTGCGTAAATGCACTGTATTTGTCAAAAATTCGTAAATAAACAGTTACCGGTGATAGGGAAACATAAATTAAAATTTCTTCAAGAGTAAAGCAATGGTATCGTCAACTGTAGCCAACAGTAACAAAACATTTGAAAATAATATGTTTTACTAAACAATATATGCCCAACGGATTCAGATTTCGATCTGTTAGGCTAAAAATAGACTGGCAACTTGCATTATTAATCCCCTTTAAATCTGTCGAGCAGGCGCTCCAAAATAAATTCACAGCAAGTACGAACGTGTATTTATAATTGCATGTACACGAAGCGTAAAAGACTACGCTACAAATCAGAATAATAATAATTAATTGTTGCCAATAGATATTAGATCGCTTTGTCGGTAGTCACGGTATGGTGCCAAAGTGATTTTTTCGTTATTCAGTTACTTTACAGTGGATTAGAATTTTAAATAAGCACAGATCGGTTCGCCATTGGCACTTAGTTATTCTGACAGGCTGCCAGCGACCGAAAGCGGGTATAAAATTGTTGGGAGGTCACGTGTACGAAGTTAACGATAAACGAAACATGCAAATATACGTGCTATATACATGTGTACATACGTATAATATTGTACACCGTACGTCACAAACAAGATCAGATTCGGCACGGTTTTTTATTGGCAACTTTATTTTTGTCTGAGGTTTGCATTGTCTGCTTAAATAGATAGAAGGGTAATAGAAAACGGAAGATTCAGGCTTGCTACCTTACTACTTCGCTGTTTTCTGTATTGAATATGCTGGCTAAATTTAGAGATTGTATATAAAGCCACAAAGTTTAATAAATTAGTCTGCGGAATCCCATTATCAGTCGTATGACCGAAGAATATCAGAAAAAAATCTCATTTTAACTCTACCCTTGAGAAGAAATGCTTATTTACAAGTATCTACTTTTGACCGCCTATATACCCAAAAACTAAGACATGCGAAAAATACAGAAAAGTAGATAAAAACATGTGGCCTAATAACCCTAAAAACCTGGATAAGATAGCGATCCGTAGTTTCCTAGCGTCTGATTCCCGCGGCGAAGTTACGTTCTTAATCAATTTCAAGTTTTCTAATTTAATATTATGCCTGGTTTCGTCTATGTTATGCTACACTTGACGATTCTATCCGTACCTGTAGCACCTTTGTTTTAATTTTAAGCTGATCATTGAAGAATATTTTAATGTACTCCTTATACTCCTGATTTGATAGCAATGTTCCAATAGCAATTATGACAAATGTGTCACAAATTTTGCAGGGAGCAGATATAAGTGAAGAAAGGTCTCTGTCTTGTACCAGAATCATCAACTTGAGAAGACAGCTATTGTGAATGACATTGCGGAAAAAGGTGTCAAACTCATTCAGGGTTACAATACATTCTCACAACAGATGAAACTGAAAAACTTTTTGCTTTATAAAATCGTTGCCGAAAGCCGTACTACTAAGTTTTTTTTTTTAATAAATAATGTTGAATGTTCATTCAAATGCGTTCCTTTTACAGAATTTGAGCACGTTATTCAAATACGCTAATATTTTTCGAATTTTTCGTGTAATTTTAGGAATTTTTCGAATTAACTTTATTCAGAACGTTTTCAAACGATTGATATGGTTGCTTAGATGTGTCCACATAAATTTATGTATGTCCTCAAGGCGGTTGAGGCTGTCGTAGAAGTTGTCCCATTGAGCTGAAATTTTGCACAGCCCGTTTCTGTTGTTCGTTGAAACATAATTAGGAGGTGAAAGTCGCAAACTGTTAGAGAGTCGCAGAAAATTACGTATAATTAAGGGCCAGCTCAACATGCGTACTTAGTTTGCCATATAAATTCTACTCATTTTTAACTGACCGTTGTGTTACAAAATTTATGCTAAAACCTGACCAAAGAACAATGCAGATTCACTAATTTCGCTGAGTTTGTACAACTAATAAAGTTGGCAATGCTGGACATGAAAGTATTATATGTATTATCACAAATAAATGTTGTAGAATTAAATAATCTTCACATGTTCTTTTATAAAAAGTTATTGGTAAAGTCTGCCACTTTCCATGCGCTCCACGAAATTAGCAGAGACTAGACAGGTTCGTGTTTATTCGTCTCATGAGAATGGATTCGTGTTGCCTACTGGTTTTCTCGAGAGTCGACAAAATACGAGTCTGACTAGTCTCTGCTAATTTAGTGAATTGCACGGAAAGTGGCAGACTTCAGTTAGTGGTAGTAAAAATATTTTATGTAAATATATGTATGTGAGTTTCACCACCTTTTATGCATAATTCTCATTCATTTGCATTTACCATTTAAATAAAGCTCCCAAGTTAATATCTAATACTGGACTTGAGAAGAAGTTAGCTAGATTTAATTGCCGTTTAGCATAGATTTTAGTTTTATGCTACTCCTCTCATTCTAATTCTTAAATGTAGTGCTTCCTTTCTTTGTTAAAGTTTACTTGCGCGTACTTTGTAAGTTCCTTAAAAAAATGATAATTCTGCTTTCACTACCTTAATTCCGTTTAATGTATTTTCGTTCGGACTGTACGTCTACAATAAATAACTCGACAATAACACTCGCCTGGCTAATTGCTGAAAATGCACCACTCATTATTAAATATAGTAATTACACACACTAAGATGTAAATTTAGAACTTTTCCCGTTTTATAAACCACTAGAAACAAAGGATTAGGTATGTGAAATGGAACGTCAACTGGGACGCTCTTAATAACCAGACATGTATGTAATTAAAATGTGCCATCAAGTTATGATAAAAATTGCCAAAATGAATATCGCCTCGCCCCACTATTTCAGTAATTTCAATTTATATACCTTCTTGAAAATTAGTTCGTCTGCAGTCTTCGCGTGTTTGAAGTAGTTTGTGATAATATAGTACCTAACTTATACGTAAGAAAATGGTAAGCTGGAAGCGAATATATGACGAGCTTTTCATGACATTATTAACACAACTCAGCACTTTTAACATATCAGCAGATATTGAATGATAACTTTATTCCAACAGAAATCCCAAACTAGTCACATACTGTGAAATCAGTCAGAAAAGCTTCGGATTTTTTTTTGCCAATCGAACTGAGACTACGTTGTGATTTCTATTGAAAGAAGCCTTACATTATATCTTGAGGTACTTGGTTTAAATAGATTCTAGGGAATTTATATTGGTGCTAATTAAATATTTAATAGCTACAAGTAAAAGCTATAGATAAAGTTATTTACCGCAAATAATCTAAGATTCCTAGTTCAGTTGCTGCAAATAACCTAATGGGGTAAATAAACTAGTTACTAAGAGCAAGAAACCGAATTATTTAAACTAACTGTTTAGTTGAAAGGTTATCCTTATCTATCTGTTTTTTTAACTTATTCGCACAACAAATCATTAACAATGCTTATTGCCACAATAAACAATAACACACATAATTTTTATTGGACGAAAAATTATCACTCATATCTGTTAATCTAAATAAATAATAATAATTTTTAGATCAAACAGTTAAAGCAGAAGAAGAAATAATTTTAAATTTAATTTTGAAACTGTTCTATTATTGTTGTATTATTATATTAAATGAGAGAATATGACGCAGTTATTGCATAAATGCTTTTTTTTTTCGATTTAAGTTTTAATATAGCAGCAGTTAATATGTACATTACATAAGGACTTTGTGCAATAGTCATCTTAGGAAGAAGTTTATCCACTGTATTACTTCAAATGTGTTTTCTAAAATAGTGGAGCCAATAGTTTGTGAAAAAATACAAACTTTTCTTCAGTAAACATGAAATTTTGACTTAAGTCTGGGAATTTTCTTAATGTATACCTGATCATATTACTTATGGTAAAGTTTGCATGTATGCAGACGATACTAATATAATTGTATAGGCTGGAGATGTTGATGTTTTAAGGAACAAAATAAAAGTCATAATGGAAGATTTTAGAGGATTTTACAAAACGACTGCTGCAGGATTACCTTGCTTATTAACATTGGGAAAACTGGATTGATGGAAATTTGATGGAAAATACTTCAATAAAATTGTTAGGCGCGATAATCAATCTTTTTTGTTAAAAATTAAATACGAGTTTTTATACTATGTCCAGTTTAAAAATATTGATTCACTTTTAAACTGATTATTCTCTTATTTATCCTTCAATCTTGTTTAACATTACTCTCGGGGGATCGATCTCATGGTGCCGATCGAGTAATTACTCAGAAGTGAAAAATACATCTTATGCACGATAAAGAGCCCGGGCATTTGCTATCGGAAACCTTTTCGAATAAAAATGGGATATTAACGATTACTTCAATTTACATATTAAAGCTTTTAACTTAATCTTATGAAAACAGAAACTATTATCTGTCACATCTTTTTACGTATAACACTACCGTTTATTGTTTTCAGTCAGACGAACTGAACAAGGACCAAATCAACCGTAAGTTAGTCTTAGGTTCTATATTATAAGCAATGTAATTTACTTTCGAATTTAAAGTCCTTAAGAAGGCGTTTGATACATTTGACGTTGAAAAGAAGGGAAGTATAGGTACTACAATGGTCGGTACAATATTAGGTATGTTAGGTATCCAAGTAACCGACAAGATTCTCGCAGAAATTATAGCAGAAGTTGACGCTGATGGTAAGTATTTTTTAACGAATATATTTATAGAACAATAGTAATATCTGTGCGAAACGCAGGATCCGGGGAATTGGAGTTCGAAGAATTTATCACTCTAGCATCTAGATTCATGGTTGAAGAGGATGCAGAAGCCATGCAGGCAGAGCTGAAAGAAGCTTTTCGTTTATATGACAAAGAAGGTAGTATATTTATTTCTAACAAGTTCTGACATTGAAACAATATATTAAAATACAACAAAAATTTTGAGAGAATTTTGATAAATTAGAAGTTCCCGATTTGCTAATTCTTTGCTCCTTGCTTATTACAAACGTTTTCTCGTTAAAAAAAAAAGATGTAGTAATGCCCATTCAAGAAAATTAAAATTAAAGTAAACTCGATATCGATTCAAAAACAGATTGTTTCTACGTAAATTTGTCATGCTAAATAGAAACTTTATAGGAAATGGTTATATAACAACTGGAGTACTGAGAGAAATTTTAAAAGAATTAGATGACAAAATAACCGCGGAAGAGCTAGATATGATGATACAGGAAATTGATTCGGATGGTTCCGGTACCGTAGATTTCGATGGTAGATATTTCTCTTATTTCTTGATTAGAATATGCAATATCACGTTTCTTACTTTCAGAATTTATGGAAGTTATGACCGGGGGAGATGATTAAGTTCACAAAATAATAATAAATAATGTAAGCAACAGTAGCCATCATCAATAATGTCCTGTTGTCTTTATATGTCTTATTTATCTCTTCGTGTAATTGTGATTGTCTGTATATAATCCCGAATTAAAACTGTCACTATTTAAATCCATAGGAAAGAACAAGAATAACCGCGTTAGTAATTTATTCTTAAACCATCCCTCCTCCTGCATTAGCTCTTCTTATAAATCCACTGTCTTGTATTACTGCAGTGGCTAATTGTTCTTTGAAGTGCATTCGTCATTTTAAAGTAGTTACCATCGTTTATTCTGTACGTTTAGGAATGGCAAGATTTCGCATCAATATGGTAAATACATTTTCCTTAATGCATACGTTGTTATATGTAAAGTTAATTATTTTAAAACTGGGCAAATATATACATATTTCAGGAGGATATGGACAAAGAACAAATATCCAGTAAGTTAACCGTTTTGAACATACGTTAAAATGATATTCATTGATTTTATGCTTTAAGCAGTGTTACAACAGACTTTCGATGCCTTCGACGTGGACAAAAAGGGATACATTGGAACGGAAATGATTGGTACAATTTTGGATATGCTCGGCACGCAATTAGCGGGAGATGAATTACAGGTAACCGCCATCATTACATATTTCTCGTTGCGTGTTTCAAAACTGTAACGGCAAAATTACAGCTTAACTATATTCAAGAACAAGCTGAAGCCTTAAAGTATATTCGAAACTAAATTTTACACCGTATATATTCTAAGAGACAACGCACTAAACTAACGCTTTAAATATTCTGCAGATTATAGTTTCTGAAGTGGATGAAGATGGAAATGGAGAAGTCAGTTTTGAAGAGTTTGCCAAATTAGCTGCAAAATTTCTAGTGGAAGAGGAAGAAGATACAGAAGCCATTCAATTAGAACTGAAGGGAGCTTTCAGATTATATGATCGCGAAGGTACTGTATTTATGACTTAATGCATGTGTAATTTGTAATGTTTTAATTACAACAGAGTACTTGCAACAAATAAATTTAGAGATTTTATGTAGGCATACTCCTTAAGAAACTGTAAATGTCAATATCTGGATAAGTTTTGAAAGTGTGTATAGAGCGAGGTCAATCCATTTCAATACCAACGGTATCAATTTGTTTATCTATTCATTTAAATATTTTAATAACCAACTAGCGTTCTCTACTCAAAATAGAAACAAAAAGCTTTAAATAATTCAAAAAAATATGTATAAGTGCATGTTAACATTTTACAGAAAAATAAACCATTTCGTAATATTTAGGCGTCCTACGAGCAACGCCTAAGCTTATTGTTTCCTGAGAAACCAACCTCCCAGGCACATCTAGACCGATTCGGTCTATATTCTATGTGTTATAATATACAGAGTGTTTCAACAAAACATAGCAGAGTTATGTATTTTAACTTGAAAAAAACAGAAGGAGATACTTGTAAATCATATTTTTTCTCGAGAGTAGCCATAGAACAGGCATGTTAGAGCATTTAGTACACGATTGAAAATAAGGATAATGCATCCTCAAAACAGCTGTCCCAGATTAATTAATTAAACTTGTATAGTACGAAGTGTGCCGATAATGCCTTTGACTTTTTGAGTCTTATCATTCTTCATTTTTATTCGGTTCCGTATTACCTTATTGAATTTGTATGTCACGATTACTGCAGAAACTGCCAATAAACAACGTACTATATAACGTTTCTGTGTAATAATTACTATAAACAGATAAATTTAGGTTACGTTACGACAAAGCAAATAGGTACGAAATACTGCACTAATTTCGCAATAAATTCTTACGCTCATTTAGCACTTCTCCATGTAAATGCGACGTTAATGAAGCATTCATGCCTATTATAATATACTAAGCCCTTATCTTTTATGCTACTTGCTCTCGCAACTCTTCTGCATTAGGCTGAAAGGCATTACAGATTGTGGATATCTTTTTCTCAGTGCATTCTTCAGATAACCTTCTTAAAATGTCATTTTATAGCGTGCTCTTTTCGTATTCAGTTTTACTAAGCTTTGACATTCGTTTTTAATCTCATGTTTTATATCGCTACAGGGAATGGTTTCATAACAACAGAAGTTCTCAGGGAAATCCTGCGTGAACTGGACGACAATCTCAGTGACGATGATTTGGATAATATGATAGATGAAATTGACGCGGATGGATCTGGAACTGTCGACTGGGAAGGTAATGTTAATTAAATAGTGTTAATATCGAAGATAGAAATATATAATTTAAACCTGGTAATTTTCAGAATTTAAAGCAGTGATGATAGGCTAAATGTACCTTTAATGTGAATATCATTGCACTTACATTATACCCGATACAAATAAAGACTATTTATAACAAGATCTTATAATTGATTTCTATTTATTTAGTAAGCGAGGTCCTTCATCCCCGCCAACCATTAAAGGTTAAGGTGATTGATTAATCTATAAATACAGGTATAATTGTCAATACAAAAAAATACTTACTGTACTTAGCATTAAATTTGAAGTGCGTATAGTTTTATTGTTACAACGAAATGGTAAGTGACTAAGACAAAGTAATCTCAAACAAAGCATGAAATCCTATATTTGTTAGGCTGCAGCAAAAGCCGAAGCGATAGATAAAAAGGCCGAGTTAGATGAGAAGTTAACAGAATTGGGAAAATCACTGGATATCTCAAAGGAGCAGATGCGAAGTAAGTATTATATTAATCCCTAAACTCTAAACCCGCAGAGCAATATCTATAAAAAAATTGCCAAAAAACATACATATTATGTGTGGGATACACATTAACGTGATCAGATTCCATAACAATATTCCTTTCTCTGTTAGACATATATGTATAGTACCAAGTAAGTCTTGGGGTTGCAATCAGTGGGCAAAAGAATAGATTTTTAATATACCAAGCTTTCCATCTTTATTTAGATCTTCTTTCTGGTTGTACGAAATTGAAAACAGTTAATTTCTTTACGTACAGCCCTGAAGAAGATTTGAATAAAGATCGAGAGCTTGATATATAAGACTAGTCTTTTACCTTATCCACTGACTGCAACCCCAAGACTTATTTAGTTTACCACACATGCAGTCAAGAAACCAGATTATCTATACACTTGTTTCTGTATTTAAGGCAGTAAATACGTAGCCACAAAAATTGCGCAGATAGCAATTAATAAAAAGTAATAAAAGATGGCATGTTTCAAACGTTTTATAATGATATAAAGAAACATAGTTCATACAAACGATTGAAATTCATAACTATTTAATTGTTAGCATAAAACTTCCTTTAACACGTTTTTCCTCTTATGCAGTGTTAAAAACGACATTTAATTCCTTTGACCTGGAGAAGAAAGGTAGCATTCCAGTAGAAATGATTGGACAAATATTGGATATGTTAGGACACCAACAAACATCAGATGAGCTGGCGGTTAGTAGCACATTATAATTACTTACGATTTTTTCAGTTCCCATCTTTCCTTTTAGGCTATTATACTTGAAATTGACGAAGATCAAAACGGCTTTGTGGATTTTGAGGAATTCGCTCATTTAGCAGCGAGATTCCTGGCTGAAGAAGAGGAAGATACAGAAGCTATATTGAGGGAATTAAAAGATGCTTTCAGAATATACGATAAAGAGGGTAAACGTTTTCATCTGGAGAAATAAATTGTCCTAAATAGTCTACCACCTTTCTAGGGCTTGGTTTTATTACAACTGATCTACTTCGTGAAATATTGAAAGAACTAGACGACAAAATCACTCCCACTGATTTAGATCAAATGATTGAGGAAATTGACGCCGACGGATCCGGTACTGTGGACTGGGATGGTAGATATTCGTGTCTTATACAGTAATTATATATTTCAAATGCTCTTATATTTTTAGAATTCAAGACAATGATGATTGGATGAAATCCATTTATAAGCTCATTCCACACGCTAAGCTTAATCTTGTAAAATTATGTTCATTTAAATAAATGCCCATTCATATATTCAATATACAAAGAATATATCTATTTTAATAATAATTTCATGTTGGTTATCTCTCTGCCCGAATATATAAAATATTCCCCGGCTAAACTGCCTATTTTCATTGTTAAAATTAAATACATAATATTGGTTTTACCACATGTTATACAAGTTACTTTAAACTTTTTTTTAAGGGGTGAGGTGGTAGCAAGCATAGACGTAACTGGTATATAAAAGGGATCACTTGTGCGTATATTTTACCCTTTCCAGATCAATCCCCACTCTGCAAGGGGGTAAAGATTTGATGGAGGGTGGCAGAAAATTTTCATCGGGATTAGTTTGATATGGATATGGATGACATGGAAGGCGTATTTAGAGATTATAATTTCTTTTTTCTTTATTCGTAATAACATTGTTTTATAACACTCGGTGGGTTCTATAAATCTGCCAAGTTTCAATACATCACATTGGAATTTTCCCTTGTTAGTAACATAGCGCTAGGTGATTGTACACTAGCATAGTGCCAACGTTTGCTCACAGAATATTTTTATTCAATGCGTTTGTTCGTGACAGTTCAAGAAAATCATTTTTTTAAGCTGAGCCCACACAAAGCGCTACGCTAGGTATGCTAAGATAGAAAATACAGCGAACATAGCGTTCACTCTTTGTATGGTCAGGTAAATTAAAAATAAAACAAGCTATTTTTCATAGATGCACTGCGCTCTGTCTGACCTCAATGATCTCAATATAAGATCATATTCATTTGTGAATTAACCTCAGTTCGAAATTTACGTATAGATATCGGTAAAGTCTGTAGTTAATTTCTTCATCTACTCAAAATTCTATAAATTGAATTTAAAAGGAATACATTGGCGGAAGAAAATTGTACTTTTAAGTCTTAAGTATCTTTTTTAATAATTACTATCATTATAACCTCTTAGACGATAAAATGTATTCTTGTTTTAGGTATTGGAAAATATTTCATTTTTAAACCTGCACTCACCTCTATAAGACAACAGTGCACTACTATGGTACTGCTTGTTTTAAAAAAAGATTATATTTATTAAATACTTATAATGAATAAATTAGTCATATGTTTTATCACCTATGTATAATTTTCATTTCATTCATCATGTTCTCAATATCTAATATATACTAATTTGATCATGCAATTATCAATCCCGGATATGATACTAAAGTTGCTTGGAAAGCGTCACAAACCTTATATAAATCCCCACCATTCCTGAAATGTGTGTCTTGGATTACTATTGAGTAATATACGCGTAGATTTAAACAAGAGGGAAAAGTAAAAACTTATATAAAAATATTTTATTTACTAAACATATTCACAATATTACTTAACATACATCGAGAAGATTTAAGCCTATCACATTAACAATACGACATAAAGTCAATATATAATCAATATACTGCTCTAATACATACATTTGCTTTCAACAAGTAAGGAAATCATAAAAAGGAAAGGGTAATAGGGCGATAATGATAAAGATTCGCTCTTACACATGGTTTGGTATGAAAATATATGTCTTAAATGTATTTTATGTATATACACTACCCGACAAAAACATAGACGCGGTATCGTTTCTATTTACGAATGAAAGTTTATAGACATTATATAAAATGTAAATGAGGGTTATTAATACTTGTTATGTATTTATAGATATTTCTGGGTATTTATTGCTTTATGAGGCGTAATTGAGGTTTTCCCAGATCAAAATAGGAATTTTAAATGCGATAAAAATTTAGACCCTGTGCATTTATTACATTAATATAAGCAAAAATGTTTTAATTTGATACTTCTCTTTATATGCAGTGGTTGTGCTGGTAAAGTGTACACATTTTACCACGAGAAATTATATTTTATAAAGTGTTTGCAATATGGGTAGAAAAAAGCAATTATCCTTGATAGAAAGGGGTAAAGCTCTAGCCTGGCATCAGGATGGTGTTAATAAGAAGGAAATTGCTCGTCGGTTACGAAGAATTACGGCAAACCAAAAGGCCAGGGGCGACCAAAAGCTGTAAGTGAGCGGGATAAACGCATGATATTGCGGTGTGCATCCAATTTTTCTGCCTCGGCGAGAGTTATTGCAGAACAGGCGGGGGTACAAACACACGTGCGTAATGTTCAAATGAAAAAACACGTATCCTGGAAGAAACAATGGAATTCCGATGAGAAACGTCTTAATTTGGACGGACCGGATGGGTACTCGGATTATTATCATGATCTGAGAAAGGAACTAAAAGTGAAAATGACCAGACAATTAGGGGGTTGATCTGTGATGATATGGGCAGCGATTGGATTTCGCGATAAAAGTGGGATAGTGTCTTGCACAAACAAAATGACATCTGTGACGTATAAAGACTTATTGCGTGACAATCTTCTACGTTTTGGAAACCAATGCGCCGGGCGCAGTTTTGTTTTCAGCAAGATAACGCGCCAATTCATAAAGCAAACACCATTACTGAATGGTTTAAAGAGAAAAAGATTAAAACTTTACAGTGGCCGGCACGGTCACCAGACTTAAACATTATTGAAAACATGTGGGGTGAATTGGCACGTCGCGTTTATGGCGGAGGCCGTCAATATTTCACGGTACAGGAACTGAAAACTTCAATAGTGACTGATTGGCAGAATATCCCTCAAAATTATGTGTTAAATTTATATAAATCTATTAATAACAGACTATTGAAAGTGATTAAGAACAATAGAGGATCTACGCATTACTTATCACTCATTTGTTGATTTTTGTTTTACATTTGCAACAGAGCGTCTAAATTTTTGTCACAGAAATTGTTTAAACATTGGAGTAATAATTTGTTATTTAGTTCATTTATTACTGGAGGAGATATTTTTAAGTTTATTTTACTTTTATGAATAAAAACTTAATTAGATATCTTGCTGGTTTCGGAAAGGAATGTTGTAACCCTTAAAACCCGTAAAACATCTTACCGCGTCTAAGTTTTTGTCGGGGAGTGTAAATAGCGTTCGTAGAGGAGATACAGTAAACAGCGCATTATTTCGATTCGGTTCTTGCTTTCAACTTTGCCCTGGCCTGAACGAATTCCTTATTTAAGCTTTTGTCGTCTTCGATCTGTAAAGAACCAAAGTATATTGTTAACACATCAGTTACAAGAAAACCGTATGTTAATAATGAGAATATGCCTAATGAGAAATAATCCATCTTTATTGACATTAAGTGTATATTGTTTCTTTTACAACTGAGAGCAGAATAACTTTCACTTTCGAAGGAAGGAAAGGAAAAGTTTTGTACTGGCACAACTGGTGTGAGTGAGATTATCGGATAAAAAATACTCTACTTATTGAATGTAAATATTTTGGAATCATTTTGAAGGAGTAATTAAGGACCCGTGGTGGGCAAAATGACAAAATAGGAGTCTGTCAAAAATAAATAGCTGGTAACCCTTTAATTCAGAGCAATATATCTTACTGATGGGATTTACAACTATCATCTGTTGTTTGCGGTTTTTACCGGGGTATTTTTGGATAAATCTGACTATAATATTTAACGTCTATAATAGAAAAGTACATAGATAACCGACCACTGGCTTGTTCTAGCCTTACAGATTTATTTGGGCTAACCGGACACATATGTTACGTATCGTATTCAGACAAAAGACCAGTTCCTTTCTTTTCCAATTTTTACAAAGCATTGAGCTGTTAGTCGACATAACATGCATTGTTGGAGTGTTGAAAACAAACACTGGCTGCGTTAAGTTAAGTATCAACGTCCTTGGTCTATCAACGTGTGGCGCGGGATAATTGGCGATAAACTCATCGGTTCTCACATCTTCGAAGGCAATATAAACGGTGAAATGTACCAAGTCTTCCTGGTCAATTAGCTACCACAGTTGCTTGAAGACGCAAGTTTAGAAGTTCGACAGAACCATGTGGTTTCAACATGACGGTTGAAACGCGTCGCGTGCGACGGTCGACACATTATTCGATAATAGCACGCGGTAGTTCTTGATCGTAAATTCCACGGTCGCTAGATTGGTAGAGCTGGTGCGATAAATTGGCCTGCCAGATCACCAGATATGACTTCGGCAGATTTTTTTTTGTGGGGATACCTAAAAGACAAGTACCAACAATTCATGAAAATACGATTGAACGAATTAGGAATGCTTGTGCCCATATTAATAGAGACGTACTTCTCAGTTGTGTACAGTCATTTGAAACGCGAATCGACAAATGTATTGAAGTTGAACGTTAACATTTCGAGCATTTACTTTATCAGTGAGAGCCAAGGGGATTCACGAAGGGAACAGAAAACTACTGTATTCACGTCGTTGTTCCTGGGTTACGTTAAAAGTAGTTTATTTATCAACCACCCCACCCACAGTAGGTGGAGAGACGGACGACCGCAACATCATTGAATAGTCTGTCGAAAAACACTAATTACGTGTTTTTCTGTTCGTTTTATTCTTTTTAAGTCTATTCCATTTCTTGCGATTACAGAGCCATCTGTGACGAATCGAAAAGAAATTTTCGAACAAATCGTACGTAGTTTTCGACGTACAATCCGAATCTACGATAAAAAAATAGGGGTTCCTATTCAAGATTTCAAATCAGAGCAATTCATATATTTAAATGTATACTTTTCCAAATATGTTGTAATTGGACAATAATAATAATAATAATTTATTTCCTGCAGGTATAACTAACCTAAGTACAGGAACAAACACACATACCAGGTGTGTCGGTAATTCTTTTCCGGTTTTTTCGCTAAAGAAAACACGTTACTTAGAATGGATAGTTAAAATTTATTTATTCAAAGTATTGGCCATTTGATTCTATACATTTTGTCCATCTCTCAGGCAATTTATGAATGCCATTCCAAAAGAACAGTTCCTCCTTTGAGCTAAACCATTCATCGAGCCATTTTTTAACTTCTTCGAAATCGGCGAAGTGCTGCTCTGCAAGCGCGTGCCCCATCGATGCGAAAAGGTGGTAGTCGGATGGAGCCAGGTCTGGAGAGTACGGCGGGTGCGATAAAACTTCCCATCCAAGTGATTTCAACATTTCTTTGACTGGTGTTGCTGTATGAGACGGCGCGTTGTCATGTTGCAAAATCACTTTATCATGTCTTTCAGCGTATTGTGGACGTTTTTCGATCAATGCACAGTTCAAATTGATCATTTGTTGTCGGTAGCGATCACTATTAACTGTTTCTCCCGGTTTCAACAGTTCATAATATACGACACCAATCTGGTCCCACCAGACACAGAGCATGGTCTTGCGACCAAAGCGATTTGGCCTTGCAGTCGATGGGCCAGCTTCGCCAGGTGATAACCATGATTTTTTTCGCTTGGGATTTTCGAAATAAATCCATTTTTCATCACCCGTTACTATTCGATGCAGAAATGACTTCCTTTCATACCTTTGAAGCAGAATTTCACTAACGATTTTTCGATTTTCCATTTGTCTGTCATTCAATTCATGTGGCACCCATCTCCCCATCTTTTGGATCTTTCCCATAGCTTGTAATCGTTCACAAATTGCTACTCGGCCCACATTCAACTTTTCTGCTAATTGTTTTTGAGTTTGTGTTGAGTCTTCATCCAATAGCTCCTGCAATTCCGCGTCTTCAAACGTTTTCGGCCTACCAGGACGTTCTTTATCTTGAACGTTGAAATCACCACATTTGAATTGTCGAAACCACGTTTCACATGTTCTTATGGTTGGAGCATGCTCACCGTAAGTCTCTACTAGCAAACGATGACTTTCAGCGGCTTTTTTCTTTTGATGAAACAAGAAAAGTAATGCGTGCCGCAAATGCACGTTTTCAGGCACAAAACTCGACATTTTCAAAAAATTATAAATCTATAACGCTGTTATTTTGGCGGAACGTAACTTGTGTAGTTTTAAGGTTAATGTCAGTAGAATAAAATTACATATGTATCAAATCATAACATTTCATACTTATGGCCAGTGACATCTGCCGGAAAAACCGGAAAGGAATTACCGACACACCTGGTACATATATAGGAAAAATACAATAGGCTAAATGAATTTCAAAAGCGCCGGAGGAAAAAAAAAATCCTGGAAACAATCTACAATGATAACTTTTGCTGTTGCTTTAAGAGAATTACAATGCACATCACACAATTCAGAAATGTGAATACAATTGTTACTCATTATAAATATAAGTGACTTAACTAATTCATTCATAACGCGCTTCTAATTTGGGAATAGTAATACATAAGTTGTTATGTATTGACTGTCCATGATTGTTGTTGAACAATCATGGACAGTCAATATTGTTTTTAACAACCTAACCAAAACTTTACCTTTAACATATTACGGCTTTTACATAATGAAACAAGATCTAACCTAGATAAACATAATAAGTCTAATCAAGTCTTCTTTCGGGGTAAACTTCCTCAATTTTAACCATTAAGTACTTTAAAAGGCGCATTTGAAGGAGAAATTCAAAATTATTTTTATGAGTTTGGTAAATTGGAGACCGCACTAACGATGCATATTCCAATTCGGACCAAATATAACTACAATAAAGTAATGTTAGGTATTTAATGCTAAAGTCACAGCAATTTTTACAGATGAAACCAAGTGTTCCCAATTGTTGCGTTTACATAGAAAAGTAAGTTTCCTTTGGAAGATTGAGCCCCAATCTGTAGTAGCCTAAAACCAACGGAGATCTTTCCAATTCAACTAGTACGTAAAATATATAAAGTTGTTGTTTCCAGAATATGACACAGTTCCACACTTCTTGATGTTGAGTTATAAATAAAGTTCGCCACTTTTCGTGCGCTTCACGAAATGAACAAAGACTAGAGCGACTCGTGTTTTGTCGGGGAAACCAGTAAGTAACACGAACCCATTCTCATGAGACTAATAAACACGAGTCTGTCTAGTCTCTGCTAATTTCAGGAAGTGCACGGAAAGTGGCGAACTTTATTTATAAATGATTATTACCATACCAATCATATATCTTTTTGCAGTTTAATAGATTATCAACAAATATTAAGTACTCGCTATTAATGCCGTTGGCGATGTCATTTATAAATAGTAAGAATAAAATTGGGCCAAAATTGGATCCTTAACGGACAAAATATGTTAGATGTCACCTGATAGTATTCTACAAATTGTTCATTCCCTATTAAAGAAAATATAAGCAGCGCTACCGGAAAAGTTAGTGGTACATAGTGGTCAACTTGGTTAAATGCTTTTTGAAGATCACTGTAAATTGTATTAATTTGGCTGTGTCTGTCAAGGGCTTCCGATACAAACTGAGTAATTTCGTAACTGTAGAACATTTGATCACAAATCTATGGTGATTGGGTGAAATGAATATTTTTACTGCATTATAAATATAATCGCATAGTATAGATTCGAAGATTTTTTGCAAAATTGCACAGATCTGTAGTTGCATATGTCACCCGAGCATCCAAACTTTAGAAGAGGACACACTCTAGCGGTTTTCCATATACTTGGTATCTCTAGTGATTTTAATATCAAATTGAATAAATGAGATAACAGCTCCAGAAATATCGTAGTTCAATCATAAACGATAAAGCTCGGAATTCCGTCAACACTAGCTAGCCAGCTGTCTTTTGATTTATTCAGATGCTTTAATAACAGTTCTTTGAAAATGAGTGATACGTTAATAATTAACGAACTAATATTTGGAAAGTTTTGTAAACCAGGAATATTATTTGAATAGCATTTGATAGTAAATATGCAATGTTAAAATAATACATGATACAAAATATTGTCAGTGCAAACTTGAACAGAATCGGTACACGAAAGATGTGACCAATCGGTATTGAGAAGCATATTGTACGTAGTGTGAAAATCTGTCCTTTTAAAGTTATAGGTTTTGACTTGTTCATGCAGTAACAATTGTATCTAATGTGTTATAGTACTCTAAAAAAAGCGTAAAGGAGGATGGTATAGGTACGTCTTCATCTACAGAAACAGATTTTTCTTGTTCAACAGTGCAGTTTACAATTGATAAAATCTAGGGGGCGATTATTAATATTAGATATTTGATCACATTTCTAAAAGTTATATATATAGCGCAACATTCTCGCTTGCCTTCCAGTGGTGTTTAACCGAGAGAGGTTGGGGGATACAAAGCTGCTTCGTTACATGTCGGCACTTCCCGGCCTATGTGTAGTACATATCGCAGTGCGAAGTTGATAAGTGTCGGAATTGAACGGAAAAGAAATCAGGTGTTTAGTTAGCGATAAGAGTTTATTATGTTGGAAACCATATATGTGTAGGAACATTGTAAATAGTGCAACACACGAATTTAAAAAAACCGGAAGGAGACTGTATAAAGAATTTCTATGTGATTTAACGATGATGTTAAGTGCGAACAATATACCGTTTGCAAAAATCGGACAAACAATGTGGGAACTACCAAGTCCGCAGACGCTACGTAGATATTTGCCGTCAGTGCGTGAGAAGATTGAGAATAATGTGAAAACCGCAGTAAAAAATGAACGGTTGTAGCGAACTATAGATGAAACTACAGACATTAAAAAAATCCGTAGTATCGATTGTAGCACACACAATTACCTTGAACGGACCGTCGCACCCTTATTTGCTAGCCTGTAAAAGACAGCAACGGTGTACTGCCGAAGCTGTTCATCATGTATTAGTTATAACATTAGAAGACTTTGAAATGTGACCAAAGCAAGTGTTAGTGATGGTTACCGATGCTGTCGCGGTTATGCTTCGTACAGCTCAATTATTCAAAGCTGATCAACCGAACTTGCTGCACATAACATGTCTGCTTCATGCGTTACACCTTGTAGCAGACAGTATACGAAAATGTTGTTCCGACGTGGATCGACTAATAGCGCAGACGAAAGCGGTTTTTCTTAAATCACCGAAACGTATTCGGCTATTTCGTTCACAGTGTCCTGACATACCGGAACCGCCGCAGCCAATTCTTACACGATGGGGTACATGGTTAGAAGCAGCACTCTATTATTTTAAACATTTTGAAAAGATCAAATTAGTGATTTTACAAATAAAGCTACGTCAAATGCAATTCCAAAATCCTCAAGTTGCAGTAGATTTAAATACAACTAGCGACAATTACATTCCAGTGGCCGACGCATTAAAAAAATCGCAAAACACTTCGTTGTCCTTACGGGATTCGTGTGAAATTGTTGACCACGTACAAACAGTGCTGCATATTTTAGATGACGAAAAAAGTGTTTTAGTCTGAGAAAAAATTTATACTATATTACGTAAAAATGTTGATTTTTCTAGATTACGCCATCTTTTTAACGATAGCGTTGCGGAAGATCCGTTATACAAAATCAAAGACCGCATTAAGTACGCTAACATTACATCGCTAGATGTAGAACGATCTTTTTCTGAGTATAAGCAGATATATACGCCGCAACGGACGGGTCTCAAAGAGACTGCTGTAGAAACGTACGCTATGATACAGGTATTGAAGGCCCCACTTCCGGATTTCCTTTTCAGCCATTTAAGCATATTCGGTAAGTTGTCTACTGTATTATCTTTGCGTTTTCATAAATTCTTCTCTTATTGTTTTTTGTTCTAAATAACGCGCACGTTTATTTAGGTTAACACAGCGCCCTAGTTATATAACCTGATAGTTTTACGGTCATAAAGATCAAAATTGTACTGAAGAACATTAAAATCACCTAGTATAATAACATTTTTAGTAGTAATGTTTTAAATAATCCTAAAAACTCTTGATATTTGTCAATCGCTAATTAACTTCTATTGCTAATATATTGTAACGTTTTTCTGTCTTTAAAAACGTTGTCGGGGCTCAAAGACAAACAACTCAGGCGATATACTCAATATAAAAATGGATTTATTCTACACTTAACGTCTGTCAACATTCAAAATATAATAAATCATTGTCAAACTTAAAAATAGCAAACTAGATAAATTAAATCCAACACTATTTACAACACCGTACGTAACAATATTATTAACTGCTAAGAGTCTTTGACAATCCGGTTGCTTGAAAGTTCCGGTTCGCTCAAAAACCAGTGCAGTGACTGGGAATAAGTTCATAGCTAGAAACATCAACGCTCCTATAAATGCTTTTTTTGCTGAGTAACTCTTTTATTTTGAAGAGTGTGCACCTTTAATTTTTATTTATCCTTGCATTTTTGTTTTATGCTACTAGTCGGTGCTTTATATAACAAATTACGTGGCACCTATTTAGATTTAAATGTAAGACTTGTTTGTTGTTTTGTTTATTACAAACAATGCATGTATTGTGAACGATTATAATAGAAAAATATACCAGAACACAAAACTGTGCCCTTTGCGACAACCTAATAATAAAATAGGATTAACTGAACATGAAGGAAAAAAGTAAGATGAAAAGTTATTATTACATTTTATATTTCAAATCAAACGTAAACCTAACGTACATTTATTGGATGTGCATGCATTAATACAGGTGTCCTATTGGGAGCTGCAACTATCAGGACCTAGAAAAATATGATTTGTAAAAATTTTAAAGTTTGGTAAATTATTAACTGTATCAAGGACAACTCGTGTAGGGTACTTTTCACCCATCTGTTACTTGCGCTTATACCAAAGACGTTACTAATAATAGCAAGGACTGTGGCGTAGTATGGTAAACAACACATAAGTATCGGGAACCTCACAAGTTTAATTAATTATATAATAATATAATAATTAATCTGGGACAGCCGTTTCAACGACACGAATGGCCCTCATCATCAACCGGTAACCAAATGATGTGAGAAACTTCTAAAACTAAACATGCATGTGCATCTCTACTTCCTAGAAAAACATATTCTTTGCAAGTGCCTATTTCTATCCGCTACATACCTTAAAACACGGACAGATAGACGGGAAAGTCTCTTTTATACCCCAAAATATAAACAAGTGCCAGGCACCAGATTAAAGAACATATAAGAAATTATCGCTACGGAAGATTGGACGCGACTAGTGTAGCACAACATATAAATGAAACCGGGCATAGTATTAAATTAGAGAACGGTAAGCAATAAAAATCTGATGAACAGAGAGAACGGACCGTTGTCGTACTCTGTCCTTCTTGACCTTTTGCAGTAGGCTGGCACTTGTTTATATTTTGGGTTATAAAAGAGATCTTCCCGTCTATCTGTCCGTGTTTTTCGCATGTCGTAGTTTTAAGGGGTGTAGGGGATAAAAATAGTCACTTGTAAAGAATATATTTTTCTAAGAAGAAGGGATAGTACATGCATGTTTAGTTTTAAAAGTTTCTCACATCATTCGGTTACCGGTTAATGATGAGGACCATCGTGTCCTAGAAACGGCCGTCCCGGATCAATTATTATACTATTATATAATTAATTAAACTTGTGTGGTGCGGAGGTTGGCGAACCTTATGTGTTGTTTATCAAAGACGTTGCATATTATTACATTTATGAATTCTATATTAGTAATTAATATACAATGAGATCATCCTAAAGTTATCTGTATACAAGGTTATTTAATGTAAAAGTTGTAAAACTGTATTTTTATGGTTGATAAGGTATGCGCAAAAGTCATCATATAATTAAAAATGTAAATATGATCTTCCTTAACACAGCAGAGTAATCGGTATTCCACGGAGAGAACATTTATGTGATAATGTAATAAATGTAGATCTGCGTGTAGGCTTTCGCAGCTACTTTCCATTAAAGTAGTGCCAATAAACATGGCCAAGTACATCGGTGCAATAAACATGGCGAAGTCCGAAAAACACTACTTCAAATGTATACCGACTCATTGGAAACGACCCGACCGCTATAGTTGAATGCTGTAGTGTCATACACAGCATCTCTTTATTTAAACGTGAAAGAGTCATAAAAAGGGATTCCTCCAACTGATTGACTGAATTGGAGTTTTTTTCTATTTGTTTGTAAAGATATTTACTTCGAATGAAGAAATTTACTTGTTTGTTGAATCTAAGAATCATAGTTTATTTATGCTAACGTTATTTTTTGTTGTTCGAGTGAGATATGTTAACTACAAAGCAAATGCCCAAAACGTATTGGTACATGGTAGATTAATATTGCAAATTAAAATGAACTTTTGATGTTGCAGCTCTGCGGCACTTAAACGACTATACAAAAGAAATAAGAATTACCTGAGGTACTGTTTCTTGTTGTCGTCTTGCCCTATCCGCGATCACCTTCTCTAATTCCGCCGCCCTTGACAGTTTATTGTTTTCGTAATGCTTTTTCGCAACGTTGGTTTTATGCTTTTCTAAAGCCTTTTGTAGTTCGGATTTTTGGTTCAGGACGTTTTTACCTCTGAAAAGTAGAAAAAAGGGAAAAGGTGAAAGTGTGCACAATTAACACTCGCTGTATGTCGTATGTCTACGAGTAACACGCCTACGTAAAGGGTGCTTACATTTTCTGGTTGAAGAGCAGCTCTCTGTGAAGGTTCTGCCTGTCTGTGTTGTCGAGCACGGGATTGGGCAGCTTTCGCGGTATAATTAGGCCGTCTTCGCTGAGGAGAGGGGGTGCCGGAGGATGTGGGGTGCTCCTTTGCGATTCAGGAATCATGTTTGTTAGCGATACGATCTCTGGAACGGAGATGAAAGAAACCATAAAATATGTAGTTGTATGTTTTACGATGAATTATGAAGTAGAAGAAAGTAGAATTGAAAGTCAGAAATTAACATAAGAATATCTAAGTCAAAATGGAAAATTATAACCTATGTACATCTCGCTAAATGTTTTACTTTCGCAAACTAAAAAAGTATAAAAGCTAATGAGGAAGACCGTTTTTCGTTTTTTTATTTTCTATATAAAGTGTATTTATTATGATAAAAATAAATTTCTGTATGATGATGCAGGGTAAGTATAGTTATTTAGAATTTCATGTTGATAGAGCAATGACAAACATTTACAATAATATTAATTATCAAATCAAACAAATTTTGATTTTTAATTAAGAGTTTTTTTCAAAAGTAGGTTACGGGACGCCGGGACACATTCCATAGAATAGGCGAATGCTTTTTGGAACAGTACAGGTAAATAACTAGTCAGCATTATAGAATACTATAAAACGTATTGTATTTTATTTAGTTTAATTCTTTGCGAAACAAATAGACTTTTGAGTTTTATTTGTTTGAAAATCTTAACTAGCATATTTAATCCAAATCCTATATTTATAATTTTCATCTTATAGGACAATAAAATTATAACCGCGTAAAAACAGAAGTACAATTATAGCTTGCAATTTGAGAATTTGTCAATAAATCGGTTAAATTTTCCGTTGCATTTGAAAATTGTTAATGTTAAATTGGATGCAAGAATTGTAATTTTGTCGTAAGCGCACAGGATAAAAGAATATAATTCAGAATTGCCTGAGGTTCAAGTATTTCAATATTACCAACCTCAGAAAGTTGAAATTAATATCCTCAAAGTGATTTTTTTCTAAATAACTTTAAGAGAAACAAAAAAGCTACCTCTTGCGAATTATTCTTTTATAAAGGTTACAAATATAAGAAAACGAAATCATGTTACATAAAGTAGCAGATTGCGTCGGCTACTTTATGCCGATGCAATCATTACACAATAAAAAAAAACGAAGGAAGCATGAAAGTTGCATATGATGAATGGATGGTGGCTTATGTAACTATTCTTATGTGGAATCACAAAAACATTATAAAAATAGTTTAGTAAGACGGACATTTTACCAATCTGTTCATTACGTACTTGGGTCAATGAAAGCTGCCTCAGTAATTACATAGCGCACGGAGAAAAATGTTGTGAAATATGTGATATTGTGATATTCTCAAATCTGAATGAATTGACATGCAAATATGTCAAGTTGTTCTATATGACAAAAAAAGGATTTTAAAAATGGTTCTGTTCTTTTACATATAAAAAAATATAAAAATTACTCAATTTCTCGCATTGCCACAACTATACCAAAGAATTATTGTTAAGTAATTGATATTAATTATCCCAGAATATAAAGGTGGTTTTTTTTTCTTAAACCTTGGTTTTGAAATTAATTTTGTTTAAAACTTCATCGAAGAATGCAAAAATGCAATAATACACAGGGTATGTATTCTATTGAAAATACAAAAAAATACATAACGTATCGATAGAGTATGCATGAAAATATCTTTGCAACATAGTCTGCTTCGCATAAATCAAATGAATAGGTAAGTTACATCAGTGATACCTGATAACACACCCGGTGTATCACAGCGCTATTAATATACCTAAACATTCGAAAGAGGTTGTACATATTTTTTTAGAAATTCCATTTATTCTTCTTATACGTCTTTTAATAATCTCTGTAAGGAAATCACATCATTATATCCACACTTGTACACGCATTTATTTCTTTTACAACAAATAAAAATTACAGTACGGTATATTGATTAAAATGATTGTAAGAGTTAGAAGTATGATAGAAATAGACCGACAAAAAACAGCTATAAGTTTATAGTTTTACGGAAAAATAATTCAAAATATTCACAAGATACATTTTTATGCCTTTTTGGAAAAAGTATTTACTTTTCTACTCGACATTTTCACAATTTAATACACTTGTCCAAATACAATGAAATTATCGTAAACAGATATCATAATATAAAGCTAAACTTTGAATGCGAACCTGTTAGCTGCTCAAGATTTTGTTTGTACAAGGCGTGTAAGAAAAAATTACGACGAATTAATTTCAAAGATAAACAACAAAGTAAAAAATTTTAAGCTCTATATGTTGATTTTTTTCTGGTTGGATTGATAGTAAACAGGTGATAAAACAAGAACAAAAAAGAAATAGGAGCTGAAACTGATGCACACTTCTTTCTATTTCAAATTTACCAGTAGTATCCTTGAGGTGTTTCGTCAAATTTTCATAATACAAAATCTTATCGGTGACCATCTCTAAACAGTATAAGGGGGAATATAGTTGAAGAAGTATTTACGTGTTGCTTCTATTCACGAACGAAAAATCACGATCGCAACAAAGTTTTTAGAAATGATCGAATTGACTGGACTGCGTAAGTTCAGAAACGAAACAGTCGACAATCGAACTACGAAAACAAACAACCCGCGACTACTAGACGAGCCTGAAAGGATCGATATAATACTCAAGGGATAATGTTCGGATTACGTGCAAACGTCAAATGATCAAAGCTGATGGCTATTTAGGAATTCATTAGATTATCCTCTGTAAAAGTAACTAAGTTAATCAGTTCAAGGTGACTTGTCAGCGAACGCTAGTGTATTAGCACTTTCCACAGAGAAGTTTACGAGGGTTAGTAGAACGAATTTTCTCGATGACGGACGTTCTTAATTACCTGCCGGAATTGCAGCCGTTCAAGTTCCGGAGAGCACCTTGAAGGCACGTGTAATGGATAAGTGAGCGCAAATAGGATTAAGAGCGACCAATAGCGGAACAGATGGTAATACTGCGTTTGGTAGAGGAAAATTGCGGCATATCGTTCGTAACTGCTAAGTGAAGTGTTCCGGCGCCGTTACAGTCGTGGCGTCATATTAGATTTAAGTTCAAGGCAGTTCGCAAGGCAAAATTGATATTTACTTTTCGCAAAAATAAATTATTTCGGACGTATGCCTACACTGAGGAAATTAGTTTATCTAACAAGCCACGAAGTGTTGCACATTTATACGTTCATTTAACCAAAAACATGTTCATTCAACACTTTAGCGAATATATCCAACTTAGCTTGCAACTTTACAGAGCCCACCAGCTTTGGTTCAATTATTTTTGTTAAATCAAACCAATATTTGTGTTGGTTATGATTTAAAACATATTACATACTTTTAGATTAACCTCAAAATTCACTTCACACAACAGACCCAAACAGAATTCCATAAAGCCACTTTTCTTTATTTAAGACAACACATTCAGATTTCGTTCCATATTTAATACGCACGTGTTCATTTTCGGTTCTACGCATGATTTTTTTCTTGCTTTCTACCAACATTCTAATGCAGGCTGATTGAACGTTCATTTTAAAGTTGATCCAATTCAAAAGGTTCTGTTAATTGGATGCTGTTGTTTTAAACCATGTAGAGTGTTGAGTATATTTAGTATTTAAAGTTGGTTTTTATTGTTTGACAAATTATATAAGACTATTCACAGTGATGTTTTCTTAGACATATCGCTGTAAATGGTTCTGAAATTTTGATGAACAGTATCATGGATGAATCTATAAAAAAATTGAATTTTATAACATTTTTCTGGATAAAATGAAAAGAAGTAGTTCTCAAAATTATATGTATTAATTAAATCTCACTAGGTTATTAAGTGATTACTCAAGAGTAGCTTATAAAAAAAAGTAACCTGAATACAAATAGAAATATTGCTGCTAAACCAAAGCCTATCTTGTTAAATCAGTTGCTTTTCTTTGGGAAATGAACTGATATTATATATCTCTTTAAATAACCCGAAAGCAGTGGTGAAGAAGTAGATTGAGGTTGTGCACGTCTATTCTAAATCAAATGTTGAAGTAAAGATGAAGTGTTTTTTGTCGATAGGAAAATAGGAAAATACAGCAAAACGAAGTAGTTCATAATATTCCACGTTTAGATAAAGCACATACTTAAGGTATGAGAAATGAACCGTGGTTTTCTAATACCATACCTAAACCGAAGACAAGCGTTCTGTAGTTTCTGGTCGTACATAGTACCGCAATAACTGAAATGAGAGAAGTATCACCCAGTACTTTTTCAATTTTCTATTACGATACTGTTTAATGCCATCCAAAATCTTCACTTTCGCATAAGCGACTCCAAGTACTGAACTAACACGTTTCAATTAATAATAGCACGCACCGTTTTCGTAATTAGCGGCACAGTGCAATTTCTCAATGAAACCGTTACCCTATCTGATATTGCTAAATAAGCGGTTGGTCTACTTGTATTCAGCTGAAGTCCATGTTTTAGAGAAGATAAAAAAGCCGTACTCAAATTAGAACTAATTCGTTAACCCCTTGACAACTGTTGAGACATATAGATCCCGAAAATTTCTATCGACTCTTTAATAATAATCCATGCATTCACATCCCTCAACAGCTTTCGCCAATTACAGGAGACATCGGACGGTCATATAAATAACCACTTCCATCACCATCAGATTTTTTCTCTGGAGGAACGTAATCCCAGTCTAAAGGTATACGTCGCTATAAAAGTCCGAGGAGATTTTTTTCTAGAAGGTTCTCCTGAAAACTCTGGAAATAAGGTAGCCCGGATTGGTAGTAAAGAATTATCGTCTGCACCGCTCTTCGCCTCTGCAGCAAAGTCCTCAACCACTTATCCCATCCGAAGAATCATTGGAAATTAACTAAAATTTGATAACCTCAAATTGCGATCAAATCTGCAAAAGAAAAGTGTTCCAAATACATACATTCAAGTGTAGTAACCGGAAAGTTACCTAACAACCTTTTTCACGCGAACAACAATAAACAAATTGTTAATAAACAAACACCTATGAACTGCGTAGTACACTAACTCGCAGTATCCGAACAGTTAGTAACATTGTAGCTACATATCTGAAAATTCTGCGATAGGACATTGCAGATACCAGAAACCGTTACTTGGGATATTATATACGGCTAAGGACTAGAATCATGTGAAAATAATATTTTATAGCCCGTACAATAAGTGGTTTGTGTAGCTGTCATTAACCTATGAACTGTTAAAGACAATGGAAGATGCAGCTAAGGCGCATTACTTACTACAGAAGTAGGAATTCACATGAAAGTCTGAATTAGGACAATGACCACTGAGTTGGTCTTGGTCTTAATTATGATGGATTCAACGACTCTGATGCGATGATAATTTTGCCAATGATGGAAGTACATTATTGTATTGACCATATGACCATGAATATATGAAAAGTAATCAAATGTGAAATCAATTGTAAAATAGCTCCTAAAATCTCTCTAGTAGAGTACGGACATTATCTAATATTGTCACTCTGTAAACAAATATACGAAAGTAATAAAAAACGTTTTACGATGCTCTTCTTTCATCAAATAGAATGCACCAACGGTGTAATGAAAAACGCTCCAAAAGGCGACGTAAACAACTCCATAAAGCCGAATTTACATCATTTACAATCTTCGCAAACCTCATAATCGCCGGATTAATTCTATACCATTCCTTCTTTACGTCGTCGGAAATTTACTCTGGCCATGGCGTAATAACAATTCTCGTACTCTCGTCGCACGTTTGTTTCCATTTCTTGTGCGGCGCGATGGCATCCCATTAGAGCGTAAATCAGGAAACGAATCACGCCCTCTTACTGCAGAACATTACACAAATGAATCGAATAAATGCGGCGGTGATTTACCCCCGACGACGAGAGCAAAGGGACGCATGATTGAGGATCGCATCCGTCTATAATAGGTACAGTGTTCTTGACTTCTGATGTCTACTTGATCTTTATCGTCGAAGCAGGGAGGGAAGGGGGGACCTTTTGAGTTGTTTATCTTAACATTGTTAGGATTTGACGGAAGCCAAACCGCATTTATTCTGGGGATAGGGACGGAACCGCGCATCAGGCAAGCAAAGAGAAGACCGCCGGGAATCTCCTTAAGGCTATGACTTTGCGAAGAGGCGGTTTCCTTTATGTGGAGGTATTTAAAGTTATTAATATTTCGACTCTTGATCAAGCCGTATTGATTTACTGCCTTAAGGGTTACTGGGAAGTGTTTGAGTTAGTATGTCAAAACACCTTTAAAGTCATTATTGAGCATTTCGTCTTGCGTTAAAGTCATACTTGTATTAACCCAGTGTATCTTTATTAAAATCTAGAAAAACCCACCTTATGGTTTGTTTATAAAAAATATTGTAAACTGAAAAGTTAATACGCAAAGCTTGACAGAAAGTCTTTAGGGTTTTTTTTTATGTAATTTTTGTGAATAATATTAAAAAAGCAAAGCTTACCACATTTGTGTGCATCTTCAAAAAAGAAACACAAATGTGAAAATAGTCAAGTAAATGTAATTTTAGATTGAAATGAATTCAAGCCATAAAACGTTTATAAACTCATATTTGGGCATATTTGATCATCAATTGCAAATCTTCTGTGAATATGGTAACATTAATGAGGCACTAATGAAGAATTTACTGTCGTAACACGATAAGAAGTCGTACCTACCGATATGAACATTTGAAGAAAATTACGATCATCTGAAATATGTAGCCGATGTTATTTCTATTCAGGCAGCATATGCAAGATCATTCACAACGATGGCCTATTCGTTGTATCTCTGAAAGTAATAACATGTAAGAATCAAACAACTGTAGAATAATTTTCTACAATTTGTTTGAGAATATACGAGTGGCTACACGCAGAAAAAGGATTACTGGAATCAAGTAATAATTATTTGGAGAAAATAAAGTGCGCTTTTATATATGCACAAGAGAATATGTTCTGCAACCAAAAGTCGCTGTCTTGAAAAAATTACGAAATTCAATAAAGCAGTTGCTTGTCCAAAATAAGCGAATAGTTTCTATCTAAAATACTATAATAGATATATTCAAAATAACTTTATTCTCTTTATTTGTATCCTTCTCTTGTTTGCCAACAATTTGTTTTGTTGTATCAGGGTCACCTCCACTTTATCAGCAGTTTACTCGAAAACCCATTTTCGCACGCTAGGTCACTTTTAGTAGATCAGGTCACATATGTACTTACTACCCTATACCTAATACATGTATCACTGCAAATAATTTAAATTTTAATAAAGAGCCAATCATCAACTATGTGTTTCGTTGTATTGTAGCTCATCAATATACTTTTGTGGAAGGTGGTAGCGGTAACTAAAATAATTATTATTACGCTTGCCCCCGTAGAATGTTTTAAAATGTTTACCTTTAGCATTTTTACTGTCAACTTACGCAAATTTTGTATATAAATCGAGATATAACTAACCTAATGAACGGGACATATAGAACCCCCACAGGTTTAAATGCTGGACTAAAGTAGACCATAAGTTAAAGTAAAGTAGTTAACCGAGATTTATTCTTGGTAATCTAGAACTGGCTCTTAGACAGAAGAAGTACCAAATGGTGGAAGAAATTTTAGATTTAGATAGCAAATTTATTGAGTTAAATTAAAAATATTTTTAGGAAATAGATTCTTATCCACAGTATGGTTCACCCAGATTTCGAAAGGAAATTTTAATTACTTTCAGAGATTGGAGTCCATCCCAGTATAAAATTCATAATGTGCCGTCACGAAATTGTAATGGATTCGCATAACCGGGTTTGGCTTTCCGTCCCCGTAAAATACGTTAAGTTTACGAACCACGTTCGTTGTTTGCATAATGTAGCCTGTATTAATAGCAATTCAAGGTAATGTTTACTTATCGTTAATGCGAGAAACCATTCCTTAAAAGTATCGATCGCATACTAACACGTAAATAGAAGACAATAGAGTTTATTCATCTAAATCGAACTTTTGAAAGTTATTTATCATAGTAGGTCGATTCGAGGAGTACGCTTGTTTTCGGTTTTTGTAAATATCTCCACAGTGCTTTGTAATTTTATAAGAAAGCACGACTCTTACATATCATGATGAACATATCTCAACAGTGAATTCAATTCAATAGCTGACTAAGGCGTACTCCTTACCCCATTAACTGAATATATATTGATTCATAACTATTTTGGCACTGTAGTGAACGAATGGTGTTCCATTTACAGATATTCCTTTTTCTATCATTTAATCACTTCAGTTTTAGTTAAGCTAGTCCATTTTCTAATCACTTAGTTAGCACTAGCAGATTATGTTATTTTATAATCACTTAGTTAGTTTGTAAAGGAAGGATGTCCCATCTAGCCTGCCACTAATGACAATGGTCAGTTTTGATTCTCATGATAGAGAGAGGCAGATAAATCCACATATTCTGCAAATAGAAGAAGAGAGTGGATAGACTGGTTAGGAGGGAGTGGGATATGTTTGCGTCTGCTGTCTATGAAAGAATCAAAACCACCTACAATGACAATTTTCTTGAAGAGATGGGATGAAACTAACTACTGCCGCAGAGTTAGCTATTAACTCAGTAGTAGTAATTTAGAACAACTACAGCATTCTGAGGTATCTGAATATATCGAGCGGCGTCAACAAACTTGAGACCGACATGGCAATAGGTAAGTTCTACGGAGCCAACAGCACACTATGCTTATTTTAAAAAGAATACCCCACCGTATATTATTACATTTTTTAATTCTACATAAAATTCTAAATGTGCAAGATTCCTTTTATAACTGTTTTTTAGTAATTTAAGGTTTTGGCAAAGTTAACATGTGTTATTCAAATATATAAATTTGATAACTATTTACAGAGTTTAACACTAATTCAACTTGCGATAATCTTTGATGTCCACAATAACTGTTAATAAACTAACACAAATTAGAGAATTTGAAATATTTTCGATTTGATACGACAAGAGATCATTATTGAGCGTTGTGAGATAGTAAATTTTGTAAATTTTCAAGTTGCACAGTGTATCTACGTGCAGATTAATACAATAGAATCACAGTTTACGTTTGGTAACTTTATTCGAGATTACATAACAATATGAAAGTACATCTTACCTTCCACATAGTTGTATTGATAAGTTATGACAGCGAAACGCGTTTTCACATAGTGGTTGGTGGTAGCCGGTTCATTTAATATATTCATTTATATTAATTACCCTTGTGTGATTAGCCACTAGTCGAAGTATGCTACCTTCGGAAAATCCTGTGACAGTGCCTGCCTATCTCTATAGAGGTCGATATAGCAATTTAATTCGACACTTTCAGTGACTAGAGTATCTTTAATTAGATAATCTCACCCACACATGTTAGATTTAATATCGTATACATACGACAATTTGAATTACAGCTGCTACCTTCCACATACATAGGTGTACTGATGAGCTGTGATATAGCGAAGCGCATATATATATAGTGGTTGGTAGTTGTGCAACAAAAATACTTTGGGGGTGATACATGCAGACATGCGCTTGATAGAGAGACAGTACTTCGTTTCTTACTTTTCCAAAACACAATATTGTCCCATAGTGAAACCTGATATGCTTTTGGGATAATTACAATCATTGGCGAAATCCGCGTTAACATAGGAAGAAACATCATTAGAACTTGCTTGTTTGTACCTAACATATCTAAGACCGTAATTCGCCGTATGTTGAAGACACCTGATCTACACATATGTTTTTCTTTTATCTCATTAATTTTTGACACAAGCTTTGAAATATAATTGAGTCATCTATATGTAATAAGTAAATACAGTCATTCACATAAAGACATGGATCTGCTTTTGATCCTATAAAACCAACAGATAATAAATGTTCACCTGACATTAATTTGGTGACAGAGGAAAGTAGTTAGTATGAGTCCTTCCTACTCTTTGGCTGGACTTATATTATTTTTATTATTTTTACGCCCCTTAGATATTCGGCTAAAAACAGGAATCTTTTTGTAGGCATTGGGCTTTCTACTAATAGATGGACCCTTAAACTCGATAGGTGAACAATGAGAAATGCCAATGAGAGATGTGAATATAGCGCTTATAGTTTATTTGTAACATTACAATATATAAACCTACGCTAAAAAATTCAAAAGCAGATGGAAAACTATATGGAAGCGTTTTTTTTTTATTACGGTTTCCTTTTCAATTCTGACCAAAAAAATCGTCCCTAAAAATTTTGTAGTATGTATGAAAAACCGATCAAATGACTTTACGAAACTTCCATCGTAGTTAAAAAAAATGTATGTTACCTTTAGCAGCTACAAATCAATAAGAGATAGCTACAGCCCATAAGATCTAATGCTTCAATCTTATAATTATAAATAAAAGGTATACTGTGAGCTCACCTGATTCTTGATTTACTAGCTTCAACTTCAATTCTTCAATTGTAGGATTTCCGATAGTGGGTGTTACTGTCGTCTTCTCGTCCGTCAATTCCTGGAAAGAAGGGAACACCAATGTGTTAGCGTATACTGTTTATCAAATTTTTAGAGAATCGAAAACAGTTATCTTAATGGACAAGAGGAGAATAGATGAGATATAAACGACACCGTATCTGCGAAGGGAGTAGACCGATCTATATGTCTAACGTCCTAACGCTTTTTTATTTTTATCGGCCAATGCGAGAAGGGAAATGTTGGCTGTTTGGTTCTCTTTACACCCGTACATGCAAAATGAGACATGACAGAGAGGTGTTAGATTAACGCTTTGCGACGATAAAATCAATCCCCGATTACCTACGCCATTGTTGGCTCCCACAGCACGAAAATATTTAACCAATTAATTAGAGTGGGTGTGCGTGTGCGTGTGCGGTAGTTGAACCCCTTCAAGTATACTGTTGGTATGTCATTCGTATCAGTATCGAGCAAATGAGGAATGTTAATTTCTTGCGAGGTGTAGGCCTAAGCGATGAGAATATAATATTAAGTTGAATGTTAAATTTTAATATCGTTTCATGGATTAGCATATTAAGTAAAGCTGGTTTTCCGCTGATAGTAAAAAAGTTATCGGACGTTTGCTGGATAAAGTCTTTGAATTATTGAAAATTTCGTACAAGTACGTAAGTAAATAAATATATTCAGGAAATCCGATAAAACTTACGTACATATACTTTACTACGTTCCCAGCCCCACAAACTAGCTAGCGTATCCACACTCGAAACAAAAAGTTTTTTTTTCTTACTGATTAGTAAAAGTAGTAAAGCGTAGGAATATTTATTGGAATTTGGGATTTTTTCTATAATTCAAATAAAAATTTACTTAAATTATACAAGTTTTTCTTTTAATTATATGGAAATTTCTCAATAAAACCTGAAACGACCCTTATTATCAAATATAAGCCCACTATTCAGATTATTACTATAGAACAAGAAATTTGCAATTTGAACAATGTAAATGTAAATAATTTTCAATTAGCGTAGTTCAGTATGAATTCCTAAGTGATAAATTCAGTGAAATTTATGAATTCAACTATTACAAATCTAAATTTATTTTCAGATTAGCTGTCCTCTGAAAAGAGATTTTGCTGCCTTTTTGTACTTTGTTCAATATTGTCAATTGTTAATCTACACTAGAGATATTTAATGAATAAACATTTTTCTTAAAACATTTTTTAATTTCAAACTTTGCCCTTAATTTTTACGTTCGTAAAAATTAAGGGCACAAACAAACAATTATTTCAAATTTCCTAATCATCTAACACTAAAAAAAAGCACCCTTTCTGATCCTTGATTAGAAATAAATTTTCCCCGACACCGAAAAAAGGTATGCGAGAGCAGTTGCTCTTCTGCTCTTGCATACCTTTTTTTCTCAGGAAAAACATTCAGCAAAAATATATTTCTGTTTTAACTGAATATTCCTGTGGAAATTTCAGTTTTAATTGAATTTTCCTGTGCGGATATCAGCTCCAAATGAAATTCCCATGGAACATGTATAAATTTTCTATGGAAATTCCCGTTGTTGAAGGAAGTATACAAAGTAGCTTTCCATACTAAATGGAAGAACATCATGGAAAATTAGTAGTAGAGTAGAAAATTTACTTGCTCTAGTAAAATTCATGCACGGTTTTAGTGTGCGGACATGGATTTATCTATAAAACTTTTAACTTATATTTTTGTAACAATTCGAAATAAATCGTACATTATTATGGATTCTTTTTCTGCACCCTGTATTCGTTCATTTTTTATTTGAAGGCCTCACAAATGCTCGTCTAAATTAATTTATTTCAATGTAGTTACGTATTACTTTTGTTTTCTCATTGACAGTTCAGCATCACGTGTCAGACATAAAATCCATAGCATTGGGCACATTTTTTTATTAATAAGTAATTTTTGATTTTGCCAACTCGTCTTGCTTACAGCGATAATCGGGGACAATGTTGTTACCAAATCGTTTGTAAGGTTACAAGCTACAGTATCTGTATCGCAACACTACGAAACCATTTCATAACATGTTAGAATATGAATTTACCGGTCGTGTTTATAGGTATACAATTTGTAAATGTAAAACTACATTTGCTCAACTGAACAGTGAAAACATAGGATTGACTAAATTTTCCTATGATTGTTAATAAAGACTTTTTTAAAGTACAAATACACTTATCAAAAGTCGTTTATAATTACCTCGCTTTACCCCATCTATACAAATCATAACGATACGGCGAAATTAAAAAATATATTAATACGAAGGAAGTTCGATAATTATTTACACTGCTAGAACTGACATTTTTCGTAAAAGTAGCCAAGTGAAAATTTGACAAGAGGCCTGCCAAGTTTTCAGATACATCCGTTTGTTCGTGAATGATAGCAATTTAAAGTTGTTAAAGTAAGCAATAGAATATTATAGTTTTATTTAGTTACACTAGATTGGTAGAACAGTTTTTAGTTCTATAAGGTTGATGTACTTTTTTATGTAATGTACGATGTTAACGTCAAATGAAGTAGTCGTAATCGTTATAACCAGTAGTTAGTGTTATCATATTAAATTATATAAAACAGTGTTGCGTATTAGTCTGTGTCCACAAATAATCACCTCAACAAAAGTGAACAATTTTTGTGAAATTAGACCATAAAATATTAGACAGTTTAATTAATCGCGGCCCTACGGGCACTTTTGATGAAGAACGTTCAAGTTCTTCAAATGGGAAACCATATCGCAGATTGAAAAAATTGACAATATGGTAATGAATGATTGAACATTGAAAGTGCGTGAGATTGGTAAGGCTGTGGGCACCTCAAATAACCAGATACACAACATTTTAACAACTGATTTGAAATCTCTCCGCGTAATGTTGATTACCTTGAACATGGCAAAACGATTAATGGTGAGTATTATGCCAACTTATTAGATCGTATCAATATTGCTGTGAAAGAGAAACCTCCACATTTGGCGATGAATGACGCTTGTTTTGGAGGTTTGAAGAAATCGTACTCTTTGTATGGGAAAAATTGGACTAAGTGTATCGATCTTAAACGAGACTACGTGGAAAAATAAAATGAATTTTACACATATAAATGTTTTTTTCTTACCAAGGCCAGGTATTTATCGAACTCTCCTCGTATATAATTATCATTAAGGTTGCGACGAGTCAGGATGGTAGTATGTACGTAACCACAAGCAGAGAGCTGACTGGGCCAAGGTGCGAGGATGGTGTGATAAATATGTATCTCATGTATAGTGTAAAATCTTACCCGTATTGCACTTAAACATGTCCAAGTATTGCTTTGAAGTTGTCACATAATTCCGTTTTTGATTAATCGTTAGTAGATGCGGTACTCATCTGGCCGATAGCTTTCTTAAACTCAATTTTTCTCATACCACTCTCGTACTTTTGCTCAAAAAAATTATGTAAATCATGCCCATATTTTCTTCAGAAAATGATATATAACTAATAATATTTATATATTATATATAAAATATGGGGAAACAAACAAAATATGCAACTGTTTAAAAAATGGAACTAAAATCGAAATCTAGAGATTTTTTTTTTCGATATAAACTTTGAAAATAATCAAAAGCTTTTGTTTGATCGTTTCAGATTAAACTACCAATATAGGAAAGAGGATGAATTGGAGAAATTTAAAAATTTGGTTTGCTAACTTAAAATATTTATTTGTGTTAAGCAATAAATCCAGTACATGATGTTGCCGAATTCTCCATAAAATTTTAAATCAAGTTTCTATATCATTCTCTCTAACCATATGGAATTGCACCTGGGTTATTTACATTTCGAATAAATAAATTGATGTGTACAACGTCAATGAAAGTCTCACAAACGCTTCAATATTTTCGATGCGCATTTGGAATTTTATAATGGAGGTATCTCTTTATCATTGTTTAACTATTGTTTTTTTTTATTGCACCGGCTTGCCCCATAGTCAGATTTGTCCAGTTCACACTTTTCTATATATGAATACTTACAGTTCCAGATGGAAGATCCAGTACACGTTAGGGAAGTTATTACGTGTTAGTTAGATGATAAGTTATTTTTGGGTCTTGATTAACCATATTGCGACTCAGCGTATTTGTCAAGGGCAAGTACAATGATTTGACTTTGAACATGACTGTATGATTTAACAACCACACCTCGTAACTATGCACACGTCAAACATTGACACCATCATAGTGTTGCACCAATGAAACCGCCAATAATCGTAGTGCATACAGCAGTAAACCTGCATTTGTTAGGCAAATTCATGTTAGTTTTACTAATTTCGTGGCAATTTCTGTGTACACTTTCTCCGTTTGTTTTTGAATTTGTATGTAATAATTACTACAATATAACATTGAAAAAAAAAACTGTCTTTACTCGTTAGGCACAGGATAGAATACTGAGCATAAGGCAGCCAACAATAACACAATACTCTCAATTGCTCAGTTTTAAGCTTTCACAATTTATTGTTAGTATGAAAAACAATAAAACTATAGGCATTAAAATAAAAACTAGTGAAGTTACATGTTAAAATTTATCTTTTGCTGGTGTTTTACATGTATTATGTCGTGCGAACTTCTTCTCTTCAAAGTTAATGTTTTAATTGATGAATTTTAGGACGTAACTTCGTTAGTTTTTAATTTGTGTAGTTTTCTTGAATTCATGCCAATGACACACATTTTTCTCTGATTGCCTTACCCAGTATTCTATCCTAGTGGACCATATAACGTTTCTGTATAATTCCGAGCATTACGAAAGAAATTATTATCAACATATAAATTTAGGTTACATTGTGGCAAAGCAAATAATTGGCGTCGGTTGTCAATACATCGCCGAAATTAGTGTAATATTTCTCACTAATCCTGGTTAGTTTCGCATCACCCTATGTAAACACTAATGCAATTTCGTTTCATCTGTGATAGAATTCTAATAATAATCAAAAATTATGCTTAAGGGATAATATCGTCAGTGAATTTTTGACATTTAATTAAATTTGACATTACTTTATTAAATTAATAGTATATAATAATACTACATAAGTAAGGCATCAATCAGCAAAAGTAAGTAAAACCCGGAAATAAATTCGTAAGTAACGTTTGGAAGTATATTAAATAGAAAAATAGCGTGGATTGTATACCACGTTAATTCAACAGGTGTTGGGGTTCTGGTTTCTGCTGGCTAGCGCGCGACTCCCGCGAACCGGAATAACCACAATATCGAATTAAACGGTTTACGTAGTAGTTCAATTTCGCACGTACGTTTACACCACGCCAAGTCACACCGATTACAGCGCTCGCAGCCAGCTACCGTCATCAATTTATATATCGAATGCCCGACAACATTACGCTTCTCAAATTAGATTCGCGGCTTAATCGTTACGGTGACGTTTGGGGTTTCAAAAGCTACGTGCGTTGATCGTTTCATTGTGTGCTTGTATACACACAAAACACTTAAGTGCTCAACGAGTTGGCACGGCGCGTTGAAATGCAATCGCGAAACAATTAGAGCGTTAAGACGTATCGTAGTGATAAATAGTCAGAGTAGAATTATTTTAGGGTAAACATCGACCATACGGTGGAATCGAGCTACCTCATTCTCGCTTATGTAAATTTATAGACAATGATATCGCTAGAGAGCGATGTAATTGTTAAATAAGAAAAAAATAAAAAATGTTAAACGATATCAAATCGGCTAAAATTAGTCACTGATTGTTATAAAAAAACTGCATAAAACGAGGCAGGTGGGTGTTAAACGTCATCCTCCATTTCCGATATGAAGATAATATGGAATGATAAATCTAGCAAGAGCTAACAAGGAGCAGGCTACGGTGGAGGTGAAAGGAGAGGGAAGCATGTGAATAAACGAGAAGGTTTAGTAGATTCCCGAGTGTAGAAAGCGGGAATATTATTAGTATCAAATGAAAATTATAAAATAGACCTTAACATATTAATTTTATTCAATATTTATTCTTTTAAATTGACGACATTGGAATAATACCCTTAGAGGGATATTATTCTAATGTCTTCTTCTAAGCTTAGAACCTTTTAATAAAGAGTTTTATTTACTCCTTCAACTCAATTCTAATTAGATAGTTTCTCTTCGATTCAAAATAATTATTGTAATGTTAAAAAACAACGCAGAAATTGCTCTCTTCAAATAAAATCACGGTCAGTAGAACTGGGAGTGTCACCTGGACGCTCTTTCAACAGTTAAAAAAAAAGAAATCTGCAAATAACCAACGCTTTACCAACAAAAAATTAATAGAATAAAAACTAATCTCAAAATTTAATATCAACGCACCTTCTCAAGTAACACGTTACGTAAAAACAACTAAAGGGACAGATTGTCGCAGCATCTCCTACATCCTTTGTTCCCGATAGCATTTGTCAAAATATCATGGTCAGTTACACATTTCAAATAGACAATAATTTACCTTACAGTTAAATTTTTAATCAGCTAAGATTTCCTTTCTCAGATTGCAATGCAAATTCGCGATCTAATGTTCAAGAATTTGACATTTGCGAGTATCTACGACTGTATAATGTAGACACTTACTACTGCACTTGATGACTTACTGCTAAGTAATATTTAATTTGCGAAACTATGACTTAACCTGTACTTGTTTGTAAAAAAATGTTAGATTGAAAACGAACATTTACAACGTGAAGAAAATGAAGCAAAGACGAGTTATTTAATATCGTTGAAGATAAATGTATCTATTAACACCTCGGACACGTTCCGACAACAATTCTGGAATTCACGAGTATTCTCATCTCCACGAGTTTTGGAATGTCCGGCATACCATTTCTCGGTAAATGGATATGGGGAAAGGTTATTTGATTTCATTCATAATTTGGAGGTACAAGTTTTAGCCCTTACTGCTCCAACATTCCACATTCCTGGTAAGGAATTTCCCTTTCGCTGATAAGGTTGAGGTATTTTCGGAGTTGGGTTCTGATCATAACGATTTTCCTCAAAATCGGTTCGCGAGCTTTTCACTTAGAATCTGCGACCCCATGATATTAGAGGATGCGGCCATCGAGTTTACTAACAAGATAGGTACTTCACACCCGAGGAGCAACTTCTCAAAGAAGTTCGAGAATTAGGTAAAGAAAGAAGAAACCGTCAACATCTTGACAAGGAAAATAAGCTCTCAAGGCGTTTCTACAAATAGTTGAAAATAAAAAAGCGGGAGATAAACCACACTTCACCGTACCATAATGATGAGATAGAGGGCGAATTTTTGCGCAGGCTATAGGACGCGGCAAATTCTGCTGTTCCTCCGGACGACGACGAGATTGGTCTCATGGTGGATGCTGCGGTCGGCATTTTCTAAAGGTTGCTTCTCGCGGGCACAAATAATTACAGGGCGGTGAGGGAGTTTCACCTTATCATTATAAACCTCAAAACAGGAAGGTATTCAGCCCAGATGGAATCACCAATGAGACCAAATTAAATCCCTCTGCAAAATAGGTTTACATCTGGCGCAGATTATCGACGAAATTTTTAGATTTCATAATTTTCTCCGAATCTGGAAACGTTCAGTCATGATTCCCGACTTGAGTCTATTGCAGAGTCACAGGCCTTTATAGGCCTTATGGGTTTTCTTGGAATTGGCAAAGGTAGCTACTGATTCCTGACACCCAGTTCAGCTTCATGTCTGGGTTATCAACAGGCTCTCAACGTCTGTGGATGACAAACGACATTAAGGGTTTTTTTTTTCTTTTAACAATAAAAGGGCGTTGGAGTCCGTGTGGCACGACGGGTTGATGTATAACCTCCTTCCCTCGGACATGAATCAGGCTTACTTAGCACTACTAATTTGTACTCCACAACTAACACAGTAAATATTGCAAAGTCTGGAATTGTGTCATGCGAATGATAACAAACAACTCTACGTACGCAACACCAACGGCTGATCTGCATTTGCCTAGTGTGGAGGAGATGATCGTTTCTATTTCCAAGTTGACCCGGCAGTCAGCTTCGTCTGATAGAAATATGGTTGCCAACTCCACTTAGGAGAAGGCTGTTGATCCGCCAAAGCATTAAGTCGGTTTCTACCCACTAGAAACTGCCCGCACGAGTCCGAACCTCAGTGGAAAGAGATCGGCTGGCCCTCGGTGGATCGTTCTTCCCCCATACTTCCCATATTACAGAAGTTCCTTACTCAACCTTCGATGGGTTATACTTGGTATCGATCTCTCGGAACCTACTTCACCGGGGTCTAAGCCGCGCAGGCGACAACTATCAGCCCATCAGAGCCTAAGCTGCTTAAGTGCGACAACTATCGGCTCCTCCCTTGTAATTATTAAAGTTTGCTTCACGAAATTAGCAGATACTAGACAGACTCGTGTTTATTCGTGCCATGAGAATGAGTTCGTGTTGCCTACTGGTTTCCCCAAGAATCGACAAAACAAGAGTCTGTCTAGTCACTGATAATTTCGTGGAGCGCACGGAATGTGGCGAACTTTAGTAATTATTATCAAATATAGATACGTTTAAATTGGCACAGTTGTATGGTTGTTAGACCTATTCGAAGCTCTGTAGATAAAAAAGAAAAAATACTACTTAATCTTCAAAAAAATCAATATGACTTCTACTTACAATTTAGAGGTTACCGATATTTCAGAAACCACCATCTGGAATTTCTTTTGTTATCAGCTCTAATTAAACCAAACAAATGTAATTTCTAATAATTTCTACATTTTTCAAAGTTTGAAATCTTTATCAATCGAATCTCGGTTAGTGCTGAAAATGTATAACTTTACCATTTTAAACGAATCTCGATAAAGATAATAAGAAACATACCCGCGGTAACCTTACTCAGTATAGATGCTCAAAATGTATAAATATAGAGAAAATAATAAAAGAGCGAATGAAAAACATCGTCAGCAAAAATTTCGAAATTGCTAGCTTTTGAAGTTTCACTAAAAGCATGTGAATTCCTCTCTATTCATATATAATCTGTAATTATTCATTACCTTATATTGCATTATACTACAAAACTCAAAGAATTGTCAACGTACTGCGTTACGAAAGAGTACTGAAATAAACTATTTTCACTTTCACACAGTTACAATAATCAAACACCACATGCTTCGAGAGCTGCAGCACATTTGAATTGCAACTAATTACTCTAAAATCCCTATTTACATGCTTCGTATTTCCTGTGTTTCTTTCTTTTACGAATTTCTAATTATGCAGAGGAAGAAACTAAATAAATTAGCATAGGTTCCGTTCTGTTTCGACTATCGTTGCCACTGTATAACTAGGAAATCTGTACACTCGCTTTCAGTTTCGTTAAGTATTTTGTTTGTTTAGTTTTTAGTCGTTAATTCGTTTCATTTGTTCGCCAGTAATGTTTGGGAAAGGAAACTGAATTATGGTGTGATAAACTATGAGACATATCTTCGAAAGTAATTAAAATATTCTGTGACTCTAGGTTGTAGAAACTCTGAAAGATATAATTTCTTCTAAAAATCTTATATCAAAAGAGAAAAAGAAAATCCATAGTTCATATGTCTAAATCCACTGGCTTCCGAGTTATGTACACAAATTCATAAAATCAGTCAATTTTCCAATAAACAGTGACAATTGTAGATACTCTATGTCATTGTTATGTATATGTATACATTCAACGATCTGTCTTTGTATTTGTATATCTATGTATTTTATTGCTATAAGAAATTGGTATGTAGATGTATATATATTGGGAAAGAAATGTTTTGGACGCACTAAATAAAACGCCGTGGAATAAAGCAGTACTATTATTTATAACTTATTGTACAAAGTTATAACAGTGGCGACGAGAATCGGATTTTTAACGTTAAAAGTAGAGTAAATTAAAAGTACATGAAAAATGTCCATTGGAAAAATACAAGAATTTAAAATCAACAAAAAGGATTGGTGCACGTATAGAGCACGCCTGGAACAGTATTTTAAAGCAAATGGCGTAAAAGATGATCTTAAAGTAGCAACATTAATTACGGCTGTTGGTGACGAAGCTTTCGAATTGATGTGTAACCTGTGTGACCCGGAAAAACCAGAAGACAAAACTTTTAATCAATTAGTGGAATTAATGGGGAATTATTTGAAACCTAGTCCATCCGAGATAGCTGAAAGATACAAATTTAGACAAAGGAAGCAGTTACACGAAGAATCCATAGTTAGTTATATGGCCAATTTAAAAAAACTAGCGAGAACGTGCAAAGGTATCTTAGAGGAAAACTTAAGAGATCAACTGGTTTTCGGACTGAAAAACGAAGCGATACGGCATCGTCTGTTTTCGGAAAAGGATTTAAATTACAAAAAAGGCATGAAAATCGCAATTACCATGGAAGCTGCGAGAATTAACTCGGAATTAGTTGAAGGTATGAAGATACATAAAATCCATTCAACCAAAAATTCTAGGAAAGGTCAAAGTCAAGGGCAACCGTATTCGTGGGGCAGAGAAAAACAGGTGTCGTCATTGCGGAAAAAAGAATCACGAGGAAAAGATTGCTATTTTATGAATTCTAAGTGTTACAGATGTAAAAACTTGGGACATGTGAGTAAAATTTGTGCAAATAAATTTTAAAAAGATTTGAAATTCAATAAACATGTTGGGACTTGTAATGAATTGGAAATCGAGGACAAATTTCGAGCAAAATTTGTTTCACTTGGTGGTAGTAATGAGAAACCAATAACAAGTTTATGTAAATAATATTAGGGTAGAAATGAAAATCGACACCGGTTCTGCTATATCTATAATTTCAGAAAAAGTTTATAATTGGAATTTTAAAAGTAAAAGTAGTGAAATTACATGATGCAAATTTGAATTTAAAATCATACAATGGAAATTTTATACCAATATTAGGATTTATCAAAGTAAATGTTAAGATAAAGATATCAAGACGGTTTGTACTTTTATGTCATTAAAGGAGGCGGCCCACCAAACAGGCAGAGAGTAGATATGGTCATTTGGCATTTCTGTTGATGCTTTATTTAATTTAAATTTAAATAAGACACAGTTAGTCGATAATAAAAAAAAAATCAAATTTTTTAACAAAGAAATTTTCAGATGTATTTAAAGATGAGTTAGGTCATTTCACGGCAGGCAAAGTTAAATTACATTTAAAGGAAAATGTTACGCCGGTATTTTGTAAATCTAGATCGCTACCTTTTGTTTTAAAACAAAAGTAGAACTTGAACTGGATAATTTAGTTGAATTGAGAGTACTCACACCAGTTAGTTATAGTGAGTGGGCTATACCCATTGTTCCTGTATTAAAGAACGGAAAAATTAGAATTTGCGGAGATTTTAAGGTTACATTAAATCCAAAATTGATGATTTATTGTCAAATATACATTGTTTGTTGTACGATATTTTACAAAAATTGATTTATCTCAAGCATATACTCAAATTGAATTAGACGAAGAATCAAAGCAATTAGTAACCATTAATACACATAAAGGTTTATTTAGATATAATAGGTTCCCATATGGAGTAGCTTCTAGCCCCGGGTTATTCCAAAGGATAATGGAAGACATTTTTGGTAATATTAAGAATGTTATACTGTTTTTGGATGACATTTTAGTGCATTCAAATACATAGTTGATCACGTTAATACTTTGAATCAAGTTTTTGAAAAGTTACTTAATTATGGATTAAGAATTCAATTAAGTAAATGTAATTTTTGTGAGTCTAAGATTAGTTATTTTGGTTAGGTTATAGACGGTAAGGGATTTCAAAGTTCCTAGTAATATTACTGAACTTAAAGCTTTTTTAGGTCTTATTAATTATTATGCGAAATTCATTAAAGATATTGCTACTAAATTAAGTCCTTTATACGAATTACTCAAACAGGATGTACGTTTTAAATGGACAAGTAAGCAACAAATAGTCTACAATAGTTAGACATTTTATGGAGGTACTTAATCTGCGCCAAATTAACGCGGTCACTAATTTAAATAGCAAACTCAACTTGATATTTACGAACTTGAATTGTGATCTGGAGGTTAATCGTGATATATCTCCACTGGTACCAGAAGATCCACATCACCCAGCTCTTGCTATTATCCTATACTTTTCTACTGCATAAAGGATATCTAATTTTCAATCAAATAACAATGTTCGTTATAACTATCGTAGAGGTGATTTATCAACGCTCAACTCTGAATTAGCAAACTTTGACTGGTCTTTCCTCTTGGAGCATGGTGATGTCAATGTAGCAGTGAATGTTTTTTATGACACATTGTATTCCATTATTGATCGTTCTATACCTAAAGTTAAATTTGTTGGTCGTCACTATCCTGCATGGTGTACGGACAATATCAAGCAATTAATCAATATTAAGGAACACTACTTCAGAAAATGAAAAGCATCTAGATCAATGGCCTATTTTGATGAATTTAGCAGACTTAGACAGTTGATTACGAGGGAAGCTCGTTTGGCATATGTATACTATGAAACTTGTCTACAAAATGATATTGTAAGTAATCCGAAGAAGTTTTGGACATTCATCTCTAGCAAAAGATCTACGTCTAGGTTTCCTGGGGTAATGATCTATGAAAATGAAGAACTTAATCAGCCATTAGACATCGTGTACAAATTTGCTGAACATTTTTCCAAACCACTTTGTGCAAGTGCTAGTGTAGTAACAGTTCCTTTTAGTTATTATCCCACCTTCAATGTTGGAACCATTTATGAAAAGGATGTTAGAGTGAGTACGCAGCGTCTTAAACCTGATATGACTACTGGTGATGATTCCATACCAAGTTTCCTAGTGCGTGACTGTGCTTCTGTATTCGCCTCTCCACTAACCATACTAAATAATGATAGCAAGGACTGTGGCGTAGAATGGTAAACAACACATACGTATCGGCACCCTCCGCACCACACAAGTTTAATTTATTACATAGTAATATAATAATTAGTCCGGGACGGCCGTTTCGAGGACACGGAGAAAAAACTTTTTCTAAAACTAAACATGCATGTACTATCCCTACTTCCTAGAAAAGATATTCCTATTGTCGTTTTCTCAATATAATGATGAGTGCGAAACCTTGATAAAGAACAGGCTCTCAAAAAAAATCCTGTAAAGTACGAGAAATGCTGGGACTAGCACATATTGCAGAAGGGAACAGCCTGGTTAACCGCAAAAAAAAATGTATACTCTCGTTCACGTGATTGAAAATGCGGTTGTATGTATTTCAGAAATGCGATCATCGAACTGCAAGATAAATACTTAAAATTGTTAACATATTTCACATATTTTTCTTCTTGATAACACTATCAATAGTACCGTTATGTATTCTATGGAATTTTTATATTTATTACGGTGTCACGAATAATAAGAGCGTCATCCGTTAAGATAACACTTCAAATAATGAAGTCATGTTCTCATGATAATTCAAACTTGATGATTATATTTTTTGCAGATGATACCGATCTAGCATGTAGTATAACGTTCGATTCACATTACGGTACCATTATCGATATGCTCTCGGTTCGGTCTCGATTCCCTAAAATCTTCTCATATGCACGTTACCACTCTCGATACTTCAATAAAATCTTTTCTCCATACTACTACTGTTCATGTACCATCCATGCTTTAGTTTTTCTTTATCAATCTTTCAAGTTAAGTCTTTCAACTGAAGAATTAGCAAAGATTCAAAAAATCGAAACACGGAGAGAAGTTGGATATGGGTGTACTCGTGTATACAACAAAGAAAAAATGAAAGTGAATATTATACGCTATAATGCCACTTAATTGACGATTAAGAAAAAGTATTTGAGAATGAATTTGGGTATATTTGAAATGATACGAAAATAGAAGCGAGAGTCAAATACCGTGGTTCAAGAAGCTATTACTCCCCGATTGAAATTAATGGTTTGTCTGAGATAAGTAGCTGAAATTTAGTTAATACGTTTTATAAATAAAATATTGTAGAGATGGATTAATAATTTTAAAGCTATATATGTAACATACAATATACAATGCCTCTTGCATCAAAATATGATGGTGACACGGTTTTGATGAAATAAGCTGAGACATGGGTATTTTGTACACATACTGTGATTAAATTGCTGTAAAGTACTCTTATAATCATATGATGATGGAGTTGTACAGTTTCTTGAAATATTCGCCAACCGGGAATGAATACTTTCATTATAGTTGCTGGATGATGTAGACTGTGATGATAAACCAGGTAAAAGCAGAAGTCTTTGAGAGGGAGCTGATGGTAAAAACGGTGGAGTGAGTGAGTGAAGCTAAGTGTTTTTCTTCTATTGTTAACGGTGGACGAATGGTTAATGAAAAACCATTTTTAATTGAAGTGCAGCGCGTTGTTCCTATCTCTTTTTTGCAGGAGGTATTTCATTAATGTCGATGATTCATTTTCTTGTTCCACTGTTGCATTTGGTTAGTTTTTCTTTTTTCTTTGAGTCGACAGTACACTAATAGTGAATGTGTTAACAGTCTCGTTGGCTAATTCCAATTCTTCATTGTCATTATCGTTACATTCTCTTATTGTGCCTCCTTTAACGCTGTCACCATCTTGAGGATCATCATTATCATCCCAGTCACTGCTTGGGATAGAAGAAATCCGTGGTATGTCGTTATCCACATAATCTTTTAAAAACATCATCTAATCGGAAAATCAGCATTTCGACATTTTTGTAACTACCTGGCCGCTTTTGTTACAACAGACGCTTACTGCCGCTCTGTAATAACTATAAAAAATCCCTGTTATCAGTGATGCTACAACGGATTTCCACAACTAGAGTAAGTTGTGGATTGGTTTCTAGGCTGAAACCGTGTCCAATTTGCCGACGTTTCGTTCATGTTTGCATGGGACGTTCTCTAGGCAATTCTTCATTTATGTCTCGCAGTGTGTTATTGTTTCCTTAATCTCTTTTATAGAGCAAATTTTCGTTTTACTCTACTTCATACAAAAGTCATTCATGCTTTATCTCGAACGTAACATATCTAGTTTATCAACTATTTAGGAATGGATATTCGCGACAAATGTAGAGAAACCGGTTTTCCGCAGCGCGTTGGACATACAATTTGCACGCATGTTTTGCGCGTTCAATTTGAAATAGGTGAGCTAATGGCTCTTCACCAGTGGCGGCGCTAGCACATTTGGCGCACCCCTGCAAATATCTAGCATTGCACTCCTCCCTTTCTTAAAGCTACAGTCATAACAAAATAAACACTAAAATGTTGTTTAAGTAATTTTAATTTTCAATATACATACATATATTATATTAATACATAATAAAATATACTCATCTATTTAAAATCTATATAAAGTAAAAATAAAATAGGAAATTTAGCATATGCTTGTGCCTTTATTAAAAAATTAAAAATTAAAATGATAGTGGAGATATCTTCCGGGTTTTGCCGTATATTTACTTCTGTATTTGATATGGATAGCGATCGTGACAGCCTACATTCAACTATTGAAATGTTACTCTTCTCGCGTTGGCGCTAGAAAATTGATTAATAATTTTTTCAGTGTTTATTTGTTACTGTTATTGTGATAATTTTGTTTTTACAAGTTTCAATTTCGAAAAAGATCTTTGTCGACTTTAACTCTGATCGGAATATTTAAATCTAATAATTTTAAATTATACAGATATTCAAAATACTTATTATGTGTTACTAGCTGTTCATATATTTCTTCTAATGCGTTAATTGTTGTATCTAAAACTGTGTTGTGAAAATTTATCTTAAATAAATCTCTTGGATTTTGTGGTGTTCCATCTTCATGTTCATAATCGAATTGTCGTTGTTGTTGCCTTTTTCGCACAGTCGAATCATTTAATGGCGCAAATTCGGGATGTACTCTAATATATATGCTAATTCTGTAGAAGTTTCTAACAATCTTATAAAACTTCCATCCGAACGATAATTTCTAATGTACGTAATTATATTGTTAATAGCTGTTACAGCACTTGCAATGTCAGCATTTATATTTTGGAGCATTTTGCTAACAATATTTATTCGATTAAATAAATTATACCAAAGTACTAACACACAAACTGTGTTTGTCTATCTTAGTATTTTCCTGCAACTCAAATAATTTATCATAAATTTCACCAATTTGGTATTGCAATGGTTTAAGTGCATCAACACGAGATTCCCACCGTGTTTCTGATAATGGTTTTAGTGTAAAATTTTTAATATATTTTTTTAAAACATCCCACCGTTTCGTTGATGCTGAAAAATACAAATTTCTTGAATTATTCTAAAGAATGTGATTGTTTCCCTATTAATTTTCACAGCGTAGTTAACAACTAAATTGAAGGAACGTGCAAAACATGGAGTAAAGAATGCTTCTAGCATTAATGTTTAAGATATGTCGTTGAACACCATTTCTTTTTCCTTTCATGTTTGCAGCATTGTCGTACCCTTGTATATTTTTAATATCTAAATTAAATTCTTTTAGTTTATCAAGTAGATTGTTAAACCCTCACCGCTTGATTCTATAATGTTAATAAAACCTAGAAAATGTACTTGCACCTCTACTTTTTTTTGTTTTCAGTTAATACATATCTTATAATTATGCTCATTTGTTCAATTTTACTTATATCTGGTGATATAACAGAATAATATTTTGCTTTTCGAATAGAACATAAAATATGTTCTTCAATATTGTTAGCTAATAAAACAATAATTTAATTCTGTATATCTTTGCAATGCATGTTTATTTTGCAATGCTCTTTGTAAGTGAGATGCCATTGTGACATCAAATTTCGGACAAAGTTGCAAAAGATTATCATTATTTTTAACAAATAAATCACCAGATTTTCCTCTTAACGGAAGACATTGCTTTGCTACGTATTTTATTATTTCAATAATACGCTCTAAAACAGCTCGCTAGTGTTATTTTTCTAAATCTAATAATTGTTCCTGTTGTGTAAATGTATTAGACTAATTTCATGTACATGTAAAGTTTTTGATTGGTTTTGCCAATTTGAGTAACCTGTTGTAATTAGACGGCTTAAGACGGTTAAGCTAGTATTTTCGACTGAAATAAAAGTAAATAATTTACAATAAAACCAATCTACGCTATTAGATTTTTGCGAATAAACTAACCAATTTCTAAGCACATTTTTCTGATTTCGCATTTGACGATAATAATACGTATTGCTAAATTTAGTACCTTTATCATCTAATGGATAAATTATATGTATCTGTTTTCTTTACCAGTCCAATTTCTATTAAGAGTGTTCGGATTTTATCGTTTATAACAGCTTCTTCACATTTGTCAAAATCTCTTGAAGTAGAAGCATCTCCGTATGATTTCGAGAACTTTTTTATATTATCCTGTTGCTTCTCGCGTTCTTGTTCTTGAAGTGTGATTTTGAGATCCAGATAACTTTTTTGAAAAATTACTGGATATAAACATTTATAATTTACATATTTAAACAAAGATATTAGATTTAGATGTGTTTAAGACGCCGTCTTGCAAAACACGAAAAACAGAAAGCTGTCCGTATTTTCTGTTTATTGTATAATTTGGACATTCGATAATCGGCACCCCACCCTAGACCTAGACGAGAGAATGGGGGATATATCTGACGAAAACGCGCGCGCGTGCAAAATTCGAAGTACCTAAACAATTAAAATAATACTTAGAAATCCGTCTAGTTGGCAAAAATTCTCGTTCGGCGCACCTGCACAAACTATAAAGCTATAAAAAGCAAAAAATACTATTTTAAATAACAATCTCTGACTGTGAATATTTGTGAATGCTTTTTTTTCCTTTTGCGTAAGCGTACTAAAAAGCGTAAGTTTACTAAAAAAAAAACTGAGAAATAAAAAAATAAAAAAAATAGGTATGTATTTGGGTCAAATACATATTTTTATTATACCAAAATCTTACTATTGTCAAAATATACATCAAAGGTCATTTGATAAATTGGCAATAGTAAAATTTCGGTATTAGGTAGGTAAAGACATACCTTTTACAATTCAACCGCCCAACCTCGTTCCCACAATGGGATATCTGGTTTCTTAAGAGTTGCATTTAATTTATGTTAATACTGCAAAACTTTCTGAACACCCGACCTTGCTGCAGCGCCCCTTACATGATGCGCCCCCCTGCGCCGCTTACCTCCCTTACCACCTAGCGCCGCCCCTGTTCTTCACATACAACTCGCGCGAGCCAATGTCCCGCCTAGTTTCGCTGTTAATTACGTAGGAATTTAGCTAGTTAGGTATGTGATTGCCATTGGTACGTTTGCACTGGTTATTGAAAAAAACTGTGATGCACTCTGGCAGGCAGCACAAGAATACCGCGCTTCTGTAGATTTATACAACTAGGTTTATTATAGTTGAGTGTAGGTTTTCACGATCGTTGTCTACTGTAGAATAACTGAAGATTACGGCAACACTCAGAAAATTTATAGTGATTGGTTTCAACACAGGATACAGCCGTAGCAAAGGTTTGTTCTCCATCAATTTGTGTACGTAGACATGCATCTATATGGTAATACACAATTTCAAGGATAAATTAATGCATTCCGTTCATAGCAAGTTTATTCAATTCGGAAACTTCAGCGAAATCTAGGTGCTGCTCTTAAACCTTGGCTTTAGTTTTTTTTATCTTATTTTGTTCTATGCCTTTTTACCGTTACGTGTAAGACCGTGTGTGAGAGTTTATTCTGATGCCTTGATCTTTTTTTCTCCATTTCCTTCTGTCCGTCGTCAGCTCTTAATGTGCAATGCCTTAAACAAATCTATTTGGGTTATATCGAATTTTAATCAATATGTGTCTATTTATTTGCGTTGTTTATACTTGTTTGTTAACTTGCTAAACAATGTATCCAAGAACATCAAGCAGATATTGGAATTGTACCAAAAGGTAATTTTTATACATTACTTTTAAGGAATATTCTTAGAGAAATAAAAGTCCGTGCAGTCACGTATGTTAGCAACAAACTTTTCTATATGTGTAGAAGAAGAACGCATTTCAGCTATAGAGAAATGTTTATAAACAAAATTCAGACCTTGGAAAAATATGCAGGGCCCTCAATTTAAAAAGATTAAACTAACATAACTCAAATTGAGCAACGATTTCGATGCTCATTTGGTAGAATGAATTGTATTAACTATTCATTTTTAATGCAATTTTGTGTTGTGCGGAACTCTTCTCCGAATAATTTTTATTAAAAAACGTTTCTTTAAATTGCTCAATGATGTTTCTTCCGCCTTACACCCACTTACTTAGAGGACACACTATATAGAATATCTAGAATATATCTACAAATTATTGGTAATACATAGTAAAAACAACCTCAAATTCCTTTTGTTCTTTTGTGTCACATAAATATAAATTGATCTTTTTTGAAGATATATCTACAGTACTCAAAATGTATGTCTTCGTGGAAATCTTTGATTTCCATAGCTCTCTTTAAAACGCTAAACCTAGAAAATCTACTATACCTCGTTAATTTGTAATCGTAAACACAATATACAATTTTACTGCAATTATCAGTAAGTAACAGGTGAATGAATGTAAAGCTCAATGATCAACCGATTCTATGTACAATATGCATTATTAATTTGCGTTCAGACTTTTAATTGTTTTGTTTTCGTGTAGTATATTTATACCAACGAAAGTGTGACGTTCCGAATAACATTTTATTAAAGTTTGTATCCTATAATCCAATGTGAAATATATATTATTGTTTTATGTATGCTAACACTAGCGTTAAATTAATCAATTTAAATATTCTTCAGCGTATCAGATTAGCATAGTTTTACGTGTCATTTAAATAAGTTTAATAACGCCAACATAACACATAACAACTTCTTTTCTTTCTAAAGCGACAGCTGCACGTCAAGCTCGCAGTAATCTTTACACAATCAGAGAAAGCGGTGAAAATTTCAACGGCGTGAAACATTTTGGTTACGGTAATCAAACGCATGATATATGAATCTCAAAGAGTAACGATTAATAGTTGTGATATGGAAATCCGTTCGATAGACAGGGATAGACGAAAAACACTTACCGTAGAGAGCACTTCGCTAATATCTGACAAATCCATGACTGTGTTGTCTTTTCCTTTATTTGATGTTGTTTTTTAGAAACACTTAGACACTGATACTGTATTTGTACACGATCCAGAGTACATCTATACTATTTATTGCGTAAATCGTAATAATCTAATTTACCAGCGGAAAATGACATCCGTTTTAGAAATGAGCGGCGAATAGTTGACAATCGGCAAAGCCACTGGAACACAAAGAGTGCTGCGCTGTGCTGCTTATCCTCCATATATCATTTTCCTCTCTATCCATAAACGATGAAGTTATTAACCTCAATAAAATTTTATAATGCACGCCTACTAGATGATAGATGAATGTATATACTTGGAAAAAATATACATACGACTTATAATACGCATAAAGGCTTATCCAACGACCGGCAGATGCATACAACTCCAAAGAATCTATTTGGGTATTATGCATATATACGCATAGAGGCACCCTGATGCAGGAACTTGCGTGTACGAGCAGTATTAATTAATTAGATAGGCTATGAGCGCACACATTCACAGTATATATAAAACCTATGACCCGCGAAGCTTAATGTGATCGTTTGTAGTACTAAAGTGGCGTTCTCACAGAAGCTGGTGTTCTATCTGATCTGTTCCAAAAACTTACACTAGCACAGAGAATATATAAAACGGGATGATATATAACATTTAAAACGAATTGATAGAATGTTAACATTTTGAAATTTACCATATTTGTATTTGCTGTTAATTTCGACAGACGAAAATAAACTTGACTGTAACTAAAAACAATGTTAAGAAAAAGATGTATTAAAACAATTCTAAATAACAACATTACAACTTTGTACCGTGTGCGCTAGTTTTAGTTTAGTATGAAAATAATTTAGGAGTATGTTCAAAGGTAAAAAGGTGCATCGTGCTTATTTTTTAAAGCGATCTTGAATAATGCGCATACAACACAGATTAAAAATTTATTAAAGCTGCGATACTAACATCTCAAGCAATGGCAATAAAGAAAAAAAAAACAGTTTGTTTCAGTTCGAACTAATTGGGTAAGTAACTCTAGCGCATAGCAAAGATTGCAAGTAGCCGTATATACGAGCAAATTCCATATATGCGTATGTTTCGCTATTTTCTTGTATTGATACCCGTCATGCAGCTTTCTCATTTACTGTAGGCGTGTACACTTATTGATATCGCTTTCAATACTGAGATATTACCGTATCATTCGATTGTATTTGTATGCAAAAACCGAACGAAATATTTTCGAAAGATAAAATAACTTCAATAAAAAATTGTGAGAGTATTAGTAAGTATGTGAATTTAAGAAAGTATTGACTATTTGTAAAAAGGCTGGATAAAAATTCAAGAACTGTCAAAAATGAGAAAAAAAAATGAAAATACAGAATGTCAAAACAATTGTAAAAAAACACCAAAACTTTCCCAAAACCATTGTTTTTCATTCTTGTTGGTCTGTCTTTGTTGCAGTTCTTCTATTTATTGCACCAGTCATCAAAAGGTAGGTTGGAATTAATATCAAAACGCAACAATTAAAGGCTGGAATAGACAAGCTAATACTAGAAGAAATTGAACGTAGCAGAATTTTCCACAGTAGATGGCACGGAACTTTGTTGGTATCTCCATCAGCGCCTTGGTTAAAATCCACAGCAGCGTTCGTTCGTAAGCAATTAAACAAAATAAACCAACTTGGCTATCCGTCAAAACTGTGAACGAAGTAACATCAAATTCAATCTGTACAACTAATTTCAATTTTAAATTGTTTAATTAATATGGTATACTCCCGTATCGGTATCGGTCGTTCCCTATTCACTAGAAAAATATAGTTGCTAATAATTCAATTTCCAAACCTGATGCCGTAAATGATTCAAAAATTAAGCTATATGGTGAAACACTATGACATCTGGATTTCGGTGTAAGACGCATTTTTAAATGTAAATTTATTGTGGCAGATGTTAGTAAATTTATTATAGGCGAAGACTTTATTTATAATTATATAAGGGAGTTGTTATCATTGCCATAATAGATAAGTGCGTTAGATTGAGCTTGATAGATTATTCTATTTACATTTTTCGTAAAGACACCTTATCACACCAATCACCAAAATGTACATTGAAATAACGAATCCTACAGGAAAAACTAGCTACTAGCCGACTAAGGTGCAATGGTTATCCCCGATCAAGAGTTCGGGTTTATTGGTAAACCCAAAAAAGTCCGTGTTCAAATATTATTTGCATGGTTAAAAGAATAATGAAGAACTGAGACCCGATGGGGATTACCGGAGATTGAATAAAATGATACTTCCAAATAGACACCCGGTTCCATATCTACATGATTTTACACCCATTTTATCGAGAGCTACGTATATAATAATACAACTTATATCCAACAATATATATATCAGTTTCAGACAAAAGAGTGAGGCAATGCTTCCCTTACTTCGAGACATTAGTTTCTCAATATTGTTTTGTTTGATACATGGAAATAAAATGTGTCAGTAGACAGTTGCATTATATTCATTATTAAAATTATTTTTTCAGATTTTTTTTAAGATTATATAAAGGCAACCTTTGTTTAAAGTATAAATTTCCCGTACTTTTGAAAACACAAAAGGTAGATGAAATTGCAAATTGATCTGTGCAAGTGTCTAAGTTTTTTCGTTTGGAAGCTGTAGGTGAGAGAAGCTCTATTTAATCTGACAACTAGTTTCATCAACAATGTATAGAAAATCTAGAAAGTAACTACAACAAAGTTACAAGTAAACTACTCTGTACATTCAAAAGTAGTTCACATGTGTAGCTTAAGTTAAAACCTAAAACTTTTTATTAGAAAACGGAACATGCTATGTCCGTTGAAATTTCATTCCGCTGTAATTTTAGACATCGTTAATATTTTATTTATCATTGAGTAGAAATCTTTAAAAACAATAAACTTCATTGACAAAATATACTGTTAGAACAAATTTATCGTGAAAACTATTAAATCCTAACGGCAATTCGAGTTTTTTCATTTTTTCGCAACTGCGATAACGCTTTTGTAACGAGAAAGAACAAATAAGAATGCACTTGTGAATAGTAATCTCCTATTCACCTTCCATCATTTTCATGTCTTCAGCTATAAAGACAATTAATGCAATTTGGTATTCGTTGGCCATCTCAGCTATTAAAATTGCTATATCGCGTATGTACCATTAACGCTCAGTGGTAAGTACGAATAATGAAAAGGACTGCCGGCTGCCGACACTAGCATAGGACGTGAGATAATCTTGTCTTAAACTAACCTCTACAAACGTAATATGACAATACCAATAACAACCGTTAAATAATATATAATGAAAAGAAGTCGACGGAAAAAAACCACTACTAATCGTTACGTATACTATGTCGTACGACGTGGTAATACTAGAAAAAAGTACGTTTAGAAAACAACCGACAAACAGATGGCGTTACTTCCTGTTTGCCGCCGGGTATTGTTTTATTCCTTCTTGTGGAGAAGAATTGTTTGTTTTGAGTCGGTCTTTCACATATGACGTGAGTATGTGAGATTTATACGTGAAGATATAAAAGGATGCAGACTATGCACCTTTATTTGAATAAGAGAAGGAGAAAGAAGAAAAGTTTCGGAGTAACTGGTAAAAGAATTAAATGAAGATTTTTTTATTTTCACTTAACCTTCGCTTAATCATACCATTTCAAATAAATCACGTATATGATCGATGAAATGCAAGATGAACAAATATAAATGGGAATACCTAAATTTCTTAACATGTAATGAATTTTTCCTACTACCGATTACGTAAGTCAATCATTACTGCCCTGATTGGAGGGACGTAAGTGCGATTTACGGGTTATACAGCATGTAATGGAATTTTACCTCCTTACGGATGTAAAGTAAAAATACATTACTACAGCATTAGGTGTTAACGCTTAACAGAAATTGATGACTGTGAATTGTATAAGTGTGTATGCAGACATCAAATATTTTCCTCAAATCATGATTTTTCGAAATTTTTGGCCGGTACATAAGTGACTATTTTTTTGTGAACTGTAACTGACATCTAATATTGCTCGAATGTTGTGTAATGTCTCTGCTACATTTTGCTAAGTGATGCCCGTGCAATAAAAATTGTTACTTGTGTTGCTATGTCCTTTCAAATTCCATTTATTTGCTGCCCATCATGTTCTCTTCTTGATCGGCAGAGAAGGTTAGGTTATGTTATGACAAAGAAAATCATTGGAGTCGGTTGGCAATTTCGAATAATTTTTACGTTAATTTCATACTACTCTATGAGAACAAAGCCTTACGGTGACTTTCATTTTTCCCAGCATGTTAATGTTATCGCCAAATCAGTAGTGGGTTCTCTAGCTACTGAGAGCTCCAGTTGCTCCAGTTTCTTAATAGTGGCCAACAGAAAAAAAAAATCACTATATATCAATAAATATTTAACAGTTAAACATTTTAAAATGTACGAGGTACTAAAAAAATGCTTGGAATAAATCACAAAAATGTATATTTTTAAGTTGATGTCCTTTTCTGAATATCATATTCAAATAAAACTACCGCATTAACAAAATAAATAGTTTCAAATTTCCTTTACCAAAATTAATTCAGTTATTTCAACTATACCAACTTTTCAGTATAGACTATGCATAAAAGGACCTGTATACATGCACTTAGTTGGTTCTGCAGTACTAATTAGATAGGCGTAATATTGTTAAGGTGGTATGATATATTTATGTTAAAATGTGATATTTTCTAAGTAGAACAAACATCCAAACTAAAATATATTTTTAGTTTGGAATTTTTTGCAAAGTTCTAGACCTAGTCGGCAGTCTAAAATAAGCAATTTTCTTGAAAGTGAATAATTGACAATATTTATTTTATTAGTGTGCCATGATAAAGTAAATATTAGCAGTAGTTCAGTTCCAAACATTGGTATAAGGAAAAAATAGTTAATTTTAGACCAACAACATTGTATTCTTTTGTCAAGAAGATTCAAAACTAAAATAATATAGAAGGGGTTCCGTTAAAAACTATATTTTTTATTAAAAATATGTCATGCCAACTTGGGCAATATTACGGCCATCTCATTAGGAATTCAGAAATATACCATGTATGTATAAGCGCGTGCATATTCAATTGTTTTATGCCTAATGTAGGTATTAAAAATCGCACGTGTTTAATGCGCACTTGTCGAAAAGTTTGTGCAAATGTAGATTAAAGAAAAACCCAATAACTCTAAAACTTAACGAAGATTTCAAAAATGCAACTATATGTAACATATTTTATAAACAAACACAACTTTGGGTAAAATGTTATGAGACGTTCTGTAGGTTTCAATATAATCTCCAATCTTGTTCACACTTAGACTTCATAACAATAAAAAATCTTCGTTCACAAAGGCACAAACTTCCGAGCCTGCGTATATGATTCTAAATAGATACATATATATATATAAGGAACATTTTATTAGAAGCATTTATGATATGAACAATAGAAGAGAGGTTAAAGTACTGTAACATTTAGAATACCGTTCATGGCCTTCTATGGATAAGTTATATTGTTACAGTGACGTAATGCTTATAAGTACATCGACACAGTTATTAATTATTACAGTAAGCCCTTACGACAGAGAAAAGAAAAACTATTAAAACGGTACAACGAACTCCCCCTGTTCTCTGCTGTTAGGGCCAAGGCCAATGCGCTGAGTAGGCAGGTTCGTGATGAAGCCAAGACCTTTCAGGTTCGGAAGAGGCATAAGAGGCGTTTCTTCCTCGAACTTTCTGTGGCGAAGTTCTAGAAGTTAAATAAGAATCCTTTGTTCCCACATAATCACTAGCCCCTCAGTCTTCTCTCTTCCACTTCCAAGGTGACAGAAAGACTTAAGACGCTGCCAGTGCTCCCTGACAGAGTTCGGGTTCAAGGAGGAAATATGCGATCATCAACTGCGAGGGCATTTGGCACGGTATGACATGTTGACTTGATCCACAAAATTGTCAGGATGTGCGCTGACAGGGCCTTAATCAGGCTTTGCACTCGTTGACCAATTGCTTCGGCGTCCCACAGGGTTTCTCCTTGTTGGGCGAGGAGATGATCACAGATTGCCATGGACAGAGAAGTCAAATATTTAGGACTGTAGTTGGACGTTAAGACTTTTACTGTTTAGGCCAATATTAACTTATAGTACCCTAATATGGTCGACTGCCGCCAGGAACCACTCGCAAACGCTGGAGACACTGCAATGCTCAGACTGATCACGGGGGCACCGTGGGTTGTGGCATCCGACCGGAACAGAGCGGTTAGCTCTAAAGAATCCTGTGTTAAGGTTTCGTAAGATCGTCCCCTACTCAGATGAAGAGTTGTTAAAATTTGAGAAAGGCATCTTGTTCGAGTACCGGCTGTTTTCTGGTTAAATACTGTTAGTACTCATGTGGTTCCTTATGGGTGATATATTTTAATTTAATTTTACCGGATGCCAGTTACTTGAAACTACAGAGTCCAAGCTTGGTGCCTGATTCCAAGTTAGGATAGTGTGCACGTGGTCATTTCCTTAGCGTATTTTACTTTGTTGTGTTAACTGTAGTCTTTTATCGAAACACAGTTGTTTTAGCATATTTACCCTATTTATATCATGTGGTAAATAAATAATTAATATCAATCCAATCACATTGGCCTTGAAATGTCACTTGCTCACCGGTTACAATACTTACAATAAGTAAGATTTTTTATATCATCTATAATTTTGTTCGAATTTAAAGAGAAGAGGGACAGTATTGCGGGAAATGTTGTTTATAATTCATTGGACGTACTTGAATTTATTGCAACGGCAACGTATGGAAATGTTAGAAACCTTTGTCGTTCAGGACTATAATTCTGAAATATTTCAAACGCTTTTATATGTTCTCTTGTTTTATATTAAATACATCTATCTTTCATTCTTCCATCTATTCCTGAATTTATTTATAGCTACTGCACCTAGAATTGGTTGATCGTTACGTAATAGTTGTTGCAAGAATCTCCGATGAGTATTTATCACACTTTCGACTTGTTGCTCTTTATTGGACACTTGCTACCAAGCTCAGTCGCACATGTGTACTACACCATTTTCTCACCAGTCAAAATCGTAATTTCTTTCCGGCATAATGATTCACAATATTTAACCTTTTCGTACTATAGAATAAAGTTTCATTCATTAGATTCTTATTTATCTTGTTTAACAACCAAACGGATACTCGATATAGCCCTCAATGCAATATCTCCTTATTATTTAATTTGTCTCAAATGATTTACTTATGGCACCGGGGAAAGTAAATGTTTAACTAAACTGTGCGGTTGGTTTATTATTTATTGATTACATTAGGAGATATTTATCTGCTCGATTCACTATTACCTAAAATTTTTATTGAGTATCGTAATGCTGCTACGAGGTTGCTAATAGAGCAATTGAATTTTTACGATGCCGACTCAATGGTAGGCTATAAATTACGGCCCGGATTTCCATATACGGCTAATAAACATCTCTGAAGTAAAAGTGAAATTAATCGTGGATTTTTTCGTCGATACATACAAGACGTTCTAATCTATTCGTAGTGTGTGGAGTGCATTACACTGTGCACACTTTCTTCGACCTATTTAAAAAGTTTTGCCTTAAGTTAACAGAAAAAATCAATTTCATATCATATATTGCTGGAAGCGGAATTTTTTTAACGGATTGTGTAATACAAAATAAATATGATTATAAATTATTGAAAGTAAAATAGTTCATCATACTGTAAGTCTAGATATTGTGGTTTGAATAGCACAATGCATGGAGGATGTCTTGAAGAAAGTGCTTAACTATTTTCCCCCTTTCCACCTTAAGTTAAACCGACATTGCCAGTTTACTTCATTTCATATTATACCTTATTCACTATTTATTTTTGTTGAAAATTCGTTGAAAGAATTATAATAATTAATTTAAAAAAATACACCGGAGAAGCCAGAGTAATTCAAAATATTTTTCTTTTGATTGATCTGCCTTTAATAATGTTCATAATTTAAATTTTATAATTGGTATGCACAAAGATAAAAACAATTTCACATTTTTTTTTCGCAACACTCTCACTATCAAAACTCAAAACATTCTAGTTTTCGTAATTTCACTAGTTTTTTTTCTGAGCCATGAATTACTCAAGTTCACATTAATTTTAAATTCTTGTTAAAAGCAACTACTGGAGGATGAAAAAGTTTTGCTTAAAACTATAGAAACTTGATTACAACCTGGTCGGAAGTACAGACACAGCTTTTAAAGTAATTAACAATATTAACTAATAAAATATAATAACACAGGAAAGAATATTTTATAGGCTCGAAACATCTAGACTGCTAGTCTTTACTCAATAAAAGGCGATACGAATTTATTTTTAAGTAGCTGTCAAATCAAATGTAATAATTAACAAAATTGTGTTATCCCTTCACTTTTTAACATCAATCACGATATTTCAAAATTTTCCGACTTATGAGTTCGATGGTGCTTGATGTATTGCTCTAGGTCGAGTATAAGTAGCATATGAATGCTTACGTGTAGAGGGCATACCATGTTTTAGTACAAACTCAATTTAAATAAATCAAACGTGAATGCCTTCGCGGAAAGAGTGATTTCATCATCAATCATCACCTTCAACCTAGCAAATACTCCTTTGACAGATAATTCTTCCAAAGAAAATTAATTATACACGATTGCAGCATCGTATCTTCATGTTCTGGGAATTAAACGATCTGAATAGCATGTAGTATAATACATAATTAATTGTAATTAATACAAGAGTAGAATAAATTTATCACTCTAAAGCATTCCGATTACATTACGTAATAAATCATGGAACGGAAAAAGAATGAAATAATATCAATGTATATCCCCTACTTCAAGAAGCAATAAGTAATAAATCATTCAGTACTATGTGGAGTACATGAATCTTAAAGCTACTTATTGTTTACCTTTATACAATTGCCATTTTTACAAAGATAGATTTCAAATAAGTGCTTTTTGGATCTAAAGTAAGCACGAAAGGACCTAATACACACCCGATTATGTAGTTCCGAATTGCTAACGTAATGCCACAAATTAAAAATGCGCCACCAAAATTGTTTTGCAAAATAATGTTTATTGGAATAAAAAGTGCGTATACTACTTATGAACATGTAATCGAAAGAAAATTCAACAAAAGGAGAGTCAATAAGGTTCGTCTAGTGCGTTTATGCTAATAAAGGCCAGTAGCTACGGAACCCCATATGCCCTATTCTTCCGTAAACTGTCCGTAATGATGTTCTACGACCGATAAGCATTCTACCACTGGCGCGCTAAAAATGTTACTGGCTGAGATCGGTGTTTCACAACCAAGCCCTTCAAAAGAAAATCTTCTGGGATGGCCTTCTGGGGGTCGCTTGATCCTACTCTACGTGCTTTAGTTTAATTTACAATCAAAAATCAGTTTTGTACATTTGCATTGCAACTATCGGAACGTAACAGGTGTTCCTGTAAAAACACGCGCGGAATATCTGCCTCTTGTAAATGCTGGAAAACAAGCTAGACCCCCTGCAATATGATAAACAAAAGTTAATCTTCAGAAATACCTTTATACAATTTTAACGAAATATTCCAACAGTTTAGAGCTGGTACATTTTTTAAAATTATTTTCTGTTCTGAATTTTTGCCAAAATTTAAACGCAAGAGCAAACACACTTATATTCTTCGGAATTGTTAATCGAATACGCGCAATATTGTGTTAGATTAGTATGACACATTTTTGTTAAAAAGTATTTTCAATGGAAATTTTTTAATATCCTGGTTTTGAATTTTTGCCAAAATTCTAGACAAAGAATTATTAATATGTAATTATTATTGAAGCATCGGCCATTTTCTCGTCATAGCGGGTTCAATGACAGCAATATGGACCAAATATTCAATTTGTCGACATTTATTGATAATTGTCATTAAAAAATTCATGTAAATTATACAGTACTTTATCAAATAAATACGATTTCAACTGTCTCTTGAAGTGATTTAAACAATGTCACTTGATGACACTTTCAAACTTACAAATTCTATCACAAGTCCTTGTATAATGCTGATGAACTTCAGAATTCCTTATGAACTTACTTGTGTTCAAAAATATATAACACGCATCTCATGTGTTTACAAAATTTTGATGTATAAACCAAGTTTCTATTGCACACAGTGTTATATTAAATTAAGTACGTTTAAATCATGCTAGTTATAAAAAGAATAGATAGATGCTCTATTTTTTATTTTAAGCCAATAATAAATTAGTTAATCGTGTTAAAACGAATTTCAAATAAAGAAAGCGGTTTCACATACAATAATTTTACATCAATAGATGTCATCGTATTCGCTAACTGTTCCAATGATTTACTTGCTTTTGTAATGGTACACTGATAAAATAAATATTACCAGTAGTTCAGTTTAAAAAATTACTATAACGGAAAAATTGTTGATTTCAGACAAGTAATATGTTAATAACTTTGTGCATAGAACTTTTCCAAACATTCCGAACTAAAATAATATACTCGATGTTCCATTTAAAAAAATAACTTTTTAACAAAAATATGTCATAACCTAAAACAATATTATGCGCGTTACGTTAGCAATTTGGAACCATATAAACGTGTGTTTTGAGCCCTTTTATGCTTAGTTTAGATATAAAAAATCTCATTTGTCTAATGTGCACATTCGAAGAAATCAGAAGTTCTGTAAGTGTCAAAAATAAAAAAAATTTTTAGAGCAACAGCATCTTATTACATTTTGCCTCAGAATTTAACGAGCATTATTAAAATGTACCAGCATATAGCACGTTTGGATCACTACGACAATTTTGGGTCGTTACAAGCTTGTAAGACACCTACAAGAATTATAAGAAAGTTTATGTAGTCCATTGGCATAGATCTTCCGAGCCTACAGAGATGACTCACCCTATATATTTACTGTAATACTGATCAAAATATATGAGTATTCTGCTAGTAAAAGAAAGCTTATGTATACCAGTGTGTCCCAAAAAGCTTTTTAAAATAATTCTAACCTTTTGGGGTTTTCTTGAAAATGATCATATGGTACATATGTATATATCAGACATTGCCTAAGCGTTTTCCCTTGATATTCTACGATTCCTGTCCAAATATTCAAAGGAAACTGTTGACCTAAGTGTTTTGTCAAATTGTAATTTAAAATGCCAATCATGTTAATTTACTTGTAATCATCGTACATTTTGTAGATTTTCAAAGAACTGTTTCTAAAATTCCCTCTAAAAATGCGAAATTCAAAAAAACGGTTTGTAAACGTTGAAAATTGAGTTCCTATACTAAAATAAATACATAAAAACCAATTATTTATTTTTTATTATTATTTAAGTTGACATTTAGTGTAACTGTTTTTTTTTTTTTTCAACAATGTTAGCTAATTCCGCTTCATTTATACACAATTACTTAGTTTTCCTAAATATCTTCGTACACTATTGTACTATTGCCAACATTTCCTATGTTAACACAAGGTTAAAGCATTTATGGCAAGTTTAGTAAATTTTAGATGCTTATAACTTTTTGGGAAGTATTATGGAGTAATCCTGCATTTAAAATTCTTTACAATAGTTTATTATCCTGTATAATGAAACACCACAAACCTTCAGATACACTTTAGAACGACATTGGAATAACGTTTATTATATCACTGTAATTGAAAGAAATAAGCAAATAAGCGTAAACCACTTATATTTTTTATAAAATCCAGTTTCATGGATTCACTTTCATTTCATAAATTTCCTTTTCTTTGCGACTTTATTCAAGATTTCTCTGTTTGTGTTATCTTACATGCACATCTAGATTTAGTAAATTTAGTAATTCGTCACCGTGACAACTATTAAACTTTCTATATAAGTATACTACACTATCGCGTACTTAAAAAGACGAATATTGCACTCTAGTATTTACTGTAGAATGTTTTGTCTCATTGTCGGCTTCAAATTAACTTTCACCTGGCAAACTTTTACCCTAGAAAATGAACAAGATACAAGTTTAACGAACTCATTATCATGCAATGCAGTGGAATTATTAATTACAACCATGCGCTAGGAATAATGAGAAATTAATTGTAATGCAATTATCTAGTAGGTTTGGCATAAGTATAATGGCAATTTAAAATGTTTGTCTTTCAATGTTATTTACAGCATAAGTATTGCATTGTTTCTTTTCAATTATAAAATTACTTTAAGCAAGAATTGATCAAACGGTGTTTTAAGGCGAAAACAATCAAATTCTTTTATAGGTTAATCATTAGCGATAAACAAATTAGTCTTTTATGAATCATGCGCCACTTTAATGTACTTTGCATTATACCAACGTTGATATGAAAAACCTTTGCTTTCGATTCTGATACACGACTTAAATAAAAAGGCTGCAGTAAGATGTGAAAGGTTGCAGATATTACTTTACAGTAAAATTATAATTTAGGTATTGTACAAGGTATTTCAGGAATAATAGTAAATATATGGCGAGGTGCTACTGCAGACTATTTTAAGATACGACAATTTGAATGTGTTAACATAATGAAAACAAAACCGGCACCTACAACCACTCAGGTAGTCGAACAATAGCATCGACTTGCAAAACACGAAATCACACTCCGTGCGAGACGATCAGTTTTTATAAATATTACACATAAAAATCGGAGTATACTTTCCGCTTGGACAAGAATATGTAACCACGTAAATACGGTGTTTGGCACTTTAAGAATCCCTAACGGAAATTGGAAGAACACTAAATTCGGCAAAATTCTAATAGGGTCAGCTAATTTTTATAGTACTCAACAGCTAAAAGTAGGGGGTGCACCCTACAATTCAAGGGTGGCGTCATAAGGTGTTACAAACGATTTCTAGATGGCGCCATTAAGATTTGATATAACTAATTTCATAAAATTTGACATTTATTATTGTTGAAGCAGTGACAGCAAAAATATTGGCTGAATAGTTTGCAACAACAATGCCTTGAATTCCTTGATTTAACTTTTGATAATGACGCACCACTAGAAAACACGGTTTGTAAGCGGCTTGCAGAATTTTGTCGTGGTCATGCTCCCATCAGTCATGAACTTTGTGAAGGTTGCACAAAATTGGTAGTTGCTCTGCGCAACATGTTTGAAAAGGACAGATACGTGCCCTTTGCTGTGAGATAGAGGACTCCTTAGACATATCGAAGACCGCAGTACAATCGATTTTGCATAAACATTTAAGTATAGAAAAAATCTGTTCCAATGGATTCCGCATAATTTGACCTAAGCGCAAAAAAAGCTTGTATTAATTGGTGGAAAGAATCGTAAAAATTTGACAGATGAACTTCGTATATAACATGGTAACAGATGACAATATTTTCATACGAGGCAGAACTAACGTAGGAAACTAAAAGAAGAAACTAAGCAAATGAGAAACTCAGATGAACCAAATCCAAGAAAACTTTCTTTCGTTGTACTGGACACGTCGTAAGTATTCCTTTGGAGCATAGATTCCTAACTGGGACGATAGCGCCCCCCAATGGGTGCTGCATCCTTCCACGGGCGCGTTAGCAGATCCAGGAACAAATGGGAGGCGTCGAGGCAGTTAAGAGGAGCGGCGGTTTTGGTTTACTTTAAAACAGGCAGGGTTGGAAAATATACGTACGTTCGTTCAATCAGATATATTATAAGTTCGCACACGAGTGCCTACGTTTTAAATGTTGCCTTTTTGAGAAAGAACTTCTTTCTTTAATTTCTACTTTATGATTTTTTAATAGATAAAAATATCAGATAAATTACGTACAGATAATATGCAACAATATTGTAAAATTTCGTATTGAATTAACTATTATTGGCGACAGAGCGCTGGATTTATTTTTTCTTCTAAAAGAGGCGGTGGCTTAAGTGGTTTACATTTTATCGCTTATTTTTTTGCGATTACAGTGATAAAATAAACGCTGGTCCAATGTTGTTCTAAAGTATGTATCTCAAGGTTTGTGGTGTCATTACACGAGCAAATAAACTACTGTAAAGAAGTTTAAATGGAGGCCTACTCCATAATACTATTCAAAAACTTATAAGCATTTAAACTTTACCAAGCTTGCCATAAATGCTATGACCTTCTATTAACAAATAAAATATTGGCAATAGTACAATATTGTACTATTGTAGATATTTGGGAAAACTAAATAATTGCGCCCGGATGAAGGTGCCAAACTCACTCGTATTGCGCTTAAATACATCCAAGCATTGTTTTGAAGTTGTTATCACGCAATTCCGTTTTTGATAAATCAGCAAACCCATTTTGTCGATAGCTTTCTCATACTCATTTATTCATGAAGGTTGTTTTACGCACGCTCAACTGAGATGTTTACTATATTGGCAACCTAATCTGCATCTAGCGGTCTGCTAACACGATATCATGAACTTCATTGCTCATATCATTCGTAGTCACCTTAATGGGAACCCGGCCGTACTTCAAAGACGAGGGATATTCGGTCACGATTATATTCATCAAAGCAGTTGTAGATGGTAGTCATCGAAGGTGCATGAGCCTTATAAACTTCAACCTATTTCTCTTTGATTTCTGCACACGTTTTCCTATAAAAAAAAAGAAATCGAATCACTGACCGGTACTGTTCTTTTGCCAATCCTCCACAAGCAGATAAACTAGCTCACTTTCGACAGATCTCAAAACAAGACCCGATGAATCTCTCCGAAATGTTGAAAGACGTCGCCTAAAGAATAGGACTCACAGCCGTCAATACAGATTTTGACACAAAGCGCCATTTGCGTCCAAACATGGATACTTCTCGACGATCTCTTTTTGTTCCCGAATGTCAAACAAAAAATGCGCGAACAAGGATTTTTATCACTTCAAGAACCTGTTAAAGCGTTCAAAAACCAAGTTTTAGAGATGGAGAACCTTCGCTAGAATGGAAAAAACATTTTGGGAATTGCTTCGAACGCATGCAAGTGTATAATAGCGAATATTTTGAGAAATAATAAAATGGATTGCTACAGAAGGCTTTTCAATTTTTGTAAAAACTTAAAAGGTGTTCCTCCTAACAACACCACCCACAACATAGCATTCAACTACAATCTATGCATACACAAATTAATACGAACTGACATGGTCGAAAGCTCTAGCTCCAAAACAAATACCTTTCAATCTCAATAGTTACATATTAAAACAAAATAAAATTAAAAACAGTGATTATCGTAAAAGTATTACGGATGAGAATTCATTATTTGTATGGTATTTCAAAAAGTAATTAAGACGGAGAGAACCACTTTCATATTTCGAGTGTAGTAAGTGGGTGTATACGATCTAAAATATTTGAATAACAAATGTCGCAATAAACCTGTTTAACAACACTTCGAATTGTATAACATATATGTACATAGATGTAGATAACTAGTGTGTCCATATGTGATTATTAGTATATTCGCATTTCAAGGAGAGGTATACCTCTATTTCTTTTTTAAAAGTGAATATATTCACTTTTAAAAAAAGATCAACAGATGTGATAGTAAAAACTACGGAAAAAGAAAAATTCATATCTGTATCTTATACTACGATATTCTAGCAATGATATGACGTGAAATTTTATTTAGCTGTGGTTTGGATAAAGCTGATAAGGGAAAGTTGTTTCGTCGAAATAACTCTCCAGATTGTTATAATTTTTTTAACTTTAGTTACAAAATATACGAAGCGCGCTATACAACTTTACAAATTTGAACGAGATTGATTTTATTCATTTTATTGACAAACTTCATATTTTAGTTATTTACGACAATGAATGCACCCCTCAGAAAATAAAGTATTTGCATTTTTATGAAGTTTAGAAGGAAATAAATGTGATAGATATTTAAATTTTTTACATGTTAATGAGACTCTGACTTTGTGTTATATATCAAAAGTTAAGACTATTACAAAATATTAAATTTTATAACTGACGGACTCTAAATATTTTTATCGACACTATTGAGTAGAGCAACATTATAACATTTCTTGCTCTATTATAGAACTCCACACCTTGTAAACTTATAGATAATATGGTACAATTATATATATATTATATATATATTGTTGCTGACTAGGTTCTTCTTTTTTAACAATAAAATTGGTCTTTTCGTAATGTGTAACAAATAGGCAAAAACAAAAAACAATTATACGCAACGAAAATCTAAACAAACGTAAAATAATAATACAAATGCCATGATATTACATCACTCATCAACATCTGCTTATAAGTAACATTTTAGTAACACAGTAGTATTCTGACTGTAATATATTTTCTAAAACAGTGGTAATTGATTAGTAGTCAGCCATCCTAAATCCTAGAGTAAAAAACGATTTTGTACATGTAGAGATCGTGAAATTTTGCAAACGTACATATCTCACATCGCATGAAGATCTGCTGCTTAGTTTTTTTAAGGAATTCTAAATACTGATATATTATATTCTGATGAAAGAACACTTTAACAGTTGCTACTATTTATTTGTAAAAGTATTTAATCCAAAAATAATCGAAAAAAGTGAAAGAAAAAATCTTCCATATCTTCTATAATATAAAGCATATAATGTGAAACTGTAGATACTCACGCTATTCCAAGATTTATTTCAGCAAGAAGCAAAGTTTAATGGCGGTGTACAACTGCAAAATTAATCCTCAAAAAAAGAAAAAAGTCACACAATTCCTTCAAACTTCAACATACAAGTTTATTTTTAATTTTTCATCACGTACTGTCGAAATAATTTAGTTTACTATTTCACGTATTAATTCCCGGTTTGTATCAAACAGCAGTGCTACGGCGTGGCGCTCTCGCCATCCATAAGTTTATCTGCTGCAGCTTACTAAATATACTAGTACTAGTTCATGCGATATTCACGGTGTAGTATGTACTACAGAGTAAGCATTTTGCCAAGGCAATAACTGAATAAAAGGAGGCGCCAAGCCGTAGTCAACGTGTGGGGAAATTTTCTTGGCTGGTCCGCGCTACCTGGTACGTCGTTGCCGGGTTCACATTAGATGGAAAGAGATTCTTCTAACCAAAAAGTGGAGTTCTACATTAAATGTTCATAAAAAGTGTAAATTGAAAAATATTATTAAATGTCCGCTTGATCTAGTATTTGTTGAAACTGCCTTCTTTTTGTTTACAAATTGATAAAGTTAGAAGGACATACTTAGAATGGTCTATCTACTGAACATATAAGTGTAGTTGATAATACATATTTCATACTCAAATCACTACATCACTCATGTAACTGGTATGGAAGCACGTAAAATAATTATCTATTCTATTTATAATTGCGTCACAAGAGATATTTGTATTAGGTAAAATACCTTTCCTCAATGGTATACCACAAATAATAGTATGAAACAGAGAGTACCATACCCCTACAAATAAACTTCTACAACATTATCGCGTTTTGGACTGAACATTTATCTTGTTTAAATCGAACGTTTCTTCTTGAATAAAGAAACACTTTTGTGTTGTTACATTCAACTAAATCGATTTTATCTTAGTTAACTACAATGACAATTTATGGAAACAACCTTAAGTTTTTACGCAAAGCATACGTTTACGGCTTAGTAACAAACTGTTACTAACCCGTACAACTTTTGAACGACGGAAACTATTGTCGGTAAGTATTATCGGCAGTTCTGTCTTTCCAGTGTCACCGGGAGTGATGCTAGCTTTCTTACCTTAAACAAACTTATCGATCACCTTATATAGTCGGATATCTGAACTTAAGCATTTACACAATACGGGCAATTCGATAGTTCCAGAAGGTTGAGATATCCTGTATTTATTTAATTATTTTTATTGGATACAAACGAGACGAGCCCATAACCAGTATCTCAAGAGATAATCTAAAATCTAGTGTAATTCACAAATAGGATATAAGCAAAAAAGAAAAGAAAATCTATACAAATTACTATTATTATTATGTGACTGTATGTTTAATTTATCTTATATTACTATGCAGAAAAAGAGTCCTAAGAGCAACCGCGGTAACCCTCCCTATCTAAACTAACTTGTACTTCATAAGTAACTGGCAAACAACACAAAAGTATCAGCGTACTCCACATCATACACGTTTAATTGATAAATGTTTCAAGAGTGCGTCGATTCTCATCTTCAATCGAAGACTACTACTAGTACCTGCTTTTATCGCCTACACACCTTAAAACTAACACATGCGGAAATACGGCGAAATAGACGAAAGGGTCTCTAGTGATTGCAACACGAAACAAAACATTATCGTTTTACCCTAATAAATGCCTTACCCGAATAAATTAAGCAGAACTGAGAATGACTTCTCTCTATTCATCAAATTGGTGTTGCTGGCAATATTATGCCCAGCTTCGTTTTTCACTTGACGATTCAATTCTACCAAAACGATAAGATCTGATATGTTTCTTGAATCTGATGCCTATCACTCTTTTTGTTTAACCAAAATAGGGTTTGTCACAGTCACTGCATGCAATTTTATAAATTCCCAATCTTTCCTTCATGTCCGGTTTATCTTTCGGATTGCCAAGAAGATTTTTACGGGTAGTATTTCGCAATCTGCATTCGGGTCATATCTTCACCCTTAAAAAGTTTACTAATACCTTCCGATATATTGTATGCGGGGATTATAATAATTATAAGCCTGTTTCGACAATGACCTCCTCATTTGCCGTGAATCGTTATCCGCAAAGCCATTTTTTTAAGTTTGGAAAAGAAATCAATTTAAGGGGGCCTAATTTAGCGAACATTGTTTTGCTGTCGTAATTGCCAATGTGTGGGTCAGAGCGTTATCATGATATAAAATTTTTTCTTCGTGCAGTGGGGCATTTTCACTTTAGTTCGACGTTAAATCAGTATCGCTGATTATCATTCTCTTCTCCAGATAATCAATTAAGATTATGTCTTATGAATCTTGAATTTCTGGCTAATGGAATAATTTTTTTTTTGGTGCAGGTTTGCCACGAAAAACCTATTTTGGATTTTGGCGTGTAATGATATATCCATGTCTAATCTACAGTTACATAATGCCACAGAAACTCACTAATATTACGCGGAGACCTGTCCAAAGATTGTTTCACCCGATTCCGTTTTTGATCAATCGTCAGCAGATGCGATATCCACCTTGCTCATAACTCCCTCATACACAATTTTTCACGAAGGGTATTTTGCACAAAATCAATTGAACTGTTTACTGTATAAGAATCTCTCAAATCCTTACCCGATAGTCTGCTAACACGATATCATGAATTTTGTTGATCATATCGTTCGTGGTCGCCTGGATGGGACGATTTGATCGCTCCTCGTCAAAGATGGATGTTCGCCCACGTTTAAATTCATTGAATGTAAAGTATGTGATGTGGTAGTAATCGAAGGCGCATAAACTGCATCCAACTTCACACGTTTTCCCATCCAAAAAAAGAAATCAACTCACTGACCTGTACTGTTCCTTTCCCCTGATTCCATAAATATACACTGTGTCCACGGATTTGGTGCACAAGGGGAAAAACTTTTTTATTCTACGTTTTATGAAAAAAAGTTATTCTTTACGAAAGTTTTTGCTTGCCTTAAAACCATTAGAAATCATATTAAAATGCACTGATTACCTTCTGTATGTATATAAATTTTGATAATGTGTTTGGATACTTTCAAAAATTTTACTAAGTTCAAATTATTGTTAATTATCGTAGTGCCTTGAAATTCTGTTATCACATCTAATTATTTGTCTGTGACACGACATTTGCAATCACGAACAATCACAATTATGCTAACATTGCAATAACGAATTTGTTTGATTAAGTGTTATGGAGTTGGTGATATTTCATAATGAACAGCGATCAACAAATTTAATGTTAAATTCCCCGGCATTAATATCGCTATTAGTTCTTTGAAGAAGCTTGTTAAGAAATTTGATAAAACTGGCTCTGTTGTTACAAAGAAGAAGGCAAAGAAACAATACAATGAAGATGATGCATTAACTGTTCTAGCTATGGGATCTGTATTACAATATCCAAAAATATCACTACGTAAGAGAGCGACGGAGTTGGATGTAAGCAAGAGCTTACTGCAAAAAGTCTTTAAGGAAAACAAGATTCACCCATTCAAACCCAAATTTATTTATACCCTGGAACCCGGGATCGATGCGTTTAGTTTAGAATTTAGTACATGGGTTGAATAAAATGTTATAGAGGATCAATTTTTCCATCATAAAATTTTGTTTTCGGAGGAAGCTACTTTTACCACTAATGGTTATGTGTCATCCCAAAATTGCAGGTATTGGGTAGAAGAGAATCCAAATTTTCGTATTAATCGGAAAAACCAGCGTTATGAGAAAGTAAATGTGCGCTGTAAAATTATTGGCCCCTTTTTTTTCGAAAGCAATTTAATTCAACATAATTATTTTGATATGTAACAAAATTTTGTTTTATCATCGTTGGAGAACATTAACAGACATGCAGTCTACTTTCAGCAGGATGGACCTATTCGTTGGCCAGCTCGCTCGGTGACATGTTAACAAAGAGTGTACGAAAATAATAATTTTCGTGCGAATTTGGGAGCATTAAAAGATAAAATAGGAACGTTTACAGAGAATTTAGGTATAGGGTCGAAAAGTGTATGGAAGTAGGTGGAGGTTACACACACACATTCGAATTTATATACATTAGAAAATATTTCATAAAGTCTTATATTTATAATAAAGAATTTATTAAATTATTTTATATTTAAAAATATGCATAAAAAAAACTAAAACATAAAATTGTTTTAAAAAATGTATCAACGTTCACTGTTGTATAAGTTTGCACCAAATCCGTGGACTGGCTGTATAAACTTACTCACTTTCAACAATTCTCAAAACAACATTACGCGATTAATCTCTCCTACATGTTGACAGACGTCCACTAAAGAATAGTACTAGTATAGTCTGTAGTGCAGATTTTGACACAAGCAGCACTATCTTTTTCAGAACACGGGCACTTCTCATATCATCCTCGTATAAATAGTAATATTTTTATCTCATGGTACTGGAATACAGTAAACACACATATCTGGTCGCATATAATTTTAATTCACATATGTACATTTGTGTTATAATATAGTTATTTGATAAACCCCAATCTATTGACAACAATTTTGTATCCTTCTCTTTGCATATTCTTTTTGTTTGTTACTTTATAATTTACAAAATAATCACAATAAAATATCCAATGCTCAACAGAGCATCGACATTTCTGTGGTTGGATCAGCTATAAATGGAAATGTATGGAAGTAGTATTATCGATATATGTATCGAATACAGGTAGATTATGTTCTAATTTTCTGGTATGTTCATTAATCAAATTTCTTTGAAAAATAAGTCCGATATGAAAACGATCGATGTTGAAAATGAAAAATTATAAAGTCAATCAAGTCAATTACCGCGTAAACTCTTTTCGAAGTTTTACAGCGATACTTTTGGAAAGTACACATGGAAAATTACTCGAAAACCAAAAATCGGCCAAGTTAAAAATTGAAATGTTTTTAAAGTTTTGAAATTTTTAGAACATTTGTTTAAGAACATATTATAAACATCCTTCCTAAACTTATTTCTAAATTAAAACTTACACAATAATTCACCAAGGCATCTAACATGATATGTTCCATTTCAGTTCGTAACTTTGACGCACAAACCAAGTCGCACATATGTAAATACTACTCCAATGGGGACTTAGATACACGTACTCGATTAATATCCAAGTTTCACGCATATATACGTAATAATGTATAATAATAGTCAAGTAGCAATAACGACGAAATATTTCAATTAATAATTTGCCTTAGGAAATAACTTGTACGAACATATGTGTGTGCAGAACACGTTTAGCCGAAAGATCGCTACGTAAAAAATAACAGATAATTTAGGCCTTCGCAAATATTTACCGAAATCGAGATAACGTTTAAATCAAGAGATCCCTAATTTGTCGCTATCATAAAGGTAATACGGTAGGTATTACTATCAGCTGTTCCAACATTTTCATTAAATTAACATTATGAATGTTGCTTGGCACAGGCACAGTTTGCGATAGATACCATCTGTTCAGGGAATTGTTCGTTTCCAGTCAAATGATTCTATTTTGAATGACTTCATAAATTTCTATTTCCTTTTTCCAATAATTCCAATTAGAGTGTATTTATTGTATTAATTTAATATTATATTCTTAAAATAAATGTTTATAATCATTTATTCTTCCTCTGCTATTCATAGAAAAGAAAAGTATTAGCAATTTTTTATAAACAAAATAATTTGGGCGGGAGAGGATAAATATGAGAAAGTTCTGCCGATTACCATAATTTATCAACATTAATTATTCCTCACAAAACAAGAAAAAACTCAACTCAAGTATTGTTAAAAAAACTAAATGATAATTGGAAATGCACGGCTGAAGAAACAAAATTAGTAGTTTTACTTCGGGAAACTTTTATATATTTAATATTTTGATATTTGCCATTATATCTAACCGATATAAGGCCGTTTTGAGAAGGATTTCGCATAGTGCATATTATAACACTTGTTACTACTAACACTGAAACACTTCACTATTACCCTCTACCACAAA
>LR736858.1:8295003-8316910 GCA_902654985.2 Oryctes borbonicus
ATTACCGATTATAACTGAACGTAGGCGAAGGGAGCTGAACATAACCCATTGGAACGAGACAACCGAATATAGCCGAAAAGAAGTGAACAAAACCGGATATATCCGAACGTAGCCAAATTGAACTGGACAGCTAAATATAGCCGAGCATAGGCAAATGGAACCAAACAGAACCAAATCTGGCCGAATATAACCGAATGGTAGTGAGTATAGCCGAATGTAGCTGAACAGAATCGAATGTAGGTGAAGAAAATCGTAGATAACTGATCGCAGTCGATGGCACCGAACAGAACCAAAGTCGAATGGGCCTGACGCGACTATGGTCGGACGTAGTCGAATGGAAACGAACAGAGTTCAACCAAACAAAATTGAACACAATCGACTGGAATCGAACAGAGTGAATATAACCAAACGTATCCTAACAGAATCAAAAATAACCAAGTATATCCCAACGGCACTTAGTAAGATACGGAACCAAACGAGATCAAACGGAGTCAATCAAAATTCGGAGAATTATTTTCCGATCACGTATACATATGTATAAGTGAATATGAAAAATGTAAAAAAAAATGCCTTCGCTGACTTCAGACCTCCAAATACCAAAAATATCGAATTGTAGTGATTTTGATTTTAGTGATTCCTTGTTATTCGCAATATGTTCATGAACGACAACGATATGAGATGCTAACATCCGGTTTTTTACTTTTTGTTAACGTTTTATTGTTTACGTATGTTTTGTTATTTATTGAAGGGAAGGTTTGTTAAGGATTTAAAAGGGGATGCAGGGGGGCATTTAACACAGGCTACACGCCTATTACCGGCCATTACTATCCTAATGATTCATTCGTTATTGCCAATCTTAGTATCCTAGCTATAGTAGTACTTTCATGAATGCATTTCAAGATTTCTAAATGTGTGCAACTTTCATAACGATATACGGACATGTCTTTAATTCTGCTTTATCCCAGCTAAAGTCAAATTGCTGCGTAAATAATGTTTGTTCAGCATTTAATACCATAATTTCCCTACCTCATACTTTCATTTACGAACCATTGTTTACAAAAAACGGGTTATTATGTGAAAGTCATTACTATTAATACTTGGGAGAAGTAGTGAAATGTCCAGGCATGAAATTACAGATATTGCGTACTACATACATTCACAGTGAATTATAACATCGCAAAGTGTTTGAGTACAAACAGGGGATATTATCAATTGAAAAATAAACATTTCTATTCGTAAATTGTTTATGAGTACTTCAGAGATTTATTGCGATTAATAAGTAAAACAAGTATTGTGCTGGTAGAGTTATTGGTAAAAAAATCATAATACGAATCTGCTTTATCTTATATGATACCTAATCAATAAATACCCACATTAGATATTGATTCAGTAAAACTAAATAATATAAGTGCAGACTGTTCTGAGAAGATAGACTTTCATATAGAGATTTATAATCAAATATCTGTAACCAGATACATCTAGAATAGGGAGCATTACAAATATTTCAATGAAAAAATTTCAATAAAGATAAAATAAGATTTCTGAGTAGTTGCTTTAATAAAATAAATTAAGTAGATATGTAGGGACTCTGTATTAAACCTTCAGCAATTAATATGCAAAATCAATTACAATCCAGTCGTGCATGATATAAACATTGTTATGAATTCTTAAACGTATATCTATGCCGCAAACCAGGCGTTGCAAGTAGAAAAGAAATAGAAACAACTACCCACGGTTTCTGCATAATATAAATGTATAGAGATTTGACCGGAGGCCCATACTCTTAATTATGCTATGCAACGATAATTATCTACACTCAAAACCATGAAACTTTGTAGTTAGTTAACTTTGCAGCGTCTGAAACAAATTCAGGTTCACCAACCATGTTTGTAATGAATTGTAGGAAAATAACAGTTGTCAAATTTTATGAATAATAAAAAAAATAATAAAATTTATTTTATAATTAAAAGGCTTGATTAAATAACATTTTAGTCAACGTTGCATTTAAAAAACAAATCATGGGTGATTTCAATCAACAGGATTATAAATAGTGAACTCTACTGACAATGCTTTCATAATAGCAGGTGAATAGGCTAATTATTAAATATTTTCTTAAAATTATTTATCGCTCTAATAATATAGTTCTCATATGAAAAACAAACCTATTTTTAAATCAAAATGCAGAAAATATTCAAACAAGAATCATAAAAGTGTTTAGTCTAATATACGTTACCATGACTCACACAGACCGGTACCTGCATGCAACATCTCACCATCATCCTCAACAGAAGAGATTCCTCTTCAACACATTGTTAAGAACAGCGGAGAAAATCAGCGACAAACATCACAGGAATAGTGAAATACAACACGTCAAAAACGCCTCGCAGAAGAACGGCTACAGTACAAAAGATATAAGGAAGGCACGAGAGCAGAGAAAAGACGAAGACCAACAACAACCAGCAGGACACGCATACCTTTCGTACATAGCCGGAGTTACCGACAGGCTAAAAAAGACCCTAGGGGAAAAAAACCACCACCCGATTCAACACGGTGACCAAAATCGACCAGCTACTCCCTCCTAACAAGGACGTGTTACCGAAACTACGAGCAAAAGGCATATACGAACTGAAATGCCAATGTGGAAAAAGCTACATCGGTCAAACAGGACGGAGTATTCAGTGCAGAGTGAAAGAACACGAGAGAGATGCACGCCTTAGGCATATTGAAAAATCTGCAGTAGCAGAACACCTGCACCAACAAGAAGACCACCGCATAACCTACAGAGACGTTAAGGTATTAGCCAGGCCCAGCCACTACTACCCGAGGATAATACGCGAATCCATAGAAATAATGAAGAACAACAACTTCAATCGCGAAGACGGATACAAGATCAGCAACGCGTGGAAGCACTACGGAGTCGTCATACAACGAACGACGCGATTCAGCGGAACGGAATGGTCATGAATCAGCAAAGCGGAACGGTTATGGATCAGCAAAGCGGAACAGAAATAGGATATATAACGAGGAGCAAGAGGCAACAACACCAGTCTTTAGAAATCTTCTGAAGAAGCTGACAGAATGGTCAGTGAAACGTCAAGTAAAATATTAACTACGCGACATCACCCGAAAGACATTTCTACTATGGACGAAATATTATGCGATTTGACATCTTAGAATCCTTTCGATGGGCAAAAGTTTGAAAGTCCCGCCTCTAAGCCTTTTAGTTTGAAAGAATTTGAATTGACCATCAAAAACACAATAAACACAGCTCCAGGTTTGGATTATATTTCATATCCTATAATAAGAAACCTCCCATTAAATGCTAAAAGTTTGCTTTTAGATATATACAATAGTTGGTGGATAGACGGGGAATATGCATGCGCCTTTAGAGAAGTAGCTGTTATTTCAATTAAGAAATCAGGCAAAGATAAGGATATCAAAATGTCTTATCGTCCAATTGCACTAATGTCTTACATTGCAAAAACCTTTGAACTAATGATAAAAAGAAGGTTGGAGTGGTGGTTGGAGTCTAATAATATTTTTAAATCAAGGCAATATGGGTTCAGGAAGAACGGTGGCACTATGGAGGCTATAGCACAATTAGTTACAGACATTCAAGCATCCTTTACTCAAATACATTCATTGGCGCCGCCTTTTTTGATTTGAATAATGCCTATAATAACGTTAATCTCAATATATTAGCAGAACGCATGATTGATGTTGGTATACCAGAACGGGTAGTCTGTAACATCTCAGCATTACACTTTGACAGAAATGTTTATATAAGGAATAACAACATTTTGCATGGACCAAGGAAAACATCATTGGGTTTATGCCAAGGTTCAATATCTACACTTAGTGCTCACACCATTAGAAATGATAACAACAAATGTATTCTGTATGCGGACGATTTTTGTTTTTATGGTGAGCAAATGACACACCGTGATTGTTAGGATTTACTAAATGTTATAGTCCGTTCTTTTGACATATGGTTATTCCAGTCGGGATTTTCTGTAACACCGGAGAAGTCCGGAGTTGTCTTTTTCATTAGGCATAGGATTCCTAATGAGAATTTTGTAAAGCTCGACGCACATAGTATACCAGTAAAATCCTCTGTTAAATACTTAGGTATATTCCTCGATAGGAAATTATTGTGGAGAGAACACATTGATTATGTGAAGAAAAAATGTGATAGAGGCTGCAATCTTCTGAAGGCAATAGCAAAAAAATTTTGGGGCGCTGATTCGGCAATATGTATACTGTTTTATAGGTCGTATATACGCTCTATTATCGATTATGGAAGTATTTTTTATGGTTCTGCGAGCAACTGCCACTTACTGAAAATAGACCGTTGCCAATATAAGGCGTTACGAATCTCGGTTGGCCTGATGCGCTCTTCTACGTGTCCTACTGTTTTGTCAGAAAGCCAAGAACCACCCTTAGAAATACGCCGCTTATACCTTGCTAGGAAATACGTTTTAAAGCAGGTATTTATGCAAAATAAGGAGCCTCTCAATTTTGTAATTGGAGATCTTACTTCTGCGTACTGGACCCATAAAAATTCGCCACCTTTAGCAACCGCTTTTAGAGACACAGCGCATTTTCACAATTTAGTATCAGTTTATAACTCACCACCTATTGTAGATTATTACGCTTCTCGCTTTACACCAATTGTCAAATTTCCGGAATATTTACCGATGTGTTAATGTGATAATTACATGAAGTCCTTGTTGGGTAATATTAATTCTACACACATATATACTGATGGGTCCAAAACTGAAGATGCAGTGGGATGTGCGCTTTATGTTCCCGATCTAGATATTCAGGAATCATATAAATTGAGCCTTTTTGCTACTACGTTTTCTGCAGAAGCATTTGCAATTTGGAAAGCATTGGAATTTGCTGAAGCTTTCAATATAGTAACTGCAGCAATCTTTTCTGACTGTCAAGCTGTTTTGGTTGCAATTAAGAATTTTAAATATTACGAAATATCGTTTCCTCAGTATACCGTTTACATACTAAAGGGTATAAAATCAGGTTCATTTGGGTCAAGAGTCATTGTGGTATCGAGGGTAATGAATTGGCAGACCACATCGCAAAGCATCCGCAGAATGATTTAACAAAAATACCGATTCCAGCTTCTGATATAGTTGCTCATTAAAAAAAAAAAGATATAAGATAAGAATAGAATGGGAAGCTCGATGGAACAAATTCGCTGAGACATCTACTACTCGCTACGTATTAATACATCCAAAATTACCAAACAAAATCAGTTACATTCAAAAATATAATGTGCCGCGTTTTTTTTTCATCTACTATATCTAGACTTAAAACTGGACATGTCTGTACCCCGGAACACCTGTACAGACTAGGCATTTTAAGAAATTCCACATGTAAATATGATAATGAGTCGACAGCCGATACCAACCATATATTCTTTCAGTGCGCAACTTATGCCAACAATATAACTAAATTTATGTGTAATGTCCAACCACTAGTCAACACGTTTCCTGTGAACATATCTTGTTTATTATCTTTAGATAACAAAGCTGTTTTTGGATATATTGTAGACTTCTTGAAAGAAATAAGTCGTTAAGTTGTAGTAGCTGTTGATCCTTTGTTGCTTTATTCCTGGTATATGTTATCCCTGTTATCCGTGGTCCAGTATTGTATGTCTACTAAGTCGTCACGACGGGCCCCGTGACATGAAGTGTGTGTATATATTATAAATAATTAATTATATTGCCGTGGCTAATGGCCTAGGTGCCAAGGTCAATAAACAAGGAAAAAAAATAAATAAATAATTAAGAAAAAATTAATAATGGGTAGAACCACGTCTTTTTTTTGATACATTTAGTGACCCGATTAGACATTGAATTAATTAAGGTAAATATTTTTTCTTGGGTACTTCCTGCATTGAGTTGATACCATAACTCATCTCAAGTGGTAGCCGGAACCGAATTTCGCTGGAGCCGGCGTCGTCGGATGATATCCCATATGCTCGCTCTATTGGCGAGAGATCTGGCGATCTCGCAGGCTACGTAAGCAGGATTACATTGTTTTCTGTCAAAAAATGCATAGTTAGTCGGGCTGCATGAGGCCAAGCATTATGTTGTTGGAACATTCCGTTCGCACTGATTTACAAATAGAGCAATACCACGAGCTCCTGGACATTCTTATATGTAAATGGCAGCTGTTTTTGTGCCACGAATTAGTAGTAATATTGATCTGAAAGCAGAAGTAGTAGCGCCACAAGCCATTATGCCAAGTGTAAGTATTGTATGCCGGCGAGAAATACACCCTAATCCTACCGTCATGGTAAGAAAATTGGGATTTATCACTAAACAATATTCAGTTTCATTCATCCCGTCACTGTTACCGTTCCGAGCACCAGGTTCCGCGCGTCCATGTTCAGGTGTTAAAGGTAATCGCAAAAAAGGCTGGTAGCTACGGAATCCCATACGCATCATTCGCCCGTAAACTGTCCGTAATGAAGTTCTACGACCGATAGCGTTCTATTACTGCGCTAAAAATATTACCGACTGAAACCGTTGTCGTACAACCAAACGCTTCAAAAGAAAATCTTCTCCAGGGGTGATCCTTCTGGGTGTGCCTAAACCTGCTCTACGTGCCTTACCTTAATTTGCAATCCACAGATTCACAAATTCTTCGTGTTCGAGAGAGCCTATAATTATTTATTTCTTTTTGTGCACATATACCTCGACTAGAGTATGGGCCTCAGTAAGTGAGGTTTTAAAGATAAGCTTCATCGCTTAATAGCAGCATATGGGGTAGAAGTATTTGTATTTGAAGTTTGTGCCTCCTTTAAGACATTAAATCCTTTTCTAAACGTTCTGTTAAAAAACTACCTCAGAATATTCCTCCATAGTTTTGTTTGTCATATGCACCGACGTCAATGGAATGCGTCAGATACTTCTAGAAAATTCCACGAAGCAAATATCATTGAAGAGACAATACAACGGATACTTGGAGTGCTTGATACGATCAAAACGAGAGTTTAGCAGAAGTTTTTCATATTTATTATATTATTTACGTGGAAAACATAAAATGTAATAATGAAGTCTGTAACCCCTGAGCAAGCGCTTTATTTCTTCTTTTGTGTTTAGTATTTTTGCATATCCAGCCAACGGGAAAGTTAATTACAAAATACAGTTTTTCTGAATCGTGACTGCAACGATTTAATATATCATACATACAGGAAAATGTCGGGTAATTTTTGAAAACACAGTTTTTACATATAATCTGGTTTTCGTCGGTGAAATATGAAAATCTGGAATTCCCTTGATACTTTCAGACGTAATTAACTATATAAAAATGTCTCGGTAAGGAATCGAACCCGACATCTCTCGTTTGCTAGACGAGCAAACTAACCACTACACCATGGAACCTGTCAGGATTAATACCTTGATATTATTTATCTGCGGCATTCAGATATTAGCACGCTCGTTTAGCAAATAAGATATGTCAGATTCGATTTCTTATATGGAGATTTTTTCACATACTTAATTGCTTCGGAAAGTAAGAAGGAAATTCCAGATTTTCACAGTTTTAACATAGTCTTTTTGTATGTGCAACGTGTGCGTAGCAAAACTCAAAAGAGGTTTGTACGGGCGATGTTTACTATAAAAGTTTAGGAGTGTTCATTACGCATGTCTGTTTCTCATGCGCACACGGAATTTGATCCTTGCATTTACCTTATAAATATTGTTCAAAGCATAGCTGTATTTTGCTAGGTATTTTCTTCACATGTTTATTTTAAAAAACAGAGAACTGTTTATACTTTGCTAAACCATAGACGAAATTGCCATAAATCATACCAATCAATTCACGTCCAGCTTTACGCGCGTTATTCCAAATAAAAATTACCTGGTTTCATTTTAATAGTCTTGTAACTGAAACATGGCAACCGGTAGCGGTTAACAGCGCGTTAACCTGAAACACTTTACCATTATCAGCCGGCAATTAGTAAGCATTTACGTAAACTACATAGAGAAGAAGGCATCAGTGATTCAGGCGACAATAATGTTTCGTGTCTCTTCTATGTCTACGGATATGCTCGATAAACTTTAATAGGCATCATCATGACAACGTGGAGTGAAAAATGAAACCAACAATAATAACTAGATACATATTTCGAATTTCTAGCGTTTGTTTCGACGACGATGATAGTTTGGAAATTGGAACAGGTTTCCATAACGCATGGCATGTTAGACGCGGTCTAGGTCACTCGAGTTTCGAATTAAACCGATGAAATTATTAGAACTAGTTTATATACTGAGTAATGCAATAGCTGCATTAAAATAGTAAATTATTCATTCTTGTAGAACTTCATCACGTAATGGTTTTATGATAGATTTAGGAATGTAAGAAAGAAGACATCACCAATTCCTTAAGTTGGCTGTTCGTTTAAATTGGATTGGAACCACGGAAAGATAAATAGTGTATTAATTAAGTTGTACAGGAGAAGAATTAAAGACAACAAATCTTATTATGACATGAATTTCTTCAACGGAATCTTGTACGCTGAAAAACCGATACGCTTGAGTCAATTAAATTTATTTTATTAAAGGAAATTTATGTAGATCAACTACTTGCTTTGTTGCTGTATAAGTTATGTTAAGAGTTCCTTATGTGTTTTTGAGAAAAAACGATGTTAATGAATTTGATGTTTTATGTTTATACATATTCTGGTTAAGTAGTCAATACTTTGTATTACTGTGTACAATTCTTTCATTTAAGTTCTAATGGTAAGTACAAAATATTATATGAGTATACGCGTACTGTTTATATTGGTTTAATTAAAGAATAGCAAAGCAGCTCCGTACAGCTCCCTGCAGCTCTGTACAATGATTCCAGAAGAACGATGATACAGTCCTTTCCCGCGGAAACTACGTAAAGAAAAGTTGTCAGCACAGTCATTACAAAAGCATCTTCTTTTTTAACAAAAAGTGTAAGACGTCATCATTTCACACGGCACTTCCAAAAACTACGAAAATTGGAGCTGCTTTGCTATTCCTTTTATTATTGATGATAACACATATTCAGATTTGCATTATCGGTGTTTGTATCTATTTTATTTTCCGTTTTCGAGAATACTTATTTCTTTATTTGCACACATCTTCATTTTTGATTCTACGCATGCATTATTTTTGGTTTCTATCAACATTCTAATGTAGATCGGTTGAACATTCATTTTAAAATTGGCCCAATTCGAAAGGTTCAACTAATTGCTTGCTGTTGTTTTAAGCCATATGAAATGTTAAGTATATTTAACAAACAACCGTTTTTTCAAAACTTTGCTTGGGAATGCTCTAGAGATTTTGTTCCTGATTTTTGTTTTTCATTTCTTCGTCGTCTTGACAAATTATTGTATTTACCTAATAATATTTTTGATGAACTTTCCAAAATAATTTGTAGTATCGTGTATGTGATACTTACACCATTCAATTTCTTAACCCGGCAGTGGTCGCGCACGGTCTGTGAGACCGGGCGGCTGTAATTTCAAATTTGCTGAGGTAAACAAATTCAATGTAAACCCCACTACCCCATGTATCTTCTTTCCGTTTATAACTGAATCTGAATCATCAGTATAAATTACGGCATTGAAGAGTTAATGTTGTGTTATTTACCCAGATCAGTTTTAATATTTTGTGTTTTTTTAAAGGTAATTTTACTTATGGTTTTGATGAAAATGTAATCCTTTAATTTATTACTATAAAGATGTATTCTTACGAACGAGAGTAGGCAAGATTTAGAAAATCAATGGAAGAGACTTTTGCCGAAGATGAAATTGTGTTTGAAGATGATTCTGATGAAGAAGAACTTAGTCAAGGAGAGAAACAGAAGTTATCGAATTCTGACACCGAGCAAGATATACCTGATATCGATGACATAGATATAGACCAACCTTCCTGCGGCCATTTATGTTTTATTGGTAAAGATCAATCAACAGCATGGAAGAAACACCCACTGCGCTCCAACACTGCTAAAACAAGAAAAGAAAAGAAAATATCATAAATCATTTACCAGGTTCAACATTTGTGACAAAAACGCTGAAACGTCCAATAGAAATTTTCAATTATTTCGTCGACGATAAAATAATCAATATTATAGTCCACTGCACAAAAGCATACATAACATCGATTGCTCAAGGCTTTAAGCACAACAACAAACTCTATCTAGCAGTAGTACAGGCAGATGCGCTTTCTGTGGTTGGAAGAAGAACAGAAAAGCAAGGTATGCTTGCATAAAATGTGAAAAGTTTATGTGCCTATAGCATATTCTTGGAATTTGCCCAAAATGTGCAAGTGCGCAAGACAAAAATGTGAAAGAGAACCAATAATATACCTAATGTTACTATTATGTTCCTAGAAGCTTTTACTTAGATTTCAATACAATAAAATGTAAATTTTGACCAGTACTATTGAATAGTAGTATCATTAAGTTATTGTTACCATGACAGCTTCTTAGCTTTATTTTCTTGTATGTATACCAAAAAAATATATAGTTCTTATAGTTTACGTTCTTTTGGCTGTTTCGTTTTCCTTACAATATATACATTATATCAAATAAAATATCGCAAGACAGCAATCAAAACAATATATATACCCAGTCTACAATTCCGGCGCGACTACTCATGTTTTAACTGACGCGCGACTATTGCATTGCCGGGTTAAGCAAAATTCATTACTAGGAGACGCCATAGACATGTAATTTTCTCTTTCAATGAACACTACTCAGAAGTTTCATTTAGTAGAAATTGCGTCGATTGTTTATAATACGCATCTTTTTTCTAATTTATGTTTACTATAATAAATATAAGCAAAATTCTAACTTTCTACGTGCTTAAAGAATACCTCCAATATATTCTTATTTACACTCACTTGTTTTCAATTTAGTATCGTTGACCACGTAGTGAAATAATCATACTCAATAAATAAGCAACGCATACGATGGAAAAAATGAGTTTAAATAGAGATTACAGAGTAATTACTGCATCAATTGTGTTGGATGATTCAAGAATCGCCGCGTACTGTGGACAGGGACGCAGATTGTCGATTGTGTTCTCGTGCATAAACATACATACGTACTCATTGCGTCTTTGTTTCACCCGTTCCGATAAGCTACCGGTCACGAAAAACGTATCTCGCATATGAAAACAAAACAAACGTACATGGAGGTTTGCACCCGTTCACGGTCGTACACCTCTGCGCAGAGAACTCATAAAGGGTCATAAATTAAATGATATCTGTTACTATACCTATCGAGCGTTTCGATACATTGACTTGTGATGATCGCTAATGAGGTAGATTGACATCTATTGGCTATGTGTTAGAAAAAATGCAATGGGACAGTTTCTGAATGGAAAGTAGTGTGTCGTGAAAACAATCGTAACGGATTCTCAAGGTGACCGCACTATGTTGTAAAGTACAACCAGCACGGTAGTGTTATGTTGTTATAAATGAAGAAAGTGATAGTAAGATTCGGCTAACATTTATCAGATAATAAGAAATAATAAAAGATCATTAAAAGTGATTTGTTTGCTGTTTCGAAATCAATCAAACTTTCGTATACATATATTTCTGTTTTTATATATGTACCGTAGCCGCAAGCCTCTAAATAGGTAAGGTAAGGAACTTTTGTTCTGTAAACTCTTACAAGTACAGAAAATAGTCCACAAAATACTCAGAACAAAACGCAAGTAAAACTAATTAATTTGCATTTACAAAGATAAGTAAGTAAATTTGTTTTATATGAAAATTAAAAGTAAATTATGTAAGGTAAACAACACATAAGTATCGGCACCCTCCGCACCACACAAGTTTAATTTATTATATAGTAATATAATAATTAGTCCGGGATGGCCGTTTCGAGGACACGAATGGTCCTCATCATCAACCGGTGACCAAATTCGGTCACCAGTATATATAATATATAATGTTAGCACTTTGTTATTGTTATTATATATATATAATAAATTAAACTTGTGTGGTGCGGAGGGTGCCGATACTTATGTGTTGTTTACCATACTACGCCACAGTCCTTGCTATCATTATTTAAATTATGTAAATACTTTACATGTAAAATATTCCTGTAAGGAATAAAAGGTATCTTGATAATATAATATTTTAATAGTAAACCTTTCAGGTTTGCTTACTTTGCAGAAGTACAACAGATTTCGACATTACTAAGAGGTTAGAACACTTGTAAAATTATTTCAAAGGAAATGTTAACACCTTGAATTTCACTTATACGAAACGACACTACCCAAAAATAAACATAGTTCTAAATCACAAATCGTTTCCTAATTATGTATAATCTATCGCAAAAATTGTATATCTATAGCACGCTTAGCATGCATACAGTGCTTCATTTTCTCATGCTAATTCTAAATAAAACCTAAATGGGTGACAGGAATGTCGTAGGCGCTTTTGAAAGTTGGCATGCAACAAGGGCGATTACATTAGAGCAGGTCATGTAAATAGAAAAGCCTATCCACGGAGTAGAAATTGGAGTATTAAAAACAATTGCAAAACGCGCATTTCGTTAGCACTTTGTTTTGTTGGGAAGGAGAAGAAGCGAAACGCTGAAATGAAGTTCGTGTAAACATACTGCCTTTCTCTTTATAGCCACACGTTGTTTCTTTTTTTTTGTTACAAGAAAGATAATTTACTTTGTTATTGTTATAAAAAAAGTGTTTGAATCTTTTGTATTATCGCAGATTTGTTTACACGATATTTCATCATATCGTAGTGATGATTAACATACACATAAAAATGCACCTTTTAATTGAGTTTTCTCAAACTATTATGTAGCATACATCAGTTCTTACAATTGATACAATTGATGTCAACTATATTTATCTTCTCTGTTGCATTTACAATAAGGGACACATATGCGGCGTTGACGCTAAGGGATTGACAAAAGATATTTCAATCAATAGGAAGGGGGTCTAACTAAAGATCCCGGGGTCTATCGGGATTTTTAGTTTTTGACATATGTCAAATACTAAAAACATTCATAGTATAAGTATAAGAGGTACGAAAAACACTTTCATAAGACAGTAGCTGTTTTAGGTAAGGCCAATTTAAAATTGATGAGCAAAAGTGGAAGATGATGGCTCTTGAGGTACTAGTATCGAACTTTCTTGAGTGAAGTGGACACCAGATTGGATTTTAATGTTACTAAATTTTTTTGTTCTGCTTTCAACGATGTAAGATAATGTATGATTAAGTAAAAAATACCAGTATAATTAATTGTTTTTACATTTGAATCAAGCAAGCTTACAGGGATCTTAACAAAAACAAACAACATTTGCACAAAAAAAACCAAAACGTAATCCTAAAAATTAGATGAAATAAAACCGTTTGACGACACTTCGGGTTACTTCACGCAAGGTGTTTCGATTAATACTAGCACACGCTTCTAGCATTGCTTCACCCAGTTCCTCGACATTATTGTAGTTGTACTTACATCCATATACTTTATTCTTTAATGTACCCCATAAAAAGGTCACGAGGCGTTAGATCCGCTGTTCTGGCTGGCCGTTGAACATTAGTATCAGTGATATTAACCTTATTGTCAAATCGGTCAATTAAATAATCTACAACGTTTCTTGAATCATAGGCCTGGTAGCCATCTTGTTGGTACCATAATCCGATCTTGTCTGGCAAAGGTAGATCATCCATGAAATCTTCCACCAATGAGTTGTTTTCGCTAGTTTTAATGGGCTTTCTCAAACTTCCATATCACTGCATATTGTTGTCTAATTCTTTCAAGGTATTACATTTGGTTATTCTCTCTCGGAGAATTAGTTAAATAAATTTGAGGAGAAGATACTCAACAAACAAGAAAATGTTTCTTCGGCGTCAATGATGAGAGCAATCCTACTTGATATGGAACAGCCTATATATAGATTGGCACTCCAAACCTAGCAGGCCCATGGCTTGGGTTACAATCTTTTTCCAGGTCTTATTGTCTTTGGCCTTCTCCCTCCATTTCGCGACTTCCGCTGATCTCAAGTCTTTTTCTACTTCGGTTTTTGATCTTATCCCTAGTCTCCCTTTTCTTTTCCTTCCTCCGATATTTCTTTCATCGTAATTTTTGGTATTCTTTCTTCCTATACGTCCTAGCACCTACAATAGTAGGTTCTTTATATAGATAAATTTATAATTTCTTGATTTGTTCTTCTCATCCACATATCGTATTCCAATAAATCTTCCTGGACATGTTTTTTTTTCTATTTTACCTAATATCCGTGTGCTTCTATATGCGAGTACTGATCATAGTACATACAATTAGTATTATTATAAAGAATATGTTCTGAATGTTAATACATAAATAAATTTAATATTAGCTACTAATTTTTGCTGCACGCACATTGTAGTAAACTCAATCGAAGTTTTATCGTTTAATCAGTTAAGTAGTTTGGTAAGTCAATAAATCTTTCTACAGGGATCGGGCTTTCTACCAATAGTTACACGATAGGTAGACAACGTGAAATGCCAAGAACAGATGTGAATACAGCATTGGTGACAGCTAACCTCGTTGCTGTTTATTTGTAACAATACAGTGTACATAATGAGTCGGGAGGAACGGGTCAAATTCCAAGAGTGTAGTGTACACGTGAAAATAATGTAAAAAACCGCATATACTTTTATCCGATTATCATTTGTTTACAACTTATAGCATCATTATAAATAAAACAAAATTTCATGCATTAATATACTTTTTTCATCATAACGCTCCTTTAATAAATGTTCAAAGATACTGTTATTGAGTTTTAAACATTTTATGCCTCGCCTAAGTCTGCTGCTGTCGTGATTGCTTCAAGTCTCTCTTTAATATCGGTTGCGGTATTTCCAATACGTCGAATTAGTGCATTCCAAGTGCAGTCTTTCCCTTGACACATATCAGCACACCAAAATTAATGAGCCTCGATACATCGTATGTGAAGCGAAACAAGCTTTCAATGTACAACATAACATAATATGGGCATTTTAACATTATTCGCACGTGTTCAACACAATCCTATACGAGTTGGATCTATTTCTTTCGACTCATCCTGCTGGTGATCATCTTGAGCAGTACAATATGCATAGTCTGTTCAATCCTTCCTGGCGAATGGAGAAAATTATTGCGCAGAATAAAATGACATTCGGAATACAAAAGATAGCGAATGTCGCTCGGCTTATGCATTCACACACACCGACAACCATCGAAACGATTGGCATCTGGTCATCAGCCACCAGGAAAGATTGGACGGACTACACATACCATTGGTCGCGTAACTGTTGTAGACCAGTTGCGAAAACGTCTGCTTGGTGCTTATGCTACCTTTCGCTACATGGAATGATACGTCAGGGTACACAGTTTTAGGGAGCGGACGATCATGTTTTGTAACGCTTTAATTTTCCGCTACCAACCTGAAACAAATTGAGCAGTATGGCATCCGACAATGACACGAAACGTAACATGCAGCTAATTCATCCGTCCGCTCAATGCGACCATAGAACGGCAACAATACCGCACAAATTTTTATTACGTAAAGGTCTATATCATTTCAAATTACTTCCATAACTTTACACGTAAAGATTTCGATGTGTAACGTGAGGATTTGTAACGCCTCTTACAGAAGATCTATTGTTCTCAAAACACAAAGAATAATGAATTTATGAAGTATATACCGTGTTTGAAAATCAGGGACTAATATAGTAGTAGATATATTTCTTTTCGCTGGCATTTTGCCACTAAAAAAAATGGTTGAGCAACTTTCTTAACATTCACGAGTTTCTAGTAGTATAACTAAGAAAACCTAAACGAATTTAATGCCATTTAAATTTGAAGTAAAATGTTTTTGGAATTGAAATTTCATTACAAATTGCCAAATTTTTGGCTGAACTATGAACACTTGCGAGTTTATTTTTCCATGTTAGTACCTATCAAATTAACTGTATTTTTAACGAAAATGACTTTTTTTCAATATATTTGGACATAGATACATGCCCTGATGAAGGTGACATGGTTCAACCGAAAATTTGGCCATTTGTAATAAAGGATTAAATTAAGGCTTCTTCTATCTTTTGTCTGTCCGTAAACTAATCAAAGATCAAAATTTTGCGTTTTAATTTCCAACTTTGTTATAGAAGTTTCTGATAACTTATGTCATGTAAAATATTTTTGGTTATAAGAATATTATATTTTATATTTCTCTACCATCCCTAAAAATCTGTCGGTGATATTTAGTCGGACCCTGTATCATTGCATTAATTAATGAACAACGGTTCCTCTTGATTGTTAGATTATTAACAATTCTTTTTTCCGCGATTGTATTAAAGCAGATTATTTATTGTGTAAAATTGTAACACTCGTAATTACTATAGTTATCCTAATTATTTGATACACTAATTGCACTACCATATCTACAAAATATGTTCCTTTTTCCCCGTTTCATTCCTATAACTCCCCATCCATAACCAGTGGAATTACAGTAATTTGGCAACTCATTTGTAGATATTAATAGCACCTATACGTGAGCATTATTATGTGCTTACATAAGCCTTTCTCACCGAATAGTTTGGCATAAATTGGATGTGTTGCACGCTTCCTTAAAAAAATTCTTCCTGGTTATGACGGATTTCATAAAAACTTAAATTAAATAATACAGTATCGAGAATGTATTGTTTGATTAATATGATATAGTGGTTGGTCATTATTAAGACAACCAATTAAAAGTGCAGTGAAAGTATCATATAAATACGTGTAACGAAATGATGTAACGGTGGGTACGAACAAAAAATTGTGTTTTACATTTTAAACATCAGTAGCTGAAAATAGATTTTAATTACTTTATGAACTTTAGGATTTGGATTTTGCAACGAATAGAGAACTCAACATATCCATTCTCCTATATAAGTTTTTTTTTGTAGTACACAGTATTTTAATCCCTTAAAAAAAAAGCAGATTTTGGAAGAACAGATTTTCGAAAATATGCAATTACGCCACAGTTGGTTATTATTTATAGCAAAAGGAGGATCCTAAAATCCACAGACTTGAAAATTATGGATTACTTATGGCAATATCTTGACTTTCGACTGATTTACAATCAATACGAATTATTTAAGCTCTCATCAAATGGGGTAGAATAATAAAATGCATCACTTCATATTTTATTTGCTATTTGGGGTGCCCCGCAACTTTTAGAAGAATTATTTCCATATTTTCTCATAATAATAAAATTCCACAAGAACCGCGTAATTTTAGGGGAATCAATGTATATGAACCGTGATGGCTACACAGCAAAGACACAGAAGGCACAGCATAATTTTTGTGAAATCTTTCAGGATGAGAATTGACTTGGCAGGTAGTACGGTCTGCGAGCATAACTTCATTAACTTTCGAGACAACCTGTAAATTTATTTATTGACGATAACTTCTTGTGTAATACATGAAATTCCACAGAAATGTCATATGCTATGCTTATTACTAGCTTATGCAGTAATCATGACATACAAATTCAAAAATAAGTGTAGAAAGTATCGATTCAGCGCCGTGGCGATGTCAAAGTTTGACGTGTATATAGTTCCGCACTACACTAATTCCTACTAATATACTACACTGCTAACGTGAATGGTGATATTAATTTGCATTGTCCAAACTTTCGCACCCCACTTTAGCTCTTGCACTAATTTCGCATTACTGCATATGAACGCTAGTTATTTATACGTTTAATAAAAAACAAAGAAAGCTTAGTTGTATTTAAAAATATAGAAGTCTTGGATACCTAACGTCAGGGTATGTTAAATGTTCAGGTATAATTATAGCATCGTTTTCACACATATGCATATGCTACTCAGCAAGGTCGACTAGGTTGCTGCAAGGTTAGCGCGTAACGACTTGCTTGTATATTATATACATATTGTGTACAGGTTGTACGAACTCTTTTATCCGTTCTGATTTGGATTAAACAAGAATATGTAATTAATAAATTAACAAATACGCAACTACTTCTTAAAATGTCGTTAATATATCTTCTTATATTTCAGTAAAAGGAAATGAAATTGCAAAGGAAATGTCTGGAGAGCCAGCTTATTTTTTTACGGAAAATAAACTGACTGGAAAAAAGACTCCTCGGGCTTGTATTTAGTGCTGTATAATAAACAGCACAATACGTATTTCGCCTCTTATCAATTACGTGGAAAATTTCAAGGTTAAGGTTTTAAATTGTTTGGAAATTTTAACTCGTAGTTGTTGTGTATTTATAATGAAGTCATTTTATTATACCCTGTGAGAAGGTTAGACAGTCTAATAAAACCGGTACAATATACATATACAGTAGATCCAAAAAGTTTAGAATAAAATCCATCATTTACTATAATTTTTCTTCCAACAAGTCGATAAAGCATATTTTATGCTAGATTTTATAAGAAGAAAGTAGCTTGATAAATAATAAGGACATCCAGTAAAATGTGATTATTTGAACATATTATACCCTTACAATAAGTAGGTTCTAGTTGCCATTGTCGTAAGTGTGTATGTTATCGTATCTTTACTTTTAAACTCATTCCTATGCAAAGAAATGACAAATTATATATAAAAGAATCTGCTTATTATACCTAATACGTAATAGCACATGAACAATTTTGCTGAATATCTTAATTACTTATCGGACAACATTTAGAATTCTAAAGTTATTTGTGGACGTTGTATGAATAGATTAATAAATATGGTAATAAACAATAAGAACCCAAGATTTAAAATGCGCGCTATTTTCGTTCTGTCAGATGGCGTCACTGAAACTTTAACACCCATGATTTCACATTGTTGTGATTAGTAATCATGGAACGCAAGGCGGTGCAACCTGTGCGCGAATTATTGAAGTTGTTGCTAGAAAATTTCTTGTCACGCAATGGCGACCGAAATTGGCTATCGAGATCGTAGGATTTATTACAGTGCGACTTCTTTCTTTGGGGATCGTGAAATCTCGTGTCTATGCCAACAAACCATGAAGAATCCTGAGCTCAAAGCGGAGATTATTGGCGAAATTGAGCCATAATTGTGCAAAAATCATCGGAAATTTCGTCAAAAGAGAAAGTGTTTGTATACTTTATATTTAAATAAAAATATCCACACTTTTTAAATATGTGATACGTATTATTAGAAAGTTAAATCTTGTGCTCTTATTGGGACATCCTATTTACTTTCACAAGAAACCCCTGTAATACTTCATTTTTAAATAGTTTTTATATTAAATTCAACAAAAGTAAAAATTAATTTCAAAATTCCTATAATAAGTAATAGGTACGAATAAAGTTAAAAGTGAAAATGTGTTCACAGTGATTTTCTCTAGGACATCCATAATTAGGAAACAAAAAATGTATTTATTTCCTATTTTTTTGCGGCGACTAGATAGACTTGTGTTTTATCGACTCTAGGGGAAACTAGTAAGCAACATGAACCCATTCTCACAAGTCTGTCTAGTCTCTGCTTATTTCCCCTACCTTGCTCATCTCTATTCATAATGTTCATAAATACAATTTAAATAGACTGACATAAATCCCGTGTTTCGACGCGCGGGCGAAGTTATATGTTACGGTTATATCATTGTACCCAAAATAAGAAAAACTATACTCTCTTTAACAACCAAGCAACTGACTAAACTATTGTAGTACATTTTTTATGAAAGCGTTTGAAGTTTCCATTTAACTTGAATCAAAAATAGCAGTAATAGCTGCAATAACCATTTAAAGTATGCTGATTGAGTGACATCAAATTTTGCTTACTATGAAAGATATTCAATCTGGATATTAAGTTAGAATGTTGTTAAGTTAGAATAAATACATCAAATTGAGATATATTCCTGCAGATGAAAAGCCAAACGAGAAAGGTCAATTTTTCATTAATGGCATCGATTTCTTCAAAGGCAAACCATTATAAATTCGAAATAGCATCTAAATGATCATAGATCTACCATATCAATATTAGATAATTATCCTAAAGTAAAGAAAATCATTACAAAATATAATGTTGTCTTCTTCAAATCCCCTGGAATCCTAATTCTTTTTTGCTCACATTATAAACGCACCTTGACGGTATGCTTTGAGCGAAGGAAATTTTGGGAAACTTGTATTGCTCAAAAGTAACGTATGTATTTCGCTTAAACTACCCTCAGTATTTGGTTTTTCTTGTTTGTGTTTTTCTCAGATTTTCTTTTGTAATGTTATGCTGCACTCCTTGTAGTTACATATCGCATCGTGTTTCACTTTTTGGATATAAACTGCTTTATTGCTGCTTTAACACATTTTTTAATTCCAAATAAGATTCACATTTTTTTAAATTAAGTCTCTCATTCTCTCAATAGTCTCAATAATGTAGTACTAACAATAAGCTAAAGAGAAGAATTATGCAGTTTGTTTATCCCTGTTTGAGTCTTTATTACAAAACGGTTATGTTTTGCTTACTGATTGCAGGGCACAGAAAATGATTTATTGATACTTATGTCAATGTAATATTTTTCATTCATGTTCATATGCATCAAAATATATTTTTGTCTGTAGCAGACGTTCAAGAGTGCTTTTTTTACCCAAAATAATGGATCAAGAATCATTTTATCCACAAGAGTAGATTAAGTAATACCTTAACAGCAAGGGTATATAAAGTACTTTAATTTTAATTTATATTAATTAATTAAAAAATAATTAATATAAAATAAACTCATTTAAATTAACAAATTTTATTGACAATTCTTACGGTTAGTATTTTTAAAAATGTGAATCGTAAATGTGACGTTCTCCGCAACATGAATTCATGAAACACAACTTAATTTCAATAATGTTCACTTACTCACAAAGCACATTTAAGCATTGAATAATAAGACCAAAATGTCTTGACTTTTTGATTTTATAGAAAAATATGCCAGTACTACTTTTCAATAACGCTATTGATTTTCTTTCACGTCTGATGGCAGATCTTCCGGTTTCTATAATTTCGTAACCACACATGTGTAAATAAAAGCAATGACATTGTGCACACTGTGTATACAACTCACAATAAACAAATTTTATTTCAATAAATCCCATAGCAACCTATACATACTACTACGATTTGGAAGTGAGCTTAATGTATGCGTAATATTATTTAACTGATACGAGCCTGACATCACCTCATCGTCATCCTATTATTTCTTAAATAGAGAAAAAGAATAGAATGTTACACACGACAATAAAAATGTATTTTCGAATTGCAGAATTAATTCACTGGAAACTTAACAATTTCCGTTCATCGATAAAATCTAATTTTATTGTCGTTTATAAATAATAACTAATCAATTACTTGAGAATAACCAATAATTAACATCTTTCTATAATGAAAACTTACCGGTATTCCTTCCACAGACATTGCACTTACTTTCGGATCGTCTAAATCAAGCATCAATAATTAAACAAACTCTATATTCTAAATAAAACTAAAACGAAAAAGTGGTCACAGTTGGTTAATTTTTTATTTACACTATACTCTATTTTAAAACTACTTTTAATTTCAACTTTCAGTACATTTTAAAAGTACTTCTTACTTATTACTCGGTACAAAAATTCATTCTAGACTACTTGTACTAGCTTTCAGGAAGCACCTGCTTTTTCTGAGTATTTGCAAGAGCTCTGTAAATCATTCTGCAAATTTTTAGGGAATACTGTACATTTCCTCGTTCCATATTTATTTGCTAATTAATGTGTTCTTCAGGGTATTACTTTTTATAGTACTGTCTTTTTCTCTATTTGAAGTTTCTTTATTCTTTTACTTTTTATTGTAATATTGGCCGTTTTCTTTTTCATCAGAAACTAGGTAAACAACACATAAGTATCGGCACCCTCCGCACCACACAAGTTTA
>LR736858.1:8317310-8386618 GCA_902654985.2 Oryctes borbonicus
ATTCGGTTACCGGTTGATGATGAGGACCATTCGTGTCCTCGAAACGGACCGCGGTAAATGAGTTGACACTACAAAATTTATCTGAGCTAGCAAGGATGGAAGAACTTTATTGTGGATCAGCTGTATTACAAATTTGGCGCTTTGTTTTTCTCTCCTGCTACCAAGTGATTCCAACGAATGGCGATCCAAGAGACTATCGTAATTTATATTTCTCTCCGGGTATGAACCATCCAAATCGTCTCTGCACACGTTCCATAGAAAGCTGAAGGTACAAATAGTGTAGATACCATACAACGCTAGCGTATTCCAATTTACTTCTGACAAAAGCATAATATAGGGACTTCAAAGCTGTGGAATTAGTAAATTGTAGGATCTTATAATAAAGCCCAAGGCTTTACTGGTTGACGCACAAATATCACGGATTTGGTCATTGAAACGTAGTGACGGGTCAAACAAATTACCCAAGCCTCTAAATATTTCCACTCATGGTATAAGGATTTCACTTATTGCGTAGGAGAAAGCAATGGGTATTGTGGTTCTCGAGTAGCTCACTATCGCACAGTTGTCAATGTTTAGACTAATTCTATTACAGTCGCACCAGCTCTGGATGATCTGAAAGTTCTCTAACATTTTCTTGCAATCATCTAGTGTTTCTATTCTTGTCTCATCCTATATTTCATTGCTAGACTTTTCCTTATCAGTAGCACAAACGACGTTTATCAAATACATCGATCATTTTTTCAATATATTATAAAATGCACTCGTAAATAATTTCTTTGTTCTAAATTTTCACTTTTAATTAAATTTATAACACAAAAGCAATAAGATTCTAACTTAACAACAGAATGTAATTTTCCTATATAGGAATAACTCTATGCACTATGTAGCAAAAGTGTCAGGGTCACTACTAGTGAATGTTAGTCAATAGCGAATAAGTTTTACGAAACCTGCTATGAGTATTTTTTCCAGGATTTTATTAAATTTTACCATTAATTGTTTTTTAATAGCAACCTCCACTTTTCCGCTAAAATCCAACATAATTCATTTTCGGATAGTTATTACGTATAGGTAATCATTTAGTGAATTTCACTAGAAATCTTCTCTTTTTAAAAACAGATCAAAGATCAAAGTAGGAACACTGGCAGCGTCCGTAAACTCTGCAGTCGAAATGCCTTCATTTGCAAATAAAGAAAAACTCGAAGAAGAATTCTATGGGAATCCCGCGAAAGTAATTGAGTAAATACCTTCCCTTCTTCTCTATGAAAAAAAAACGATGTAACGAAATCAATATTGAAGCATATGACAGTATACAAAACCATGGAAGCAAGAAAAACTTTTGTGCATCGCGTACACAAAAGGAAAACCAAGTCGTCGCCTTAGAGTGAGATGGCTCTATCAGCAATTTGTTCAAAAATGAGTTTTTAGTCTGGTAAGGTTCTATCCACGATATTTTATTCGTTTTCAATTTTCAAGGGACATCTAAATAATATTTAGATAAAAAAATTGTATTCAAATGTCTCTGGAAATTTAAAAACTGATAAAATATCGTACTTTGCAAGACTTTTAAAAAACCGTTGGTAGAACTCACTCATTCTAAGCGGACGAGACGACAATTTACTTGAACTTTTATCTGAAATAGTAAGTAACATATGTCTCTGGAGTACCAATCAAGGACCAAGCAGTATATGATTTTGTCGAAAAAATATGTGAAGTTTTCCACGAAAAAAAGACGATGGCGCCACAACTCAAAAAGCATTGATTATAAAATTGAACAAATGTCGAGAAAAACATCTGGAAAAAACGGACACACTACACTATATATGACGTTCGCAGCAATACATATTATGCAACAATCAAACGCAATGTATGCATGTTTTTTCCGCTTGTTTTCAAAAATTCCGTCACATGAAAAGCAATGTGTTAAAACGTTACCGAGAACGAAGTTATTATTAGTGAGGCCTAAACTAAATGAGCACGAAGAGAACGAAGAAATGAACCGTTGCAACAGAATATAAATATTTAAACTTTTACGCTAGGTGTATTATGGGTTGAAATAGGAAACTTACAGTCTGATTGTTATCCTCGTTACTATCGTTTTTTTGTTGTTTACGTCGCGAGGAGCAGCAACAACAGAACAAGCACCTCATGATGACGTTATTGGCCGAATTGTACTGCTAAAAGAATGTGAGGGTGTGCACGTATGTAGGTACGTTACGAAAAAAAAGAAAACAAAACGGTGTACATATGAGGTAACCGTGATGCCGGACATTTACATACAACGGGTGACCCGCTCAGAAATGCAACGCTAATAAAACTGAAACATGATGCTATTATACGAGCTAGCAGAGCTATGAAGTAATCAGTGTTAGGCGCGAATTATCGCCAAGCACGGCTTAACAAACAATATATTAGTATAATAACGTAAATAAAACTGACATACCAAGTCATATACGGCGGCTTATAGGATACCAATACACAGGCAGGCAGGGGCTAGCAGTAGGCTTATCCATTTATTGGATGACCTCGGACTCGGAAATAGAATCCGAAAACAATCGCGCAAAGTCCAATTCTCAATACGTAAACTGCGATCCAATCAGATCAATGAATTCAGGAGAAACAGAATTAGCTTGAAAATGAATCGTTATTTTTGCCCTTTAAAATTGGATTTTATATTTTCATACATGAAAATGAAGAATTCTTAGACAGGTATATTTGCGTATGGCTTGAAAGAGCTGCTGGACGCGGTGCAAGTCTGCAACGGACTAATCTCTCTGCAGTGGTACAGAGCACGCTGGACCTAGACGTTTTGGAGCAGCATACGGGTAAAAAACGAGAAAAGAGAGACCCGATGTGCCTCATGCCGCACGTGATGTAGATGCGCGACCTATCCACTCTTTTTGTGGTGTCTTCACGAGCAGGTGGTCGGTCGCATGTTAGAAAAGTCCTGTTGTTACATACAGTCTTGTTCGAATATATTTAACATAAAACGTTCAACAATCAAATGATCTTCGTTTATACCAAAAATTCACTAAATGATGTGAATGAATTTTGTAATGTAAGTATACTTTGTCGCAAAAGTTAATAGAACTCTTAGACTAATAATAAGTGTTTATGTAGAACTGTTGCTAATATTAACCATTTACCCTATTCAAGAGCCTTGTAAAAGAGACATAAGACTAATCACAATGAACAATTTTTGTTTTATAAAGGTAATTGAAATATCATCATCGCTAAATTACCAAAAACATATTTGCATATATTATCATGTTGATGACAACGCTTGGATCACCACTGTATACATCTTGAGGAATTAACTAAAATAGTTATCGTTACCACTATCTGATACTTTTTTATTTAAAAAAATATACTAGCAAATGATGAAGCTTACAAGTTGCTCTTGCAAGTTTTGATCAAACAACGTGAATGCAGGGAGAATTCATAAGTAACTTTCAGTGTATTTATGAGTCATCCAAAACCGCTACACAAATTTGAAAAGAATTACGGTGCAAAGGCATTGCCATATAGTTTTTGAAAGTGTCCACAGCTAAGGAAAGTGATATTATTTAACTTCTGGTAACAATGACCACAAGGTGATCTCCTAAAATACAAAGGCGTTACTTACTTGACTTCGATATTTAATTACTACTTAATTTTTAGATCATTCCTATTTGTTGCCAAAAGTGTTCCAAGAGGAGCTGTGGTTGTAAACTGTAAAAAAACGTATGCTTTTAAATGCAAATAAACAAACAATGTGTTCTTATTAGCGCTGTAGGCATTCGAAAAATGAAATCCGAATCCAAAACTATCCGGCTATTAGGGTCCGAAATTTCGGATAATGGATCCGGAACCGACGTTTCGGACAGCGTACCCAGATCTGAGGTTCCGGATAATAGATCCGTATAACACCAAAATCTGGAGAGTAAAATATCCGGATTTGGATAACAGCTGTATATATTTGTAAAATTTAGGTTGAATTTAAATATATTTAAACCAGACTGTATTTTTGAACTTAATATATTCCATGAAGCTCTCCCATTTGGGAACTAATAATAACACGCCGAACCTGTGTACCTGCTTCGGACGACATGGCCGAAAGAAAGGTCATCGGAATGGGCAGCTGAAAAAGAAAGAAGCGGCTTACTGTGCGTTGAAATATCGCAACGATTTTTCGGTTCTTTTCTTTCTTTATATGGTTATCTGTGTATAATATATTCCTTAGCATACGGATAATACTTATCTTCGATAATGTTGCTCGTATTAATGTGTTCTTCTGTATGAGTATAAATACTACTTAGTAAGAAACATTTCCGATTTTATTAGGACTTCGTATTCTCATGAAAGTTTACTTTGGGAAACAAATAATGTATGTATATAATATAATTGACCTAAATTAGTCGATTGCTTTTAGTAATACATGTCACCATTCTGAGTAATTCCTAACATACAAAAAATTCATAAAGTATCTAGAGAACTAAAGCATACTTTTCTATCACGAATAGAAGAATTTGTTGCTAGCCCTGCAAATATGTATTGGAAAGACAATAATATGTATCCAGGTTTATTGATCGCAGCAATTATCTCTTTGACTGTCAGTGCTAGAGATATACATCATTTCACAAAAACGTTACAGATATAAGCTAGATATAAAAGAAAATATATAGTGGCATTTGAGAAAATTAAATTTCTAGTAAACAACACATAAGTATCGGCACCCTCCGCACCACACAAGTTTAATTTATTATATAGTAATATAATAATTAGTCCGGGACGGCCGTTTGGAGGACACGAATGGTCCTCATTATCAACCGGTGACCGAATGATGTGAAAAGAATTTTTCTAAAACTAAACATGCATGTACTACCCATACCTCCTAGAAAAGATATTCTTTTGTTCTACTTCTAAATGACTACGTCTTGCATACTGATATCTGATTTCATTACGCCACAGTCCTTGCTATCATTATTGATCATGGCTCTCCAGCCCAAGGATTTGAACCGCTTTGATAAAGTGAGTACTAAAATTAAGTTAATTCAAGCTGATATCTTATTTCTTAAACGCTGTAAAAAACACAATGTTTTTCCAAAATTGATGAAAGTTAACATTTCCAGTTACTGCAAAAATCCACTCAATATCATCCATCACGCTAAAAAGCAATGGTTACTAAATGAAATCAGATAACAGTATGCAAGACGTAGTCATTTAGAAGTAGAACTAAAGAATATCTTTCTAGGAGGTATGGGTAGTACATGCATGTTTAGTTTTAGAAAAATTTTTCTCACATCATTCGGTCACCGGTTGATGATGAGGACCATTCGTGTCCTCGAAACGGCCGTCCCGAACTAATTATTATATTACTATATAATAAATTAAACTTGTGCGGTGCGGATGTTGCCGACACTTATGTGTTGTTTACTCTGTTACTGTTTACTCTGCTGTTTCTAGTGTTTGATTTTAGTAATGTATGCTGTCCAATGCTGAACACCCATATATTGTAATTTTATCTTGTAAAACTTAGGCTAAAATTTTTTGCATGTTGGCTTTTTAGGAAGAAATAGATGAATCTAAATTTATGCGATTGGAGACAAAATTTTAAATATCTCAAAATCTGTTAGAAATAATAATATACAATCTACACTAGTTTATTTCCAAAAGGAGAAACCAAGTACGTAACAATGTACAGGTATTTTATTAAAAAATAACAAAGCGCTTGGTTCGCTATTTATATTGTGGAAAGATACTCCATGTCTGCTATGTTATTAGACAATTTTAGCTTCCTACACAATAAGCGGAGTTTTACAACTACAGAAGATTGGGACACCTGTAGGTTACTAGTAAGTGTGACAACATGTAGTTCCATAAAGAAATATCATCCAACTATCTCGATTATTCATTTCTAAGAAGTATTTATATGTAGTAGCATCATTTTCTTTTTTTAATTCTGTAGAATCCAGAACAAGTTTTAAAAGAAAATATCATTTGTCTATTTAGGAAGAGTAACAACATTTCCAAAGCTAATTGCGAGTATTTACTCCATGGTAATAAATAAATCATGTTGTGATCTTTTTGTAAAGTATAAACATTTGTAAATATTAAGCTGTTAAAGTTAAAGTTAAAAATAAAAACTAATATCGTTTTAAAAATCATGTCGAAGAACGCTTAACTCTAATACTTCAAAGAGTATACGACGGTTTCGTTTCAAAATAAAATAGTATTTTTTTGAAATATTTCTTTGCGTCAAAGAGTAGACAAGTTTGACAAGTGCAAAAGAATGATTTCATCAAATCAAGGAAATGTGTCTCTTAACTGCATTCTCCTTTAAGAACGACGAACCAGGTGTATCTCCTCTTAACGGCAGACGCTTGTATCTCTTAACACTAGGTGGCACCAGAAGATGCTCCCGGCTCATCGTTCTTGAAGGAGGGTAATATAAGCCGAGAGGCAAGAGCGATGTGGGTAGAAGTGTTGGTCTAGCATTCGAAGCGCGCGGACATGTTTTGCAAACGGAGACAGCCAAGCATCGAAACACTACTTACTTGCGTAGTGGCGCTGAGGTTAGTCGAGTGGTCGACACTCGACCTGTATGGACGTGCCGGTCCGCAAACAATTGTGCGTTAGCACAAATCGTTCGTAAAAATGCGCATCCATTTTTGCTATAGTAGTATTAAAAAGAGGAGGAACGACTACGTGCGAGCCGGTCACGGAAACCGGAATGGCCGATCCGCCAGCCCGGGATCCTCCGGTGCCGGTGGTTCCACCAGCGGTACCCAGAAGAGAGCGCTAACCGATAACGAGCTGCCTTCCAGCAGCTCCGACGAAAACATGGAAAAGGACAACTCCAGCGAGTGGATCACCGCCAGCAAGGGGAGGAAGAAGAGGAAGTCCGACAAGAAGGAGAGGGCCGGAGATTCCCTACCCGCCAAAGGGAACCCGCAGCAGACCGCCGATAGTCACAAGACATCGGCAAAAGTGTCCAGCGATTTACCTCTACGAGGTAAATTTCATACAGGCAGTTGGGAGCATCAAGACCTTGTGCCGAGAAAAACCCACCTTCCTGTTTAAAGTCAACCACCTGGTGGTGAAAACCGCCAGCGAGGATGACTGCAAGAAAGTGATGAGCGCGCTTACTATAGAGGGTAAATAGTACTATACGTATACCTTGCAGAGCTATCACCGGTAGTTAAGTACCTGTAGCCCACCTTAGAAGCAGAGACTATTAAGGCCGAATTCCTGGCACAAGGTGTGACGGTGAGGTTAGTCGCAAACATGACGCGATAAAACCCCGAGCTGTTTTCATGACGACTCTTCCTCGCGCCAGCATCGAGGCCGCCTATAAGCTAAAGGAACTATTCGGGATTAAAATCAAGGGCTGCAAAGGACCGGCCCAGTGCCACCAATGTCAATGTTTTGGGCACTCGTCGGAATGCTGCAGGCTGACGGCAAGATGTGCAGAGGAGCACTTAACGGAAAAGTGCGGACTGGATGCAAGTGGCGCACGCAAGCGTGCTAATTGCGAGGCTGAACACCCGGCTACGTATAGAAGCTGTGCGGTGTATCAGAAGTTGATAAGCCGCCAGACAGTCGCTCGGCATGCGGAACAGGCTCCCAAGCCCAAGCCGCGGTCGGCAAAAACTGAAAAGGCGTTTACCAAACTACCGCCACTCAGCACACAGAACGGCAAGCCGTTAAGTTCCCAGAACGTACGCAAGAGGGCGCAGAAAAGAGAAACTTCTGATGGTGACAGAGCCACTTACGCGACGGTTGCCAGCGGATCCCAAAAGCGGGTAAAGGTGGCCTCCATAAAGGCCGCTCCTTCCAAGTGACCAAAGAAGAAGGAACCAACGGCGAAGAAGGTCCCGAAGAAGAACGAGAAGCCGGAACTAGCTCTTCTTCGAAGACAAAATTGAGTAAAACCCGGTGTGTTGACCGTGCTTCGATTCCCTTACTACACGTTGGATATCGTGTAGTAAGGGAAGGGGTGCAGTTAAACCCGAATGGATCATATTGGAGTGATACTACATATGTTCATTTCTGAATGGCACCTTGTTGTAGCGGCAAGTGCTTGACTTACTGAAAAATCTGTATCGAGTCTACACTCGTATTCGCTGCATTTTATCGAACACCTAGCTTTCAGTGAAAACGTTAGATTTCAATACAAGAATGCCTGAAAATATGTTCGAAAATAAGGAAATCGAAACCGTCAAGACAATCTGTTTTTGATAATGGCACTAACAAAGCGCAGAATTTTTCTAGTACGCGCAAATTGTAATCGAATGCGTTATTAGTTAATTTCATTTAAAAGCTGTAGAAAATACCATTTATTATCACGACGTATAAGATTATTGTAATTTATATAAATTTGGTATTTGGTATTCACACAAATAAAAACGTATTCTTAGTTAAAAAATATCAATATATAACTTCAAATATTCAATTCAGATTTACGTGTTATTATTTGAAGCTGTTATATTGAATTGAAACAATGCTGCTCGAATCAAGTACATGAAATACTTATGTGAAGTATTCTAATACCGTTACACGAAGTATTAAATATCTTCAACTCAAAATAAGGATAGTTTTATTACAACAGTATGTATCTTTGAAACAAGCAAAATTAATATAAGAATACTATTTCCTAACATGACAATATATAATCCTGAAATTGTTAGAATAGCCTATTCTTGGGATGATCTTATATCTTTACTCGTATACTAACTTATCTTATAGTTGAAATTATCCTGATAACCTTGATCCAAGTAATTATTTTTTTGTGTGTGTATGTATATGTTTCGATCTTCTGAAATTATAAAATTGCCTACCTTTTGTGTGTACAGGGTGTTTGGTGTTTGAATTTGGTAAAATTTAGCGTTCAATATTTAACATCCTGAACATTCTGACGGTATATTTATACTAAACTTAAATGGATTCGAGTATGTAATTTAACTCTGGCTATCAAAATCGTAGCCGAGTTGTTTCAAACTTTTATTTGGTGCAACCAAAATCGCTGTTTACATAAACCATGATTACTTACATTTTAAGGATGTTATGCACAAAAAAAAAGAAAAACAACTTTATTTACGTTAAAAAATACAAGTTATTGAAGAAGAGGTATTCGAAGAAGGACATAAACCTAGAGTTTACCACAGTACTCTATGCATTTCTGCAAAAAAGTGTCAATATTTAATTAATTACTAAAACATACATTTTAGGTATGTATAGGAAACTGTTCCTGCCTACAAAGAAGCTCTAGTGCTAATTTTTCAAAGTTTATCAGGTTTATTAAGAAACTAGGAGCAAATGGTTTTCGGCCATACACTATTAACATAGTCGTTTCCTACTTTTAACCTTTGTAATTAAAAAATATGTTTGTAATTTACGAAAAAAGTTAATTTCAACGATATATATTGCTATATAACAAACATGTTAGAAAAAGAAATGCATACCGTACTGAGCAACGCAATCACTCCCACCCACAGTACGTTTTTTTTCAGAAACTGAAACGAAGATATATCTGTTTCTAGTATGTGTACGAGTCGCGAGAAATTGAACCGAATCTTTGGCGTTTGATATCCGGGAGCACCCTCCGGTTTCGGAAACAAAAATTCATTAACAATTTTTTCCGGCTAACCGGAAATGACACATTGTTAAAAATATTTTAGTTGGAAAGAACACATGGAAGAATGTACCGGTATGAAAACAGCAGCCTAAGATAGCAGCCGATTTTTACGGAAACACCCGATCGTTCAGCGACGTCCGTAATAGTGGTATAATTAAAGATACATCGCTATATTTTTTTCTAAAGAACTAATCAATAAATGGCATTTACAATTACATTGGTAAGAGAGTGCTTCATCTACATCCTGAAAATCGCTAATTGCAAATAACACAGAATACTACGGGACAAGATTTAAGAAAGTCGCATCTGCAAAACATATATCTCCGGTGTAAATATCGTTAACTTGCCGAGGGTCCCAGATAGTGCCCTTTGACAGTTATATTTCTACACCTATAGGGAGTATATTCCCCAAATATCGTTAACTTGCTGGCGCTCCCAGGGGGTGAAATTAAATAAAATCACGTATGCAAAAAACATATCTCCGGTGGTATTCGTAGGACCATAATGCGCTTTGGAATTGATATTTGTAGATCAATACGCTAGGATAAAATTTTCTTAGTGAGTCTAATGCACTCACCATTCGCAATTGGGAGGCAATTAACTGCGCTTCACCCTTTACGACGGAACATTTTACACGCAAAATTTATACGAAAAGCTCCTATGACAAGTTCAGAAAAGTCAGGCCGTCATCACAAACAAAACGTCCTTATAAGTATAAAAGTCATGACCGTAATTATACAAATTTTGACTTGGTAAATAATGACGGCTGTATTCCAATCACAATTACCAGAGGCAAGGCTAATTAAGTACAACTAAAAGGAAATGGTGTGATGTAGCACTTTATGCCTTTAAAGAAATGAGAATTGTGAAGGTACCGTGAGATAATGAAATTTGGGAAAACCATATCTTGCCAAAATTATTACACTTTTTATTTTTACTTATTATCTGCAATAATTTTAGGAGTCAAGCTATGAACTCATGTTTCAGTTCGCGTAATAAACAATCTTGACAATCCGAAAGATAAACCGAACACGGAAGAAAGGTCGGGAATTTATAAAATTGCATACGGTAACTGTGACAAAGCCTACATCGGTTAAACGAAGAGAGCGGTAAATACCAGATCCAATGAAGACATCGGGTGTTATCGTACCGGTAGATTACAAAGCCTCAAGTGTAGCGCAACATATAAACGAAACCGGGCATGATATTAACTTAGAAAACTTCAAATTACTTAAGAATGTTGCTTTCCCGCAGGGATTGTCTAATTCCTACGAATGTGTTTACATAAAAAGAAACAAAAAATTGATGAACAGACCGTTGTCGAATTCAGTTCTATTTGATTTTGGTGGGATAAGACTGCATATATTTTATGTTTCGTGCCACAACGACAAAAGACACTTCCGTCTATTTTCCGTATTTATTGGTATGTCTTAGTTTTAGGGTATGTAGGCGATAAAAGTAGATACTTGTAAATAATGTTTTTCTCGAAAGTACGTATAGAACAGGCATGTTGGATTTAAAGTTTTCTCAGATCATTCGATCACCGGTTTGAGAATGGGGATCCCTCGCAACCTCAAAGCGGCTGTCCTGGATTAATTAATTAAACTTGTGTCATGCCGAGGTTGCCGATACTTTTGTGTTGTTTACCATACTACGCCATAGTCCTTGCTAACATTATAGTTTTTCCTGATGTAAATTGTTCCTCGTACGACGACAGAAGATGGTCAACCCTTGAGCAAGTTGAACCAAATGACCAAATGAATTGGTTAATAATGTTAACTGTTATAGAAACATTCCTGATAAGTGGAAACCCAGAGATGCAGGTAAGCACTTCATCGACATTATGCAGTTGAACTTTTTGAAGATGCCACTTGTCCGGAAAATCGTATTCTGAGACAGAACTACACAACCTCAGATGCTGGAGAGGAGTATTCTTATATTGTAATTGATGTAACCTTATATTTGGTGAGTGAGTAATGTGATTTCTGTCCGTTTTCTGTAGTTATCCACTATTTTCTTCGTTCTCTCCTCATTTTTACCATTTATTTAACGTCAATAAAAATTCTATGACAATGCTAACGATTAAAAATACTTGCCATTAAGTTATGATAATTATAAATATTTCCAAGAAATTACTCGTCTTTTGTTATTGGAATTACGCAGAGAATATAGGTGAAAAAATGATACTTCAAACGATTACAACAACAATTAAAACGACACTGTAACTATGCAAACCAATCTGCAACGGCTTGGACAACCCTCTTAGAAAACGGAAATCAAACCTGCTCATAAAAAATATTTCAATCTTGCTCAGAAAAGCCGAATATTTTACTTCCTCCAGTTGCAGCACAAACCTACATACCGACGCATCCCACAAAGTATCCTTCGTAGCAATATCTGCAATTTATGTAAATAATACGCTTAACAGAAAGCTCCTACAGATTTCTACCATAGCATTACTCCTATAGATATAATTTCTATATATGCGATTTTACGATATCTGGGATATGTACTCCCTCAAGGTCTGCAAATGTAACTACCAGAGCGCATTATGGTTCCAGGAATAACACCGGAGATGTATTTTTTGTATATGTGATTTTATTTAATTTCACCCCCTGGTACCCTCGGCAAATTAACGATATTTGAGGAATATATTCTCTATAGGTGTAGAAATATAACTGCCAAAGCGCATTATGAATAACACCGGCCCATATTTTTTGCATATGCGATTTTCTTAAATCATGGCCCCTAGCATTCTATGTTATTTACAATTAGCGATTTTCAGGGTGTAGATGATGTACCCTCGTTCCAATCTCGTTATTTATTTATTGTATATACTATTAAACAGAAATCACAAACTAGTCAGAACCAATCGTAAATCGTGAAAACAATCAGAAAACAGTTTCGAATTTTTTTCTTTGCATCCGACTTGTTTGTAAATTCTGTTGGAACGAGACTTACAGGCAACCGTTTGCATAATAGGCGCAATTCTAGAATTCGAAAAGATCGGGCCACTCTACATATATGATGGAAATTTATCATTTTCCCGAACATACAGAATAAATTTAAAGTAAAGAATAAGTTTTAAAATTAATCAGTATTTGCTCAAGAATCGATTTATGTTCGTCAACTGTGATCACGAGTGTACACAAAACAATAGTAGCAATACACCATAAATATTAATATTAGTATTAAATATAAATTATTTACATCACCTCATTAATTATCCACATATCCCTGAGTAATTCTTGATTTTAAACCTTTAAAAAGCCATATCACTGTAACACATAACTGTACACTAATTTTTGTATCTATACAACTACTATCGTCAAGAATTCGGTAAAAGAAGATTTAGAAATGTCATCATAATTATTTTAACGTCAAGGCATAATGATTCTAATTAAATAGTATTTTTAGGTGCTGTACCAAAGGGGTAAGATTGGGTAAGCGGGTCCTGTCAAAAATCAGGAAACGCAAGAACATAACTTCCATAGCCAACCACGTAAAAATACATTTATTTTTGGAACCGCTGGAAAAGATGAACTGATTTTATTATAATAGCTGTGTAAAACAGTGTTTATATAACACAGGATTGTTTAAAACATTTTCTTAAATATAGATCTAAATTATACAACACAAAATACACTTGACCTAACAATTTACTACATTCTTCGATCCAGTTGCCAGTAATGTGGCGATTGGTGACATCTGTTGGATGTCTGTTCAACTTCACTTGTTAAATACAACCAACCAATAAATATTCTTCGTCCGTGTAATGATAAATTTATTATTTATTCGTTTTTCACATTAAACCGAATTTGTAATTAAAAGTGAATCAAATTAATGTTAAATGTAAAGTTTTGTTCGCAAAACACCACGAAGTTATCGGAAACTACCTGACGCATATATATTACATTTTTGCTGATTACACAGAAAGAATCCCAAATTTCGACCAATTTCAAACGCAGCCCATCGTTCGTCTTGTTTTCAAATGGTGCATCTCGAAACGGTATAATCTTTTATGTTATGGTGCGAGTGCAATTCGGTTGCTTATACCGAATGCATCATCATACCAATGTTACGAATATGCCTATTTCATAAACAACAAAAATACCTGACAGTTGCAAATTGAAAACTAAAAGGAAACATAACCTTTCTTAATTAATGAGATAACCTTAATCATGTGATCTAAAAGTTTTTATATATAGACGTTATTCCGACGTAAACTTATGTGATTTTCAACATGACACTCTCTAAACTACCCCGATTTATATTATCTCTTACGAATATACGACGAAAATTGAAGTCAACATTCACGAACGCGTTTGGAAAATATCTTTTAATTACAAATACAGTAACATGCGGGGGTTTAATGTTTGTAGGCGATATATTACAGCAGGAAATCGAATATCAACGGAATATGCTACCACGAAGGTACGATTGGAATAGACTTGGTGAGTAGATTGAAGGAAATTGATTTTTCGATTTATTGTTAGATCTTTTTTGCATTTTTAGTGCGAATGACAATCGTTGGGTTAGGATATGGTCCCTTGCATCATTATTTCTATCTGGGCATCCACAAATTATGGCCTGTTTCAAATGTGCGGTCTGTTGTGAAAAAAATTATGGCCGATCAGTTCATTATGTCGCCAGCATGTATTATCTATTTCTTCTTTTCTGCTGGTTTACTAGAAAAGAAGAATTTATCAGAATGTAAACATGAATTGTACGCAAAAGCTTTAGAACTATATACAGTAAGTTGAATTTATTTAAAAAAATACAAAAATACAGGCATACCATTTTATTTCTAGGTGGATTGGTGTATATGGCCTCCAACGCAGTTTGTCAACTTTTACTTTCTACCAGTACAGTATCAAGTTTTGTATATAAATGTAATAACAATGCTGTACAATATTTTCTTATCATATATCAAGCATAGGGAGGTAGCTCAAGAAAATTTAAAATTGTTGAAAGAAATATAGTGTATTATTCTAATTGTTAGTTGAATTGTGATAATTACTTTTTAGATGTGAAATATTGTGAATGACAGATTGTATTCATCTATTTATTTTTATTTATTGTAGATTCTATATTTTTCACATGTTTTTATTGTAATTTAATTATAAATTTGTTTTGAAACATGTTAGTATTTAAATAATTGTGTGCATCACCAATAGAACTATGGGCATTAGTTTTACACTAAATATTACTAATTTGATTACTAAACGGATATTTATTAGATTTGGAACACGTTTTTTGACTTATGTGAAAGTTAATACGTTCTAAATGTACCAATTGTATAACTATCTTGTGCTAATAAATTTAGTTAGCTGAATTAAGAATTTGAGATGTAAAAAATCTATTGTTAAAGTTACGAAACTAGCTAAAAAAAAAACAAATATCAAGTATTAGGATAATTTGAAAGATTAATAAGTTTCATGTAATTCTTTAGTCAGAAAAATGGCAGCTCTTGAATGCTCCATAAAATTGTGTATTGCAATAGCATATTCAATATTATTTATATTGTATCACTATAGCAAAAACAGTAGGATGATATATAAAACTTTAATGTGACTACAACAAAAACTGATTTATCATGTAAACTAAATAAAACGAGAACATGAAAGAAGCATAGGATATAGTAGACATTTTCTCTAACAATCTCTTTGGAGCACTTGTTACATTTTCTTCAGCATCTTGAAGATCACTATCTATTACAATTTACTGCAGTAATTTTATTATAATTAATTTTTGGTATACACACTTCATATGCATATTTGAACGGATGTGTAAAATGCATGCCAGGTAATGGATATAAATTTGTAAAACCTATCTATCTAGGATCGGCGCATACTTCTCCCAATATTTAGGATTCTCCTAGAAAATTTCGAGAGAACTAAGCTCTCTCAGTTTTTAGGAGAAGTGCAGTTTTAGGTCAGGAATAGACGACCATGAGAAACAGCGTTTTTCTTTTTTTAATATCTTAGCAAAGGCGGCTGGCGTACTACGGCTGAGGAGCTGCATTATAACACTTCGATTTCGTCTTCTATTTCGTTGTTATATGCAGCGGAAATACACGAGGAAATCGAAATGTTTAGTAGATTTCGCATTTGTATGCATCGCGCTTACAACATAGAACCAGTGAGATCGATTCGATTTCCAAAAACGTTGATTTATTACACCTATTTGTTCAGTATATGGCGAATGTCGTTTATTTCTCACTTTTGTTTTTTTCTTTCAGCCGCAGAACCTCATCATTGCACTGCCGAGCTGTTCTTACATGTATTCCATTTTTTATTAGTTATTGAAGGGAATATCCCTGTACTATGATTTTATTCGATTTGATATGTCTTGTCCCTTTACAAATGTTTATCTTTGCGGATTGTTATTGTTGACAAAAGTGTTTTGCTTGCTTGCTATTTTATGTTCATTATTATCAATGTTTGGGTTTGGTTATTAATAGATTTCGTGACCTTTTCTCTTGTGGTATCATATACTTGCCGGAATGATTTTCTAGCTAAGAAAATAATACAGATGCGGGCCGATCCGATTGCACAGCTAAAGTGCGGCCGTAACGTAGTTCTAGATTAAAACCATTCTCATCAGCATTGAATGTATTAACTATCCCAACCTACCCTATGTGATCTTTTACACTATTTACGAAAGTTGAGGCAATTTTTTTCAATCGCTCAGAGTCTGCATCATATAATCGCCTAATAAATTTATTTTTCTTTAAAACTATTTTAGGAGCTTTTTTTAAAATTCCACGCCCATGCCCTGTCGCTGGACGTCCAAATCATGAATCACCTGAATCAATACTATTTACGTACGGATTGAAAAATTTAACAATTTTTCTTATTGTGTACCATATCTGTTTATTGCTTCTTCCCACCTAGAAAAAATAAAAGAAAATAATAAAAATAATACAATTATACAAGTAGGAACAGGTTGTTGCTATGTCATTGCTGCATAGATGAAACTGCGAAATTTTTGCCTTCCCATTTTTCCAATACGTAACGGCGTTGGTTTTGTATTCTAAAGTTACAATACATTCTTTCTCTAGTATACACTATTCTTCTTCGGCTTCTATTGCTTCTAATGGTTTTTCCCGTGTAGGCGTATACAAATCCTTACAGTTTTTCTAAAATAAATTTCATTTTGAAAACAATTAATTACACTGCTATTCTTTATGCAATCATATGTTATCTTACATCGCTGAAAAGAGAATAACAAATTTTATTCAGTACCGTAGTCCAATATGGTATCATTTATTGTTCAGGTGGCGACAGTTTATGCTATATGTCTATAGCGTGACATCTGTTACATATTTGAATGGTTTGTTGAGTCTGCAGATTTGGCATACCGTCTAAATGAGCCTTCATAATAGTATATTCAGTTCTTGCGTGGACAAAAAGTCTTAAGATACTGCCCTCCCGAACGCACGCCGAACACTAAGGCATCGGCACAGTTGGCACCACAAAAGATAATTAATTCAGTGATAATTGAACACGTCAGAAAATGCCTAAAAGCAGTGAAAAAAAAAATAATGCAAAGATAGCTTCCTGATGGTATTGATGGAATAATTCACGGTAAACGCAATAAGAGAGCAAAAAAAAAATACACTGCCCACGGACATATTTCAATTTTTATCTGTATCCTCTATCGCTGTTGCCTCACAGTTAATGCTACAACTTTCAAAATGATAAACTCAACATTTCTTGGCGCCCTAAACCGGGTACCGTCTTTTATTGCGTTTGCCGTGAATTATTCCATCAATACCATAAGCTTATCTTGGTATCTTTTTTTTTGGTTATTGTTTCTAGGCATTTTCTGATGTGTTTGTTATATACATCATGGTAAGGCTGTCGGAATATTCACATGTGCGGTTTCTCAAAGCATTACTTGCGCCGGTATCTCGTGTTAAGCAGTCAGAGAGCTGCTCGAGGAATGGTTTGGGAAACAGTACCCGGTTTATGTTGCTACTTCCTAAACGGCAGGCATGCGTTTCTTTGGCACTAGAAGGCGCCAAGAAATGTCGAATTTGTCGTTTTGAAAGTTGTGGCATTAACTGTGAGGCAACAGCGATAGAGAGTAAAGATAAAAAATGCTCCCGGAACCACGCTGATGACGACGGGTAGGCAGAAACATGTCCGTGGGTAGTGTATTTTATTCTCTCCTTTTATTGTGCTTGCTCTGAATTATTCCATCAATACCATGAGGAAGCTATCTAAGCATTATTTTTTTTCAGTAATAATTGTTTCGGGAATTCGTGAACCGAATGGTCGCACAGTTGACAAATTTAGCGTTATCAGAAGAGGAACGAATAAACATTCCAGATCTGTCTGGCAAGGTGCATATTTCAATTTAAAAGCATCAAGATAGCAGCTACGTGTAAAACATGTTTTAAGTTCCCAAATTAAACGGTTTTGTGACTAGTGCATCGTTTTCAGACTTTCTTCAAACGGTGCATAAATGTTTCTTTGGTTGTTTACTATTGAATTATGTTTTTCCTACCTGCATTTTTTAGTTTGCGCACTAGCTCATAACTTGTAAATGGTTTTCATGATATGCACACCGGAAAAAATATTTAACTCATACTTAAAATAATATTTTTAATCGTTGAAATTTACAGAACTAATAATAGATTTCTTCTTTTAGTGTAAATAATCTGTATATGACACTTTTGGGACCAAGTAGTATTTTATAACAATACGTATTACATTAATTAACATTTCACATTACTTACTAAGGCACCGAAACAGAACGAAACATAAAATCTGCAACAAATAAATATGTACCAAACTTAAATATATCTAAATTTATATTTATTGGAATTTTTTTCTCTTAAATAATGATAAAAAAATCGGCGTTCAAAATATATATTTCTCTCTATCTGCCAGCACGTGCATCTGTGATAGCACCCCATATTTCAATGATCAAGTCGTCCGTAAATCCAAACTCTTCTAAATCCGAATTGTCAATTGCTTCCGCGAAATCCATAGAATTGTCTTTGCCTTGCGCCTTTTCCCAGATTTGCCCGGCTAATTCGGAATCGTTTATACCTAGGAAATTTTCTAGAATAGTGTTGATTTTTTCTACACCGATGTCCATCGTATCATCCTGAAAGTAATCAGTGAATTAAGGCTTTCATTGCGCTGATAAAGTATCATTAGGTTTGTTTCTTTTCTATATTTGGACCGATTCTGAACCGTTCAAAATAATTCACGAATGGAAATCATGGTATAGCTGTATATGATATTAATGTCTGTAGTACTTACAAGAGCGACTGGTTTGAATGATCCTGAATCGGTTCAACCGTGGAAGAAAAACAATATTTATGTTTAAGTATTCAAAACTTTTTAAAAGATCATACCTTTTCTTCAATTTCCGCTTTTCCATCCGCTTTGAACCTCAGCGTTTCCCTTCCGGATCCGTAATTGTTACTTTTGGCGCCTTTTTTGCTCTTAATGTCTATGTTGCTAAATCCAGATTTTAGCGGTTCTACTAACCGTATTGTGAATGTTGAGTCTTTTGGGATTTCTTTCAAAATTTTCGCTACCTCAAAGTGCCTTTTACCTACCATAAGTTCCCCATTTAATTTTTCTATGTGATCTCCAACCTACGAGAACAGATTTTGAAAATTAAGTTGAAGTAGTGATTTAACAGAAACAAGAATAGAAATATTTTTCAATGGAAAATATATATGATGAAGATCAGGAGCGTTCATGCAAAATTAGACATTTCCACTTCTGGTAAAAATTTGGTTTATATCGCCCAGAGTGCTCAGTTGTCAGTTCTATTGCTATTACTTGTTATATAAGTTGGCCAATCGTAATTGCAGTGCCCTTCGAATAAAGTTTTTTCGCATTTTTCTCGAAACTACTTTATGTGGACAGGGTTAATTTTGCATCAATACTCGTCAGATAATGTACAAGACGATACAAATCAAGCGTGTGTTAGTGCTATCTCCGTTGTTATTAATATTACAATGTGGGTGGAATGAACAAAGTAGTAGTGCCTACAGTATCAGGTGTTGGTGACGTAAATGGAAGGTTAATTGCTACGTTTCGATTTCCTTAGTACAATGTGCACGATATGCAATATAATACGGAAATACGAGGGAATCGGAGCGTTATGATGCAGTTCCTCAGCCACAGTGTACTGGCCGGTATGTCTTAGTGTTAACTAAGTTGCAATTGATAAAAAGCAATTAAGTAACGAGTTACATTTTAATAGTTACTTATTATATAGTACTTTGTTACTTCTGAAACAACTATTAATGCCAAGCATCCTGATAAATTTTTGAGAAAATAATCCATTTAATACTATCCATGCACATGCTCACACTTATGGGAACAAACTTATCGGTATCAGTATCCGATACATTTGTTAAGATTACGGGACTGAACCCTGCATTTGAAGAAGAGAAAGAGAAAGAAGAAGAGAAGAGAAATTTGAAGAAGAATTGAGGTTATATGTGTTGTTACGATTAAAATTCTATTTTCTTGGGAAGATGTAAGTAATATCGCCTGTCTGAATTCATTAAATGAGCATAGATAACGTTTGAATTGTTTGGTTATGTTCATACTGCGGATCGACGACCGGCACTACTGCCAACATTTGGAACAAAATAGAGTACGATACATTCGTCCAACTGCGGCGTGCATATGCGTAAATGCAGTACACACCTAGAAGATCTTACTATTTCGTGTATGTCTGACTAGAGACACCCTAAAATATCAGAAGCATAGATGCATCGAGCGGAGTGCATCAATATCAAAATAACACTAAACAAAGATAAATGATGTCTAAAGTTATATTTTATAAATATCATGTTAGAAGTGATTTATTAACATTTATTATTAAAACATACTTTAAATTTTCTGCTGTGAAATGTGTTCGCTTACTTGTTAGAACATCCTTAAATATAAAAAAGCTTTTTTGCACATCACAACTTGTGGGAGGAGCGTTGTGAAAATGAGACCTATAAACGTTGTGTTTACTAACTTACTTTCGTTGTACTTTTAAAATTGACAAATCCGGGTTACGGGTAAAAATTACATCGATTTTTTTACAAATAGAAAATCACCAGAAATATTTTTTAATTTGTTTGTTATTAACATCTAATGTTTCAATTCCATTTCTTAGTTCTATTCTGTTTGTGATTTTTAAATCACAATACTTTGGTATCTTATTTTTCGAGGTATACTAGGAAAATGTTCGTTAATAAAATGCAAATTTGTTTGTAAAGATAAATCCTTTAACAAAGTTTTACATTTGCTTTTGCTTTGTGCATCCTTATTTAAATTGTTTATTACGTCAGCAACTTTCTCCAAATTGTCTGGGTAAAACGAAGAGGCTTCTAACCACGTCCCCCATCTTGTTACGATTGGAGACGAAGGTACGGAAAGAAATGTTTTTGTGTGATTAATTAATTCATTAACATTCAGAAATTGCTCTGTAATAAGTTCCGCAACTATGGAGGGCGTGGGCAGTGCATGTAATATGCAGCACATTTTTGAAAATGTCCAAGCAATTTTCCAGCTTTAAACATATAAGCTACAGCATCATTCACAAAGAATAAAGCTTTCTCCCGTTTCTTCACATTTTCGAAAATGTTATTACTGCTGACTACTTCCGTTATTGAACTAGCAATTAGCTATTCTATTATCTTGCTGGCTGTTAAATGTGGCTTTGTTGGGCTATCTGTTGCAAAACACTAGCAATGATACGAACTATGCTCCGCCTTAAAGCATCCATAGTTTCGTCTGACCACAACCAGTTGTAATTACCTCCTATATCGGCTTTAATTTTGTTTTCGACTTTTGCATATATCTTTGGGAGTTTCTTTTGTTGACCCGTCGGGAATAATTCTACCCGTATATTTTGCTGGATGTTTTTTAAAGACTGGATTACCTAGTTTTCGGAAGGGTGCATAAAAATTCTCATTCGAAACACCAGGATTGTGAAGAACATCGGCTTTTAAATGGTCCGTAAATCGAGATTTTTCGGAACATTTTACAGTAACTGAACAAATTGTGCAATAAATCTCTGTGGCGCTGACAACTTCAAAACGATCATAATCTTTAATCCAGGTATTCATGAGTTCTTGGTGGAAACGTTTGTTAAGCGATAGTAAATATAAAAGAAAACAACGAAAACCAACTTAATGTATCTGCGCAAATTAAAAGAAATAAATCCAATAATAGGCGATAAAAGGAAATCAAATTTAATTAAAAGAAAAAGGAATTCTGAAAATGCTTAATTAAATGGTATATACTAAATATGGTAGAGTAAATTAAAACTATAAACTAATGCTAATGTTGTCAAGGTTAGGGTTAAATTCGTAATAAGAAGGAACAAAATCAAGTCTGATAAACGAGTACAATAACATTACGATTTTGCAAATTCATTATTACAACGATTTTCGTCTATAATACTGTATCGGTTTTTTTTAACTATGTAATTTTAGTCTTCAATGTTGCCAACCTCTAACAAATGTGAGAATAAAGAGGGTAACAATAATCAAAAACAAAAAAAAATAACTATGGAAGAAACTAAACAACCAGTACTATATAGAACAGGTATTAAACTGACACGACTCTGTACGAGCGCCCATGCTAAATGATAGAGACGATCATCGATCCGCGGTATGGTTATCCTGTTATAAAAGGTAACATTATCGGACCTAGTTGAGTGTAGGCTTTCACGACCGTAATCCATAGTAGAAATGTCTTTCGGGTGATGTCGCGTAGTTAAAATTTTTTACTTGACGTTTCGCTGACCATGCTGTCAGCTTCTTCAGAAGATTTCTAAAAACTGTCTTTAGAAATCTTCTGAAGAAGCTGACAGCATGGTCAGCGAAACGTCAAGTAAAATTTTAACTACGCGACATCACCCGAAAGACATTTCTACTATTATCGGACTCTGATCCGAATACTCGCGGCAATTCCTTAATTAAGAAAACACGCAAGTTAAAATACACCAAATTGTTAGGTAATCCATTTAACAGCCAAAAAAATATAGTAGATTAGTGTGTTAAATATTCGGAAATCGGGCACTTAGGAAGCTATTGTATTTTCATTTTTTTTCTTTGAGACAATGTAGTAAGAAGATAACTACAATGTATGTTTCAGGACATCTTGTTAAAAACCTTGTCGTATGTGTATCGATAAAAACCTAATTAATAGCAACCTCATATATTAACGATTAAGCAGTAATATTTTTAGGATCAAAACGATTTTATTACAAATGAACTATCTTTTGAATTCATTTTAATGTTTAATTTACTAACTACTAAATAATAATTTTCTCGACAATGTGTTATTTAAATTGTCTTTTGTTAATTGTACTTTAATTATTGGTTCAGTTCAGCGTAAGTCACACAAACACTCCGGAGTTAGAGAAAAATGAACATGAAATTATAATTTAAGTATTTGAATACTTGTTCATTTGCTAGTCAAGCGGCATCCCTATTAAATAACACCAGAAATTTCAGAATGTTAAAACTTGATTATAGAAAGAGGACTACTAACGTGTATATGAGGCATTCCCGCTACGATTGATCCTTCCTTTATCCTCTTAATAAAGGCGTAGCCGGCACCATTATCCGTTATGGTTAGACCTAATGCGTCGTCGCTCTTCATCAATTCTACTTCTTTGGGTTGACCTGAAAAGCACACAATTATTGACAGCAGTTAACAATTTTATTTATAGTCAATAAGCAGTAACAAACAGTCAATTGGCAGTCTTGTGAAATAATAAGGATAAAAATAACGAGGACAATGATAGATGATTAATGAAGGTGTATGGTTTGTAGTTACTACTACCATAAAATGGGTACCTATTTGGTCGATTATCAGTTAATATTCAATACAATATTCATGTATGAATTATGAACGCAGATGAATATGTTGTACTACTAAATTTGTACTAATTACTAATTTAGTTCTGTTTCTTCCAGTACATGTTATTATGTAAAAAATCGAATCTATAGCTTAAATAACACAAGTTGGTTTTTGTGTTTGTTTCTACTGTACATACTACACACTGTTATTGTTGAACAGAGATGAAGATACGCAACATTCATCAATAAAAAAACTACTTTTTTAACTACTGGAACTATGTATGATATCAACAATGTATACGGTAACTAAAAACCAAAAGGACCCGCAAATTTGAATTTATGACATTAGAACAACAGTTACCACAACTGAAAATGCGAGAGTGGTTCAAGAAGTCCTTAGAAAATCTAAAAGATGGCGCTCGTAGTATCGAAAATGGTTTGTTTTTAGTGAAGATCATTAATCATTAGACAAGCGTCAAAATCTCAGCTGTATCCATCACACGGTTCTGTTGACGATTTAAGCAAAGAATTTTTGTTTATGTAGAAAAATGGAGAAAGGCGAGTTTGGAGCGACGATTAAACACTTATATTTAAAAGGCTTAACACCGAAAGAGATCAAAGCTGAGTTGGATGAAGTTGTGTTAGTAACAATTGGGTAAATGAGCTTCAACATGGCCGTACATCCACAAAAGATGAACATCATCCTCGACGCCTAGTGGAAGTGACTACCCCAGAAAAGATTGACGATATGGTTTAGAGTGATCGGCGAATCAAAGTGCACGATATAGAAATTTTGCACGAAAAATTAGGCGTGAAAAAAAATTTCGGCAAGATAGGTGCTGCGTTTGCCCTCATTGGAGCATAAATGCGTCGCAATCCTGACGAGTTTCCCTGTCGATGCATAACAATGGACGAGAAACATGGATACATTACTACACTCCGAAGACAAAGGAACCGTCAAAACAGTGGGTGAAGGCGAACAGGCTCCGAAGGTGAAGACGGTGAAATCAGCTGGCAAGGTGATGGCCCTGGCTTTTTGGTATACACGCGGAAGCATCTACACCTATTATTTGGAAAAAGGACAAACAGTAACTGGAAATTATTGTGTCGTTATAGGACCGGTTGAGCGAAGAAATCGAGAAAAAACATCCTCATTTGAAAAAGAAAAAGATTCTCTTCATCAAGACAATGCATGGGTGCACTCCTGCACAGTTTCGATTGCCAAAATTATGGAATTAAAGTTCGAATTAGTACAACATACATCGTATTCATCGGATTTGGCCCCCAACGATATCTTTTTGTCTTCAAATTTGAAAAAATTGCTCGGTGACAACAGTTCACATTGAACGCGGAAGTCATCATCCAGACAGATGCCTATTTTGAGGATCTTCCAAAATCCTACTTTTTGGAGGGCTTAAAGAAGTTAGAGAAACGCTTGGAAAAATGTATAGAGTTAAATGGAGATTATTGAGTGTAGGCTTTCACGACCGTAATCCATAGTAGAAATGTCTTTCGGGTGATGTCGTGTAGTTAATATTTTACTTGACGTTTGGCTGACCATGCTGTCAGCTTCTTCAGAAGATTTCTAAAGACAGTTTTTTTTCCACCAGTCTTTAGAAATCTTCTGAAGAACCTGGCTGCATGGTCAGCGAAACGTCAAGTAAAATATTAACTACACGACATCACCCGAAAGACATTTCTACTAAATGGAGATTAGGTTGAAAAATAAACGAAAATATACGGAAAGTACCCTTTTTTTTCTAAGGACTTATTGAACGACCCCCGTATATTGTCCTCAACAAAAACAACGGTTTACTGATAGGAACATATTACTTATTAATTTTTTAAATACATACTATGATGTATACACGTATATTTTCAAAAAACTAAAAATGACAAGCTAAAGACACGAAACTGTTATAAGATGGACCCGCTTTTTTGAATTATCATTTACAACAGTGTGTGATAACGTTAGTAACGTATTATTTCAAATAATAATTTCAAAAGATTCAACCTTACTGGGTAATTAGCAAAGCTATAACCTATAAAGGAACATGTAGAACAATTAGTTAATACATCCATTCTGCCACTAATGACGTATCTCATACAATTCCAAAGGAATTCTACAGCTTGTATGTTTAACAATGAAACAATTTTACCATGCGACCTCATTTATTTCTTTTATTACAATTACCAATAACATTTTGCATATTCAAACTAAATTAAGTTTATTTAAAATTACCTTTCTTATGCGCGAATATAAAATCTTCTAGACCTATCTGTCCGCCCAGCAGACATTTCATGTCTACTTTATGAGTGTTTAACGTGCAGAATAATATCTGAAACAAACGAGGATATGTAAATTAGCGTTAGTCACTCCAACTACCATAACATGAGAATGTATCCGTTTAAAAAGAAATGCATGAGAATATGTCCCATTACAAGCCTGGCTTGGGTACGGAATATTTAATATAAAAAAATGTCCGAACTCAATAGATGAAACAATAATCTATTCGATTAATAAAATTAGTTCAATTGCAATTCCTTTCTACGTTCTTTCGAGATTTGACCAGGGTAGGTAGATCTATAGGGTCGCTAAGCCGCGCCTCCTTCCTGATATGTCCTTTAAAAACTCAATTGAATTCCTAAACAAAATTATTCAAATTTATATTATATAATTATTTTGAGTAAATATTCCGCGGCTTGCTATTTATTCGGTGGTCAACATCGTGAAATAAATGCTTTTTAGAAATTAGTAAGAACTCCAATTCGATTAATCACTAGATCGAATATTCATTTTTCTCTGCATGTGTCAGTCGCACAGCGTATCATTCATCCGCAGCTTTCCGGTTGTTTCTGAGAGGTCACTTGTATTAGATTAAACAACGGGAGTGAAAAATCCCAATTTTCGTGGTATACCAAGAAAATCAATCGATTTTTCTGCTAATTTGGATTTAATTTTTTTGTTTAAATAATGCTAGTGTTTTAAAGGAAAATGCAAAACAACATTTTAGTTGCTATGCTTGCTGTTTACTGAATAGAAATTTCAAGTCAAATTGGAAATTCCAATTTGTTGTGACGAAACTACAGATGTAGCAAATTGGTGTCATATGGTAATTTTGTTTAGATACATCTTTAATTACGGAATTTATAAGATTTAAGCGGATTCAGAATAAAAATAAATATCTTTGTGCACTGCTATGTGTACCAGTGCAGTGTCTGTATTTTTTAATAACCTCACAGTAATTTCTGTTTTTTTTTCAAAGTTAATTGTAAGGTTTTATTATATATTTTACAATCCCGCTTCCCCCGCGCCTCCCTCGCCAAAAGGGCACGCACTGCTACTGCATTTGACATTCATAAGTAACATTCATATCGTCGATCTTCCGATCACATTCGGATTCAACTCATATATGACCAATTCACACCCGGTTCTACGGTCGACTTGTAAAAAGCCCCGGGGCTGATTTATCAACAACCCCCCACATAATAAAATTCATAGCACCACATTTACACGAAACAAATTCATATCGTCGTTCGTCTAAAAACTATTACATGCAGTTTTATCTGCGAAATACGGTGCTAGAGACCAACCTTACACAGAATAATTGATATCGTCGGTCGCCTAAGAACTCTACAACACCAATTCACATGGAGTTCTACCACCGAAATACGGTTGATTTGTCCACTCTTCACAAAATAATTCATACCGTCGAACATAGTTGAAAGAAACCGAAGCGAATTCAACTGTACAGAACCGAATATAGTCAAATGGAGCCGAACGAAACTAAACATGACCTAATATAGTTATATAGAAGTAAACACAAAACAACCGAATGTAGCCGAATGAAACCCGAATAAACGTACCCGACTAGAAACAGACAGAACTGAATATAAGCCAATGAATCAGGACACAATAGAATATAGCCGAATATGGCCGAATGGAACCGGACATAAGCAAATTGTAGTCGAATGTAACCGGACATAATTGAATATAGCCGGCTGAAATCGAACGGAAGTGGATATACACGAACGTAACCGGATGGAACAGGACATAAGGGAATGGAGCCGAACAAAATCGAATATAGCCGAATCTAGCCAAATGAAATCGAGTACAATCGAATATACCTGAATGTAATTGAACGGAACCGAATAAAATCGAATATAAGCTAATGGAACCGAATTTAACAAAATGTAAACGAACGTAGCCAAATAGGGCCCAACAAAAACGACTAAAGCCGAACGTAGTCGAGCCCCACTTGTGGGTCAAGGAAGAGAAGACATTGTAAACGCTTTTAGTGTTTTAAAAAACGTTACACAAGTTGGAAACACTTTCAAATGCGTGTATCCCGCATAAGTTAAGCAAGTGATTAGCGCAAGGTACAAATAAAGTTTTCTTATTAATTTGCTGGATCCTGAGTTGTAAACCAGAATGAACACCTGCCATAGTGCAAGCACTATCATAGGCTTGACTTCGACAGTGGTTTATATTCATTAATGAAAAAATTCTGAAAATGATTCTCTAACGTCTATTTTTTTGCTTTCAATGTGTAAATATATAATAATTTCGTAACTGGTCATGATGAGACATATCAGAAGTACTATCAAACATTATTCCGTAATATTTCGCTCTGTGTTCAATGATTATTTGCTTCACAGTATCTTCTAAAAGACAAATAAACTCGTTCTGAATTTTTGGGGACGTAAGATACGAAATCATGTTTTCTAGTTTACGAGGCTGGATTCTTACCAAATGCTTTTTTAAAACAGGGTCGTGGTGTGAAATTTGCTCAACTAATTCTAAACAGTTTCCCTGTTTTTAGAAAATCCATGCTTTCTATTGGGCATTTTTTCTTTCCATTTCTCGATTTTCTTGATGAACAGCATTAATAGTTTTAAATTGGAAAATAAAACTTGTGAGTGTAGTGGTCTATTTTCTTTAATTACTATAATATGTCCACTCTAAGGTTTCGATGGACAAAAGTCATCTTCTTCTCGAGAAAAAAATTGTAGTTGTATGGAGAATCTACAAAAATAAAATTACAACCATAACAAATAAGAAAAGTCCAAGGGGATCAAATCTACACTTCTTCTAGCTGGCGATTTTAATACAATATCACATTTTTTACCGTTTTTTTATAAAAGGTAGGTCAGTGTCTCCAGGTCTAGTGAAACTTCATCAGTCCCCGCAATTTTAAGTCCCATCTGGTGATTTGGTAAAAACTTTTTCAAAATACTAGAACTCTGGTGATTTTTCAAATACAGGAGCATTATTTTTTGGTAATAATTTTTTTTGCTTTCTTTAATAAATACAACAGATTATCAAATTTTGTAATATATTTATTTTGCTCTGTTATAATTATTTATTTATTGTGTTATAAAAAAAAATTATCACAATTGGAGAACACGTTGGATATTAATTGGAAAACTCTTTGAAGATAATGCGATGTAATCGTTATCGTATCTCCCGATAAAACAAGCAAAAGGCTACTTATAGATAAATATCGTTACTGTAAGAGTTTGTGGAAATGCCTGTCAAAGTAAAGTTTTGTACTTGCAGATATATATTACGTACACAGTTGACGAATTGAACTGGTCAAAATTAAAAAGTTGAATAAATAATAAGATAAATATATCGGGCATATACACACAGACAGGAAATGAACTTCAAATATTTTTCAATTTGTAGGAAAGTTTGAGTGGTCGATACGTGGTTTTCAAAAGTTCTTGTTTTCGATATAATCATTTTTTTATCATATTGATATACAGGAGAAGTATTTACACACAATCCTAATTTTTGTTTGTTGTTACTTACTTCTATGAAAGCAAAATATGATGTAATTCCTTTGATATGAAAACGAATTCAGTATAGTACCAATTATGTGTAAGTTATACACGAAAAAGAAATGAATTGCCACCCGTCTATGGGGGTTTTCTCATTTACCGACAACACCGACACGATTACAGCATTGCACTTATACTTACACGACATAGAAGAAAATTTGCACATATAAGGACCAGTTGTCGATCAATTTCAGTGTAGAACACATCCTAAGGAGAGGATGCGATTACATCTTTTAATTTATATTTATAAACTATGCAATTTTATAAAATCTCATTTCTTGAAGTTTTATTATTGTCATTTTAATGAGTTATATTTTCAAATTCAATAAAGATAATAATAAAAAAGCTCGTTATTTTCAAGAAATTTATTTCGAAAATACATTTTTGTCATAATTACATACGCATCATTAGTAGAGCTGGTATTACTCTTACTTATAGCAGCGTCGCCGGGCATAAATTGAAGGGGATTCCGTGACCTCGTAATTTGCGCACTATTTGTATGCGAATCTATACTGCTACCTAGCAGCGTCAGTCACTGGCCGTGAGTACATAGATGCGCGTTATTTTCAAACGTATCGAGCCATACATATAAATAAAGATATGTCGAACGTGCGGAAACGTAGAATGTTACCATTTGCTCAAACGATTAATAAATTTATCGGTAAATACCCGGATTTACGATATCATGGTGCAAAAATTTTTTGTAAAGTTTGTTAAAAGAATTTGATTCTCCGGCAAGAGCCTGACTGATTGTGAAATGCATGTAAATTGTAGACAATACATAAATAAAAAAAACGGCGTGACACCAACAACAGCACATCTGTTCGACTTACTATACAGGCTGATTGCTTGCGGTCTACCATTCCACTTGGTCGATAAATCAGAATTTAGACACTTCTGGAGAAAATAGAATCCCGATTGGCAGCTACCAAATCGAGCAACCTTACGGAAGTATATACCATCTGTACGCGAATATGTGGAAAAAAGAATCAAATCAGCAATAAAAAATGAACTGCTTTGGCTATTGTCGACGAAACCACCAATTATAAAAAGCAATTTATTATGCTTGTTATGGTACGTATACTAGAGTCTTCTAAACCTACATGCGCAATATTATTAGCGAGCAGAAGTATAGAAAATTGTACAGCTAAATCAAGTACAAAGGTGGTGCACGATACTTTGAAACAGTTTGAAGTCTCACTCATTCAAGTGTTGATGTTCATGAGCGATGGCGCCCGGACAATGCTTACAACTTATGTAGACCGTTCTTTTCTTTTAAAGAAAATGGCGGGAGGTTTGTACATGTAACATGTAAAGTTCATGGTTTACATTTTGTGACACAAATTATTAGAGATTCTTATCCAAAGGTAGATGCACTAATAGCAAATACGAAAAAGGCGTTTCTTAAATCTCCTAAGCGTATTCGACAATTTTACGTACAGTGTCCCGGTATTCTCCAACCACCATAGCCGATTGTTACACGTTGGGGAATCTAGTTGAAGGCAGTCTTATTATTCAAAATATTATCAAGAAATCAAATCAGTGATTTTTGTATTTAATGCTAATGAAGCGGCAGTTATTCAGAAAAGTCAGAAACAATTCCATGATACTTCCGTAAAAGCTGATGTAAAAACTATTCATAACAATTTCAACTTCGTTGTCATTAGGGAAGTGAGTGCAAATAGTGAACGAAGTGCACTCATTGCTATGTGCTACAATTGTCATAGAAAATAAGAGTGTACTAGAAAAATTCCAGAGTGTTATAAACAAAGATTTTGATTCTACGAGATTAAAACAAATTTGTGACGGAGCATCTATAGATCGATTATCTATTTATAAAGATTTTTTCTGAAAATATAAAAATATTTTAACATCACGGCGAACATGATTTGGTGAGAGAACTGTGTAGACGTACTTGATGCTGCAAAGTTTTTATGCAAACTATCCAGTGTATTATAACGTGAGTTTTACCTCAGCTAATGCTCGATAATAACTAGGTAACGCCGCTTAAGATAGTAAGTGATTTTTACAATTATGAGATTATTTATTCTATTATTTACTTTCTGCTATTGTATTAATTTCATTATTAATTTATAAAATGCATACAAATAGGGAGCAAACATATTACGAGGTCACGGACATAACCGGAAAATCTATTCGACTCTCTATGCCCGACGACGGTGGAATACGAACATGAAGACAATCATCGCAGATGTCAACATATGAAAATAAGGATGTTGCATTATTAGGATTGCTGTCCATAGATGTAAACAACAGGTTGGAAACTAAATTGGCATAGACAAAACGTTTTAAGATATTCACCACCATTAGGATTTTTTGTGCCAACCTTTAACACTTTTGAGCAACACTGAAAAAAGTGCATGGAAAATTACAAGCACTTTACATATGTATGCATATAAAAAAAGCAATGGAATATATAATTTTGTATCTTAGTATATGTACTAATTTAATTACGTATGCGAAAATATAACAATCAAAGTAGTTTGGTTTTTCTACAAACATAATGTGTTCAAGTGAACACATTATGTTTGTAAAGTTACAAATATATAGTAATACTACAAATTGTACTTTACGTTTTATACTTAATTTTGCATGAATCCTGAATTTTACTTATAATGATGTAATTCAAACGACACAATTCGGGAAAGTACAACGCCAATGTCCCTTTTTTTGTAAAAAAGATTTGATTTTCTCAAATGTACGACGTAGACGTTCATCTGCAACTAATTGCAAAACGTATGCTTGCCACTTTTGCATTTTTATCTTGCATTGCAGTACACTATTTTTTACTATTATCTTTTAGTCTCGGAAAAATTCATGGTGTTGAGTTAGTTCTTAATTCTGATGGAACTTCTGTCGATGAGGATGCAACTTTGTTGTCGTTAAAACAAGAAACACTAATATTGCTTGGAAAGGGTGAACTACGAATGCCCGAATTTCTTCATTCTAGTAGTCCGATATCACTACCCTCAACGATAACAGGTTTCTCCGGCAACTCGTCTATGTATGGTATGCTATCAGATACGGATACAAATGATGGAGATAGTTTGCTTATTGAGGAAAGATATGGCCGATAATGTTAGGACTACTGTGAACATGGAAGAACGTTAGGCATGTAGGGAAGTACCGTAGAAGTTCCAAAACATGTGTTGGAATCTTGTGAGCAGGGAGCAAAAGACCAACATTTAAGTACCACGCTTACCCACGTAATAATTAATGAAATGATCGGCATAAATAAAATGATACCTGCCAAAGCATTAAAATATGTCGCAAAACTAGTCGTTCAAAAGTATCCGAAGACATTCGCCGATATAGACGATGCTGGTGTTATTGTAGGAGATGTTTGTGGTACTTTATATAATAAATTATACGAAAGAACCTACTTAAGACGCCCACATAAACGTCTGCAGTGCGCCGAAACAGCTGTACCGTTCTGCTTCTTGAAAAAGAAAGGAAACGCTTCAACAGGATGTTCCAATTGGGCGCCGGTGTGTGAGCAATTGGTAGTAGACCTAGCTTTTAAAAGTAAACTCAATGCTCTTCTAAACACTGAACACATTACAGGCAGTTTCGTGGATTTACTCGAAAAAACCTATACCGAACAAAGAACCTTTTTTAAACAATATTCTAAGTCCTCCATCAGTCAAAGATATTAAGAAAGAATAATAATTTAATTTCATCCTAACAACAATTAGCATGGGGTGTATTCAAAACTTGATTTATTCTCTGAGATTTTAACAATTAGTATTGAACTTATTTCTTGTACTTAACGGTAATAATAAAAAAGAAGAACTAAACTCGAGAAGCTGCAATTAAAGCGTGAAGCACAGTATCAGACACCGACTGATCCCGAGTTGCAATCCTACTCGTTAATTTAAAATATCAATATATGTATTTTACATATCCGTACTAGTAGGTAGATCTATACGTTTATTGTTGCATTTATAGATAAATTGTGTGATACGTTACATTAACCTACATAGTGTTTCGGTAAAATAATATTTCGAAGAGATTTGACGCTTAGAGAAGAAAGGTTGATAATGTTTGTCCAAAATGAGAACAGTGGTATAAACGCAGCTTTACTAACTTGTTGGTCAAACTTTCCATATGTGTACTTCTTGCATACCAAATATTTTCGTTACATTTTGTTTTCTCTGTATTGTTATTATAGTGTGATAATACGGAGTAATTAAAACTGAAATTATATGCATCATAATTTTTCACTTTTTTAAGCGAAATACCTAAACTCTCTGTTCAGCAAGTTAGTACAATTTTTGCTTTCTTCATGATCAGTATTAATATGATATATCTAAGAAATTTGAATTTGGTAACAATTTGAACATATCTTCTTGTCATAATAATAAGTAAAGGTGTAATCCGAACAAAACAATAGGTTTAGATAGGTACTACTTTAAAACTTAAAAAAAAAAAACAAAATTATTTGGTCTTGTTACACTGAAAAAATATATACCCTGCATATAACATACGGCCGTGATAATACGTTCAAAACATTTGTGATTTTACGTATTGACGGTTTAAAGGGTATCTTTAAATTCACACTAGATTTGTAAATTTACGTACTGAAGATTACATTGCATATGTGATTTTACATAGTAGCAAGCTACGACACATTTTGAAATTCACATTGGATTTGTAAATTTACGTGTGAACGTTTACGTAACTTTTGCGATTTTACGTACTATAAAATTATAATGCCTTTTGAAATTTGCATTAGTGTTGTAAATTCACATAGTAGTTAGTCTACAATAAAAATTGTACTTTTCATTGAACTTGCAATATTAATACTGCTTGTAAGTTTATGTATATGATTATGGTCCCGAATTGCCATATGTTTATATGTAATTTTATAAAACCCTTTTTTCAGTGTAGCATTTGTATAAGAACATTTGTAAAATCGACTCATCCAACGAAGACAATAGCAAGTTATTATTTACACTTCCGATAAATGATTTTCGATGAAATTATGCATACAAATCCAAGCTACTAACAAATATTCCTGTGTAATCTCGGCTACACTACATTCACCTAATGAGATGCAGGATGAAAATTATAACGTTTGGTATATGTAACATTTCTAATTTAAAAAGATAATAATAAATGCAATTATAAAAGAAACTGCAATTATATGATTTCAAATTCTATTATTTGAACGTTTGTCCTCTTTCAGCAATATAATATAAAATTTAGTGACTATAGAATACTATTGCACTTAAGTTTATTTATTGCAATCATGTTAAATTATCAAGCTTTTTTTTGAAAATACTTGATCTAAAAGCAAAAGATCTATTGCGATACGATGAAGACTATTACCGTACACTAACATTCACTTGATAACATAAAAGCTCTTCTTTCGTATAACTACGTTTCATACTGACAAAAAATTTGCGCCTTTATTCATTACATTACAAACAAAGAATGAGTAACGCTACATACGTAAAAGCCCCCATGTCCCTGATATTAATTTCGGTTGAACGGAGCTATTGTAGCTATGCGAGCACATACACATTACATACGATACATAACACACTATCATTTACAGGAAACACGGCCTTTGCCTGTCAGGAAGGAGTAAACTGCTCGATCAGAACATACACGCACACTCACAAACAGAAAACAACAGATGAGGCATGCAGATCTATGTATGTTTGTATTCGTAGAGCAATAGCTTTTGACCTCTGACTATGCGGTCGAAACCATCAAATAAATATGTAGCATACATATGTTTTTAAATAAGTCTAAGCTTTCTGTAGACATCTTTAATTATATACTTTCTCGCTTGAATTCTACGTAAATGTCTTAGGCGTGTTCCATAAATTTACATATAGTACAAAAGATGAAATTTCACCACTAAATATCCCCTTTTCGTTATTCAATGGAGAAACTTCCAACGTAAATGTGGAGAAATACTTCTGCAGCTTAGAAATGACAGAATTCCTTCTATTTTCGAAGTAAAATGAAAGGGTGCGGCGCAGAACTACGTTTGAGCAGTTTAAATTACGACAAATTAGCCTCTTCTGTTAAGGTCAAACTGTTGCATTCCTTGATAGTTTTATTCATTAGAACATTTTCACGTGAAATGTAAGTTCTAAAGAAGTAACTTTGCATTGTCTACTAAATCTAATTTTTCTATTGAACTTCATAAAATTATGAATTAATACAAGATTCTTATGTGCACTTCTTTGTTTAGCAATTCCTTGAATTGAATATGTCTAACATAATTTTGTTTATGTCAATGTTATCTGAACTATTGTCTTTCGTAGATGTCCTATTCGTGCCATATTTTGAAATATAAATTTTCACTGATAATTGTTCCTGGATATTTCATTACGTTTAACTTTTTGTCACGACACATATAAATAAATTTAATAATTAAAATTAATGTGGTGCAAGGCAGGCTAACTTCATGTTATCCAATTCTATGAATAAATCTAATATCGAGTATAGGAGTGTAGAGTTACTAGATTTTCACTAGACCATACCCGGGGACGCTCAGTCGGGAGTGGTAGAAAAGTCAACTTGACTGTAAAAGAAAAGGAATTTGTTTGGCTTGTGAAAGAAAAAAACATTTGGTTTTTCAAACCACCAATTTAAATTTGAAAATCTGTAGCCAATAGAAGGTAATAGTTATAATAGGTAAATAAAATGAAATCCAGGGAAATTGTATTTTTAATTCGCTTACTGTTTGAGGCCACTAACTTACAATTAGCAATGGAGTCTATTATGTGATGTGTTTTATATTAGGTTACTTACTCCAGTAATTAAATATAAAATAAAGTCTGCCACAAGTGTTAGTTTAATTTTTGAAGAAAAATCTAGATTAATATGAAAATATCGTCTCCGAATATGAATGTCCTAGAACTCTGACACATCAGTAACACGTAATTTTTGATTTATTATAACAGTGGTTATAATTTGTATCAAATGAAAATGCATTAATGACATTTGTATCAAACTCTAACTATATCTTTTTTTTTAGTTTCAGAAATAAGGTTTCGGTTTAACAATCGAACTTTTTCAATCATATTTGTGCTATGTTGCATTCTATATTGTTCTATGAATGCAATAACATGGATTTTAATAATCCAGGTTTAATTTACAGAAGAGTGTACAAGTGTACAAGAGTGTGAGTAGATTGAGCAGATGCAGAGCAGATTGCGTGTAGATTAGATGGATTAGAGGTGTCAGAGAATAAAATTGCCAATCAGTGATCAGATTTCGTACTACGTTGTATAAACAAGAGAACATAACCTTATGGTTTGTTGATAACTGCATTAAAAAACGTATATACAAAATTTTTCGAAGAAGAAAAGGAAAGCCAAAAATATTTGGTAAAAGTGAAGAATTATACGAAAGAGGTTGTTCCCAGTTCTAGCACAAAGCAGTTTCAACATCGTTTTAGCATGTTACCCGATGCAGTTGAAGATCAGTATCAAAAAATTATTAGTATAGATCATGTTGAAGACAAGAAAGGCGTCACTTGATAAACAATTATTAATCACACTTTGGTGTTTGGCAAACAGAAACATAGGTAGGTAGGTAGGTTTATTACTTACGCATAAGACATTAAAATATTATTTTCAGTTCAATTGCAGATCGTTTCAATGCATGTGCTGGGATGTTTCGTACAGAGCATGCCGAAAATTATACAAAGTAAATACTGAATAGACAATTTTATCTTAGCAAAACAAACACCGTGCTACAGTAATAAAACAATTTAGAAACGTAAATATATTTCCAGGTTTGTCCATACTTAATATATTGCCATTTGTTATGTCAACATTATTGCAGGAATTCTTGGTGCCGTCGATGGGTGTCATGTCAAAATAAATAAGCCGAAAAACACACTAATTCGTATATTAACCGGAATAACTTTTCTTTTGTTTGATTTCATGTGTGTGTGACCATCAGAAAGTTTTCATAGGGAGAATCCAGTTCCGTACGTGATATGAAGTTGTACTGCAAATCAGATTTGTATAGAAAAATTACTGATGGCAACGTAGACTTCTAGTAATAACCGCCTTCTGGGTGACCTAGCATACCAACTATCACTAACTCTTTTAGTAGGTTTTAAAAACACATAATTTAACACCTTCAGAAAAAAAATTATTCTTAAACTGAACCAATGCCGGGTGATAATTGAAAATACGTTTGGCTATTTAAAATTATTAATAGTATAATTTCATAATTTATTTATTTTAAAAATGATAGTTAGAAAACATTGTAGCAAATGTAGATATGCGAGAAAATATTGACCGTGATTTTAGAAATAATATTATGAATTCATTAAATATTGTAGCACGTTTTATGAATTAAATGCATTTGCAGTTTTATTTTTTATATTAAAAAGAAAATTGATTCTTAGCATGTCTTTATTTTCAATAACCTAAAAAAGTTTTATCCTTAAACAAAATAGAAAATAAACAAATATTCTGTTATAAGATCTAAAAATCTAATCTTTTTCCATCATATATATTAGTTTATTGGAACTATCTAAAAATCCATCGAGTTTTATTATGGTCGATTATATATTTATACGTCTTATTCAGACCTTTCCATTTGGTGTCACACTGCTGCCATCTCTATCTTGCATCATTTTTGGAAATGTTCTTCATTTTCACTTTCTAGTTCAATTAACTAACTGTATTATTAACTCCGATAACCTTTTGAATACAACTTGCGAAGAATTTTCTACAAATATCTCCAGAGCATCTACTAAGTTAGAACGTAATTATGTTGAGTAATGTTGTTGTTGTTATCATATTGGATATTGTATTTAAATCGTTTGATGAAAGGATACACACGCTACACGAAAACGTCTTTTAATTTATTAAAAATGTATTTATTTTAATAAATATAAGTAAAGTTTGATAAACCTCACGTTTTGTTCAACAATTTGTCTAATGTTCGTATATGAATCATGATTAAACTTACGACAGATACTGCATATCTCCGATTAAATTAAAAAATTACTGTTTGATAATAACACTCTCGACTGCGCATTGCACTTCTCACCTCTGGAAGCGCCAACCTGCAGTTAGAAGCAGTTATCAACATACTTGAACACGGTCGATTGATTACATAGTAACAAATTGCGCAAAGTAAACTACTAATAAAAGTAAAAAAAAAGCTATAATACTATACATTTCAAGCGAGAGGTAACACAAAAAGACTCCAATGACAAACCGTCCCTTCATTTTCAATAATAATATGATTCGTGGTTCTCCTTTCCACTCGATACACAACGTTAAGTTTAAATGTCGAGTCTGGTATAACCTTCTTTGATCGGGCTATTTCTTTTTTTTTTGTTGATACTTTGAACTATACTTTGTCTATAAAACACTTTGCGTATAGATGTGTCCGTGAAAATAAGTATAAATGTTGCTTAATTGATGTAATAAACAGTTTGTTGTAATCGACTTATTGACAAGTCTATGTAGGTTACTGGCATGTGAATTAACTGTAAAAAGTTGACCGGTTTCCTATGTAGAAATTCGTATGTTCTTCGCCAACGATTGAACGTAAAATAATCGATTTTTACTGCGTGATTTGTTTAATTTATTGATGTATATAAAAGTACTAATACACCGATTTAACAATTTGTAGAAATGTCAAGACAAAAGTATAAATGAAACATTTATAGATTAGCGGTATGTCAGTATTTAGTTCCTACATTACAAATTACAAAAAAAAAAAAAAATAAGGAAGGTTATATCTTGTGTTATAATATTTACAGCAAATTCTAGGGACTGTACAATCATGATTTTAAAATCAGGAGTAAATACTTTTAAGATTATACATTATATTAGTGTAACTGTAAGTTATTTTACATAATTTATAATAATCGACATCTGTTGTACGCTTTCTCTATAAAGCTAATTTCGAATTGATTTCGCAACGTATGAAAAACTTTCCGAATTACATATGCAGCTATACAGTTACATAAAGTTACATACAACTCTGGCTTGAAGAATTTACAACTTTACTATCAGGAAGTTGATATATTTCTACGTTATAGCGAACAGCTCTTGTCTAGTTTGCTGTACGTTATTAATGGAATAAAAGGAATGAGGGCAATGCCGATAACATAGAAATTCAAATGTATGCAAAATAAATTTCATTTGTTGATGTCAAGATAATTACCTGAAGGATGTGTTTGGGTAGTTAAATAGTCGCTAGTATACTCAAATATGGATAGTTTTTGGGATACCTTAAAATACTGTCATCTACATTCATTCAATATGATTTCTATTTAAAAATATACCCTTTTCCTTTAAGAAACTCATCCCCAATTTAAAGGAAAAATATAATTCTAAAAATAAATAGAACCTCTTATTATAAAATAACTAGATTACATTCTTTCATTTCCAAGTAACCAATACATTAAATGTTCAAATGTTAGTAAGTGCGTAACAATCGCACACATTTTTAATTGAAAATTTAATTTCAAAATAAAAACATATTTTCTAAATATAATTAATGAAACTTTATGTCAAAATGAATCGTATATGCGTAAAAATTCAGTTGCACGAACTATTTCTAGCGTAATAGCATTTAGCGACTCCTAAGTTTATAAAAACATAATTAAAAAGAAAACTATTTTACAAAAATAATCAAAGCAAATCAAAAATAACAGGGAAGCAAAAGCAATCGCAGTTGGACTGTTACGGATTGCTACCTATGTTTATTAAGCCGTTGCAGCCACTTCATAAGTCTACCAGCAAACTAGTTGCATATTTTGTTGCTAAGATATTGCTAATTTATTACTCAAGAATTGATTTTGTTTATCCACAAACACCGATAGTTGAAGTTCTGGTATTTTCAATATGGATGACAGGAAAGATATAAATATTTGTCACAACGTGCTTTGCAAAACCACCTAAAGACAAAAAGTCATTTCTGTAGCTAGTGTTATTTGACACTAAGCCCTCGAATTACAATAAGTATAACAAAACAATGGCAAAGAGAATACATAACAGAGAATTTTCATAGCTCACAGAAAATATAATAATTGCTCTAGGACTGCAGAGCATTGTTTATTGCGAATAGAAGTAAACCATAGTTAGTAGTTACGCAATAGCACAAAAACCTTCGAATTGATAATAGCAGTGATGACAACAATCTCGATGCACAATTAAAAAAATATTTTATATGAAGCTCTAGTACGAAAAAATGCTGAACCTATAAGTATGAATGCCGGAACAAAATGCCACAATTAAAGAAGATTATGCATTAGTTAGACGCTAAAATAAAAAAGCTACTTTTATTTACTAAATTGAAAAAGAAATAGGCATTGAATACTAAAATATAGTGTATATTTTGTGAGAATTGTTTAGTATCCAATACAAAATTATACTAAAGTATACAGAGATACCAACAATATCTTCAAATTAGATTTGTATCGAAAATCAACCAACTAAGGGCAACGAGACGATTCACCGCCGCCATGGTCGTGTTGCTACCGCACCCTTCGTATAGGTTAGCGCGAAATTGTCGATAAAAGTAGCGCGAAATTATTTGCAATATTCTGCGATAATTCTTAAAATAATTTTGTGATGTATCGACAACTCGGCTTACTTTATCGTATCATAATCTTAATTTGTCTTAATAACATGTTAATAAATTCTTTTGTAATTGATAGACATATCACATACTGTGTTTGTTAGCAGTTTCTGCAATAACCACAAGAGAAATAAACGTAAAGAAGAGAGGATGAGGCGGGTACGTCTATTAACATTCAAAAGAAGCAACAAGAGGAGAATTCGGGATATCTTAAATCATAATCCTGATTCCTTTTTCTTATACAGAAGAATGAATTTCGATTTATTTAAAAACTTACTGAAAATAGTAGAAGTAAATCAATGGTCTATCGAATATTTCGGGAAAGATTTGAAGCACAGTAGATCATACTACAGTCTGTCTACTACATACCAACATGAGGTAGGCTCCCAATTGTGTAGGTGCAATAGAAGGCATGCACATTCATATAAAACAACCTAACAATTCTAGCTATTTATATTACAATTATAAGAAAATTGTTAGTACTTTATTTGCTGTATGCAATGCAAATTATAAATTTGTATGTATAGATACAGGAGCCTATTATAAATCTTTAAGCGATGCAGGAATAAAGAATAGCCAAAACAATCGAACAAAATTAAATAAATCATGCCAAATAAATGACAACATTGTAAAAAAAGCATTTTAAATATTATTTGAAATTTATGTATGTAAAATTTATATTTCAAGTGGCTTAGAAATAAAGGGTACTATTATTATTATTATTATTAACCTATAACACTTACTCGAATTTGACACAACCCGAAGGTAGTACGTTTTGACCTTTACTTACGTTAATGACGTTTCAAATTTTGTTACTAGCGGAAAAGTATTCAAGTATGAACACGATACAAGTGTTAAGAATTAGTTTGTATGTATTTAATGACTATTGTGACAAACATTTGATAATGATTAATTTACAGAAAAGTACAATTGTAGGAATACGTACTAAGTACGAAATGCCTGTAAACACGTGTTTCGCTATTCACAATATTCTACTAAAAGAAGCCGTTAGCGGTTAAATTTGTCGATGTACTATTGACATTTTTGTAGGAAAGTGTCTGAGAAAACCTGAAGAGATGTTGTGTAATACTAACCCTTAGAAATTACAAAAGTAAGTATATTGACTCATCATCTCAGATATGCACCAATGTAGTGCGCCATCAATCAGAATATATCAGTCTTCGGATGTACGTAGGGTTTCTCGTGGATAAAGATTTATTTTTTAATCTGGAACATTTCTTTGATATAAGTAAATAAGAAAATATTATTTGTTTCAAAATAAAATAGTATTTTTTTGATTTTTTTTTTGTGTCAAAGATTAGATAAATTTGACAGGTGTAAAAAAAAATGATATCTTGTCAGGGAAATGTGTCTCTTGACTGAATCTTCTTCAAGAACGACGAGCCAGGTATACGGGAAGCGCTTGCATCCCTTAGCACTAGATGCCACCAGAGGATAAGCCTGACTCGTCGTTCTTGAAGGAGGGTCATATAAGCCGAAAGGCAAACAGCGTTGTAGGCTGGTATATTCTCTCTCCCCACATTACTCTTGCCGTAAGTGATGTAGTAGCATGAGCAGCCTTATTATAGCAGCATTTCTTTGTATTTTTTAATATTTCTTAGACAAAATTCCCTGTTAAGTAACCAGTTCACAATCATACCATTGTGGCTATTTCTTTGGTTAAGAAAGTTTTTTTTTCCATTTAAAATCATTTTTTTAAGGAAAACAATTAGATTTGTTATTTTAATGATTTCACTGCTACCGATTTCTTTGGCTTAAACATATCAATTTCGTTATTTCAAATATCAAGTTTTGTTGATATTAGTGTCTAGTGGTTTTTTGAGTTAAAGATATATATATAAAAAAAAAAATTCTATGGTAGAAAGCAATATTATTTCTTTCACTCAATGCCGACTTCCTTGAATCAACAAATCATTTTTCTCAGTGTAAAGTACATGGGATGAATAGATTATTATTTAGTAAATTGCAAAACAAACCGCACTCGTTACGTGACTCAAATACCAAAGCGAAAAACAGGTGCAAATGTAATTTTCAGAAGTTGGTAAACTTGTAGTGTACTCCATCAACATCTCTGTTATTGCATGTCGGTGCGGCTGGCATATCTACTGCACAGTACTCGTATGATATACAAACATGACACTAAAAAGTACAAGAGATAAGCTGTTTGTGTATAGGTGGTATTATGCAGTACAGTAATCGAAAAAATCTAATTAGGAATTATGGCGGATGTACATATTTCGATAATAGCAGATAAGATAACTAAAATCAACGACAAACGTAAAAGGCGGTACTGGTTGATAGTAGCTGTACAATGCTTACCTGGATTTCATGCAGCAGAAATATCTAACATCCAGGATTGCTATGAATGAGTTTTATTAGATTAGAGATTCTTTCATTAATTTAAAACATTTACTGTATGTTATTGGTTGATACTTAATAGAGAGTAAAGAGAATGTCATTTGCGATAAAAGATCACCGCAATCTGGGACTATTTGGACACACCGGGATAACTTGAATACTTTTTAATTGTTTTTATTTTTTTTTATAATCTTGTCTTGTTTTTTAATTTATTTGCATGACAATTGCAAGTAATAATGGTGCGAATGCCAGAAAAGTCCTGTATCTGCACCCTGTTTCAATTTTACTAAGGAAAACCAAAAAATGTCAGAGCAGTTATCGAAAAAAAGTATAATATAATAAGAGTAAGCTCAACTGTCCTTAGTAAGACTGAGCGTTGTAAACAATTGGCGATTTCCTCTCACAAGAGCAGTTATTTGGGATGTCATTATAAATACCTTGACGAACAAGAGCAACAAGTGGGTGTGTTTGAAGACAATACACTGGTAACTGATTTTCCTTAATGCCTTTATACTTTTTATAAAAGAAATTTTTATAAAAAAAAATGTTGAGAAATTCTAGTATTTCCATATTTTGTCAATCCTTAAGCCAACATGAACACACGGAATTCATTAATTAAACGGAAAGTAGCCCCCATGGGGCAACCTGGACATATCAAACACTTTTTTTCTGGCTGGACTTTAGCTAAGTTTTATATCAGCTGTTGTACCTAAACCTTGGATCAGTGTGATATACATATTTTGAACACCTTAATGTCAAAAGTTAATTTTCTATTCACAAAAAAGTGGTAAAAAGATGTCTAAATAGCCCCAGATTACGATATGCTTTTGATACGTTAACAAAACGAATTACCAAAAGATAAATATGTTTTCAAAATGAAGCAGATTGTCAAACAAGTTTGACTGCTCTTTGAAGGAAAGTCAGTACTGCGGTCTGGCTGGAGGTTACATTGGATGTATTACCTGCAACTGTAACTAAACAATCATAATTGACTGTTGCCGTATCATAATGCCCATTAAGGATTGTACACTTGGCGCAGATACAACCTTTGTGCTCCTCTTCTCCGTATTTCTGGCATATTAATAACCAATTTGGTCAATCAGGAGAGATGATTTTTTCCAACTTTTGTGACTCGTGGAGGATTTAATAGTAGTCAAATATTTGTCGTCTTGCAGACATGGAACACAAATTGTAATTTTGCAATTAATAACGTCCATTGCATTTACCACATTTTACTTTTTTCTTAAAATTCTAGCTTAGTTACTTGTTTGTTAACTAATGTAGGTTGCAGAGCAAATCAACTATTAAAAGAAAGCAATTTCTAAAAAGTTTGACTTTACCATATAGGTTTATAAACTATTTTATGTACACGAAAGATGAACAGCTCTAACATACCTCATGTCTTATTTGCTTAAGGTTACCTCAAAATAAAGAGCATATAAAGAGGACGGGAAATATTGCGCTCTTAATTATTGCATTTATATCACGAACCGCATATCAATGCACAAGTTTGCCAAGAATAATTATTATACGTAATTCCTTCTATAGGTAATGAGTTGTTTGTTATCCTATATATTGTTTCAATACAATTTCTATGTCATAAAACTACTAAAAATAGAGTGAACATATACCGCTAATTGAAGATAAGAAACTTAATCTATTAGATTGTCTTATAAATTTCTTATCATCCACTTAATTTAATACTCTTAAATATCCTCATTGGATAATCACTTTTAAGCCTTTTTTCAAAGGAATTTTACTTAGGTATAATAAACTTCACTGTACAAGATAAATCGATCTGATGGTACATACTTACACAATATGTACAAATTACCTTTTGCATGCTGCGCTATTGTTAACAATTCTATCATTTTACTCCATTGCGTGGAGCGTGAGTAACCAGAAACGCTTTTTTTGTTGTTGTTTATCTTATCAGTAACACTCGCTCTGAAGTATGTAATGTAATTTGTTTTATTTAATCCATGTACGTGAAGCAATTGCGGTACACTTAATCGTATATTTGACGTGTAGTTATAAAATTGGAAGACTAATACCGTTTAAAATAATATATATAATATATAATTTACACGGTTTTATTTATCTGTAAAAATCGAATTGTTGCTATTGACTAAGTTCGAAATTATGGCATTTACACATCTTTTTTGTTCGATATTTTCATAATAAAACATAGACATCTAGATTACTAAAATATTGGCAACTAGTATTAGAGTTGCCGTAACTTGTAGGTAGGTACAGAAAATATAAGCAGGTTAATATCAAACTTACGTCTGGCAAGAACTATCAATTCTATCTATTCTGCAATTAACACAAGTTTCTCAAAATTAATTACCTCCGATACTGGAATGTCATAGCTGGCCGCAATTTTTTCATATAATTGCTGTGAATTAGAAAATCCAGATATGAAACCCGTAGGACTTCCGTGAGCTAATTGGCAGTAGAAAACGATAGCATTAGGTGAACCCGGTGTAGTAGGTGCTGGTGGTACACTATTGTATTTCTTCACAAGTTCCTCTTCGTGAGGTATGGGAGGCGGAGGAGCTGAAGGCTTAACTTTAGCCGGGATCGAGTTATGGCTCGTTTTCGAGTGTTTGTTTTTCCGAAACATGTTATCACGCTATCAACACTAACTACTCTAAAGCTAAGTAAAGCACTACTATCGCACGATCGAAATTAAACACAACTAATTAGCAATAGCGAAACTGCGATCGTGTAATTCGCTATGTAACTGAACGGGAACGATTCGTAGGTACATTTCAAATGGCTTTGTTTTCGATAATGGTTATCGCCGTCATCTACGAAACGATAAGGAGGCGAGTTCGAGTTTCTTAATAGTATATGATACAGGTTATTTAAACGCAAGTGTATTGCAGCAATAGTAAATTGATAAAGAAGAAATTTTTGTGAGATAAAATCTTTGTGATCAGAAACCGTACGTGAAACTTTTTCAATAAATATAATTTTTCATCTACGCTGTTATTTAGAACTGTCTTACAAATCCCTAGAGCAGTAATATTTTAGTTTCTAGTTCACTAATGCCAGCAGGGACTATGGCAAACACCACACACTTCACACCACACAAAAAAGACGTTTGATCACTATTTGCGAATGTGTATTATTTTCAACATTACGAAATTTTTCGTGCAAGAAACTCATCAGAAAAAATTTATTAACAATCTGTATTCTCCAATTGTCAAATGTCTGGCATGTCTAAATGAAGTATCGTTGTATTCGAAAATAAGAGAGCAAAGCAGTAAGACAAGAAAATGTATGTTATAATTAAAACATTATGATAGGTAGAAACAAAAGAGGTTATAGAATCTCCTATGAGTTCTATAACCTCTCTCTACAGGAGATCAGTCTCTGGCAAAAATAAAAATTTCGGAGTAGGTTTAAATTTGCCAAAGTTGCTAAATTTTGTGTGTTACGAACCCCATATTTCTTATCGGCGCCATATTGATTTTGATATTATGCTTTAATTGTCGAACAGAATCAAAATATGCCAAGTATTTTCTTTTCTTTTTTTTTTCCGAAGTAACTGAATACTACGTAACTATTAAAAAGTAACACCGTCAACTGACTTAATAAATTTAGAAAGGGAAAAAATGCTGTTACTTTCTTTAATTAAAACATCACATTTTCAAGCGTTTTTTCACTTTTCATCAGTGCAACACTATTGGAAAACAATTACAATCAAAACATGGATTAAAGATAGAAATTTAACTTACATATTTGACAATTTTTAAATACGGCGTGCCTCATCATATCATCAATGCAACGAATATTAAGATTTTTTCAAATATGTAAGTTTAAATTTGAATTTTGAATTAATGTTTTGATTATAATTGTGTGGCCCCGACGAAGAGCGAAAAGTACTGGAAAAATTGTTTCAAATAAAGAAAATAACAGCAGTTAGGCCCTTCCAACCTCTTTTGTTGTCTTTTTTGTGGAGTTAATTACCAGCGTGAAAAGAGCTACCAAAGATAGCAGCCACTTTTTCCGACGATAACCGAATATTCAGTGGCGCCCGCAGTTCAGCAGCAAACTGGAAAAATTGAGAAAAAATCATATCGACCAAAGTTCAAATGCAACAAGCACAGATACGACACAAAATTCGCAATCATATGTCGTCCTACCACTACAATACAGCTGACTTACGAAGGATCCAAAGGACAGTTTACCTAAATTCCTTACACAGAAAAATTCATATCTCGGGTTGTCCAAGACGTATCGCATTCAGATTTGACACAGGTAACACATATTTATATGCCGTTCTACCACCTGACTTATAAAGGCTCCCTGGGGTAGTTTACATAAAACCCCTACACAGAAAAATTCGTATCTCGGGTCATCCAAGACATGTCACATACATTCGACATACACAACACATATTTATATGCGGTTCTACCACCCGAACACCGTTGATTTACAAGGGGTTTCAGGGGTAGTTTACTTCCAGCTCTTACACAGAAAAATTTATATCTCGGGACGTCTAAGACATATCACATACACATTTGACATACACATCACATATTTATATGCAGTTCTACTACCGGAACCCCGTTGACTTACAAAGGGTCCCAAGGATAGTTTACTTCCAACCATACCAGCGGTACTTTACATACAACCCTTATACAGAAAAATTCATATCTCAGGTTGTCCAAGACATATCACATACAGATTCGGCATATACAATACATATTTATATGCGGTTACCACCGGAACACCGTTGACTTGCAAAGAGTTTCAGGGGTAGTTTACCACCAGCTTTTACATAGAAAAAAATTTATATCTCGAGTTGTCCAACACATATCACATACAGATTCAACACACAGCACATATTTATATGCAGTTCTACTACCGGAATTCATTGACTTACAAAGTGTTCCAAGGATAGTTTACCTCCAACCCTTACACAGAAAAATTCATATCTCGGGTTGCACAAGACATATCACATACAGATTCCACATGTGCAACACAGGTTTATATGCGATTCTACCACATTGCAAAGGGTCTCAGGCGTAATCTAGCTAAAACCCTTACACAGAAAAATTCATATCTCGAGTCGTCCAAGAGATATCACATATATGTAGATTTGACACACACAAAACATATTTATATGCGGTTCCACCACCGGAATGTCGTTCACTTACAAGGAGCCCCCATTAGTTTACCTACTGCCCTTACATGTCGGCACATCTACACGCGGCTCTATCACCGGATTACGGTTGACTTACAATGGCTCCAGGAGGTGGTTTACCTACAACTCTTACACATAATAATTCAAGTCTTCCTGCAGAGCGCCTGTCCACATTCCCAGATTCGAACTTTATTCATTCAAAATAAATGACTTTGTGGACAAAAATAAAGAATGCCTTTTAGAAATCAGTGGAAACTACAATTCTGCCAATCATTCGTTGAAATAACCCTTTTCTTTTAATTCTTTCACATATAAATTGAAGAAAATGCCGAGCGTACTAATCTGGCAGTATAGCACTCAACCGTAGCGTTCGGGTTGTTTCCAACCAGCGTAATAAACACTTTAGTATAAAGCGTTTATTACGTTGTGTTAAATTTTGTTGTGTTTTTAAAATGATTCTTAGAGATCATGATAATAGCAAAGAATATCATGGTATATTTAGGGAATTGATCAATTTTTCTGCTAATTTAATCTGGTACTTTGGACATTTAAATAATGCTAATTAACAAAAACGTATTCTTACAGAATATTAACTGAGCGTAAGAGACGACAATCTATTAAAAGAAATACAGCAGAACCTCTGCAGCAACAGAGATTTTCTTTAAGCAATCTAAATTTGAAAATTGTGAAGCAAATTATTTGTGGGATGTAACAGAAAGAGAACTACGTGTCCTTTACAATATTATTAGGTCATAAAGCCATGTATACATACAATTTTTCACTGCTAACACTTCTACTAAAAGCTGCAGTATAACACAATAAACGTAGTGCTCGCCAAACATTAGCTAATAATCTACCAGTCGCAGTTAACTGCAAAAGCAAATAAGCCACGTTTAAATTAAGTACAGTGCACAAGAATAAGTGTTTTACGCAGCACCGTTAAAAATCGGTTGCGGTAGAAATTCAACTATACTACAACATGTGAGTTAGCAGGTAAAAGCATTACTTCTTAATAAAACCAAATGAAGGTTGTATCAACTAAAATAGAAAATTCTTCATAATCTCCACTGCAACTATTGAATATTCACCCAGCCGTCCGTTTTTTCCTAGTTAAACCAAATTTATGCATGTGTTTACTTTCTACCCTCTCTTGGCAATAACGTTACTGAGAACTGCTTAAAAGTTGAATCATGTTTACCTCATTACTATATTAGTAGTACATGTACATGTAAAATGACGCATGTATCTTTAACATCGTCTGCTATCAACGGTATATTATATTTTTTTAAAATAAAGAATTTAAAATATACACTATCAGAATGCTGGAATTCAAATAATAATAATCTCTTGGACAACCGAGTATATGAATTTTTTTGTGTAAGGGTTTGTAGGTAAACTACCCCAAGAACAAACGGTACTCTGGTAGTAGAATCGCATATAAATGTTGCACGTGTCAAATCTGTATGTGATATCTCTTGGACGACCCGACATGAAGTTTTCTGTTTAGGGGTTGTAGGTAAATTATCCCTGGGACCCTTTGTAAGTCAATGGTGTTCCAGTAATAGAATCGCATATAAATATGTGTTGGGTATATCGAATCCGTATGTGATATCTCTTGGACGATTCAAGATATGAATTTTTCTGTGTAGGGGCGTAGGTAAACTACCCCTGACACAATTTATAAATCAACGTGGTAGAATCGCATACAAATATGTGTTGCATATGCATATCGAATCTCTATGTGATATGTCTGGGATGATCCGAGATATGAATTTTTCTTAAGGCTTGGACTAAACTACCTGTGGGACCCTTTCTAAGTCAACGGTGTTCCGGTAGCAGAACCGCATATAAATATGTGTTGTGTATGTCGAATCTATTTGTGATACGTTTTGGACGACCCAAGATATAAATTTTTCTGTGTAAGGGTTACAGGTAAACTACCCCTTGGGCTCTTTGTAAGTTAAATGTGTTCCGGTAGTAGAACCGCATATAAATATGTATTGTATATGTCGAATCTGAATGTGATACGTTTTCGACAACCCGAAATATGAATTTTTCTGTGCGAGGGTTGGAGGTAAACTACCCCTGGGGCTCTTTGTAAGTTAACGGTGTTCCTTTAGTAGAACCGCATATAAGTATGTGTTGTGTATGTCGAATGTGTATGTGATACGTTTTGGATGACCAGAGATATTAATTTTAGGGGTTTCAGGTAAACTATCCTTTAGACCCTTCATAAGTCAGCTGTATTTTAGTGGTAGGACGACATATAATTGCGAATTTGTATATGCCATCTGTGCTTGGTAGCATTTGAACTTCAGCCAATATGATTTTTTTTCTATTTCGCCCATTTGCTGCTGTATTATGGGCGCCACTGGACATTAGGGTATCATCGGTGAAAGTGGCTGCTATCTTTGATAGGTCTTTTCACGCCGGTGAGTTAATTGACGTTGAAGTAATGCCTTTTTAATAATTTAGTATTTCTTATTCACCGGTATGAAGAGCGTTTGGAGATCGTTTCAACAAAATATAAAAATGATATTTTTATAACAAACGTTGTCAAAATAAACAAAGTTTACGACACCGCCCTCATTTATTTGGGACAGTCAACTTTAATTTTCATATTCAACACGACTGTCAAAATAAATTTGGATGACGAACGTTGTCAGAATAAATATAGTTTACGATAGTGCGCTCATTTATCTTCGAACGTTCCTTAACACGATTGTCGAAAGAAATTTCGATGAAAATGTGACGAACGCTGTCAGAATAAATATAGTTTACAGCAGTGTGCTCATTTAATCAGGACGGACAACTTTGTTTATAGAAATTGTTACAAAAATATTGTCATTCTTATATTTTGTTTTACGATTGTATTATTAAAAAAATGTAAACATGTGTATACGTGCTTACAGCGAAACGCGTGTCTCGAATGCAGACATAATTTCGTAAGTACAGTTAAAACTCGTTAACTATCTCAGTATTTTTTGTGATGATCCAGTAAAAATGAATCATATTTTCGATCTGTAATTTTCATTGCTTAATGCTTCCCAACAAAATATTAAACTCGTTGGATGGAATTGATAGTCTTAATCTATCGTATTACTTCATTATGTTATCGAAAGTTTCACATATGAAAAAGTCGATAAACCTTAATTACTTCCGGTTCAGTTTTGTGTGCACACTTTTTACATTAACAACTTCGTTTCTAAGGCTTCAAAAAAGAGGATATTGGCGGTGGTAATGCACAAAACATCGATATACCGTTTTTTTATTGATTATTCAAGTGCCAAGGTTGTTACTATTACACGATAGATGTTAATTACATGCGTAAATTGTCACACAAAATTTATATTATTATATAGGCGGGAGCCTAACATGCTAAGCAATAATTATACGGTTATACATTGAAGGAATTGTGCAGTAGAGAACATTTAGTACTACATATGTAGTTTAGGTGTGTTTATGATTGAGATGAGCAAGTTTCGATAAAGAAAAACTGGCGTTTAGATAATATACATTAGCATAATGAATTTTTAGATCCCCGAGAATTTACAGGTAGCGCCAAATTAGCCACGCAGCGGGAATAGCAAATGCTACGGGCCCTGCACATTGAGAGGACCCGCGGCTAGCGACATCTCTTATAGGTTAATCATTTTAGTTTATTTCTAAAAATAAGCTTCACTACATATATTATGTGCGGCAAGTTGGTAACACGGCAAAACTTACAAGGGAATTCCCTAATGTTGTCTTCGAGCCTACTATTCGTAATAACGAGACCAATTACAATACGTTTTTACTGATTACTAATCAGAAAGTAATTAATGAATATTTATGTCCACTATTACAGTCATTTATCTACGGCACCGTATGTTTATTCTTCCCTTACATTTGATACGAACCAACTGAGTGAAGGTACTTTTTATTTGCGAGCTATTTTTTTTATCTGTCTTGTAGTTTTGCGGTTCTTTCGTTTTTGTTGTGTTGGATTATTACAATATACAATAGTAGAAGATATTAAAAGGGCGAAGTATAATTTATCTAGTGATGGCCGACTGAAGACGTGAAGCATAAAGTAATCTATTTACTTTGTTTATACCAAGTTAGATAAAACAAAGCTGTAGGTTCTAGGTGTTAGTGAGAACTGTTCCGGAGGATCGCAACGTAATAGATACAAAGTCTAATTAGGTTAGCCTAGGAATAGTTTAACAATCAGTAAAACTTTATGAAAAGTTCGAGAAAAATTATGAGAATTATGGAAATTCTAGAACTTACTAGAAGTTTATGGAAGCTCCGAAGAAATTAAAATAACGAAAGCCTGTAGCAAAAATATTTAATATGGAATTTATACAATTGTCAATACGAAATACAAAGTCAAGATACCAATAGTCTTTAAAAAAAAAAACAAAGAATTAATAATATAAATTATAAAAATGCGGGAAATTACAAATAATTCGAATTCTCTAAATATTAAATGAAATTTTGATAATTATTGAATTTTCAAATTAAAATAATAAAAATATGAATGTAGGTGTAAGCTTAATCTCCCACTATACCTGACCTCTTACTAGTTTGTGTTTTGTGAGGAATTTGTTTCCCATGCATTGATTTAAACATTTAATTTAGATATGTACGAATACTAGTCGACATTATACCTTGTCTGGTTACAAGGCACATAGTATCGGCTATTAAACAACCCTTTACTACAATTAGGATGATTCATGAAGTATATGACGTAAAAGGGACTTACGAGGTGAATTATGACTAACACCTAAATACACTTTATGCCTTCGGTCGGTAGGTAGATCTTTAAATTCAGATTGATTTTTTTTTCATTTGAAAAGAATGAAGTTTAGATGGCTTACAATTCATAAGGATATTCACGAAATTATTTTAATATGATAAAGCAGGTTATCTGGCGCATTCATAGTTATCTTAGCGAAATAAAACTTTATTTTTATCTAAATATAAATGTGAGGAACTTCAAATACTTAAAAAAATAACTGTTTTTTGCGATGAGATAATCTATAAAATAAAAATTAATTGGGATAAATTGAAGTGCAGATTAATCATGTTCAAGGATATTTCTACTTTTTAAAAGCAATTTCACTTTTTTCGTGAGTAAATGTCAATTTAGGCGAAGGTCAAAACCGCCATAAAAGGATTTGCAAAAATCGAATGAGGGTGTATATTTTGATAGAATTCTTTTCCTTTAAAGTTACGCGGTTTATACTATAATAAGGTTTCAGAAAACAAAACAGCACCAATAATAAGTGAAATTAATTAGAAAGAAATGGAAACTATGCTATACTTTCCTATAGCAGGATGTCTCACGAGTAACGGCTCGTTTTGTCATATTGTTTTTGTTGAAAATTACCTCGTGGGCACATTTAGGCCAGTATCTAGATTTTAAATATACTTTGTATTGTTAGAGAGCGTGGGATACCAAAGTTATGTTGTTTAAAGTAAATATTGTATACTGACTTCTACGTGAAACAATATGCCAACATTTTTCAAATTTCCCTATATCTCTCTCTCACAGTTATGGGGATAACTCTCCAGGGAGTGAGATTTTGTAAAATCTCAATCTTGAGTTATTCGCTGGACCGTAATTCGCTTTGGCAGTGGTATTTGTAGGTATAAGGCGAGGAAATATAAGCCGTACTCAATAAGCTGGGAGGTAGGTACTACAAATATTTTTTAAAGTATTAAAAAAGTAGGCATATTTTACAAAAAAAAAGGAAAAAATTACAAATATTTTGCAAAGAAATTAAAAAGGTACATTCTGAAAAAAGAAACGTATAAAATGTTATTGTTTTAAAAATTGAAAAATTATCATGACACAAGAGAAATTACAAATAAAAGAAAATTACAACTTTTAAAAAACTGCAAGTAATTAAAACATTCTTTCTCCAAATATACGTAGCACATACCCCAATAACAAATAAAAAGCACTAATAGTTAAAGGAATGGCAGGGTGGTGGGTTCATAAGACCGGAAGGCCACACCACCTCCTTGATATATATGTCCTTTGAAAATTCCATTGCAATCATAAACAAAATTATACAAATTCATATTACGTGATTATTGCGAAAATACAGTTTAAATATCCCGCAGTTTTATTCCGTGGTCAAGATTGTAAAAATGAATGCAATAAAAAAAATAAATAACAAGTGCTATTTTTATAGGTTTCTGGCATTTCTGAACAAAATTTAATTGGGTACCTCTGCATGTCACTGCATGAATACTAAAAGTTAGTAAAACTAAACAATAATCTACACAAGTAAGCGCTAATTTCATAAACGAACTAAATTAACTTGAAGACTTTTCTCTACGTAACATGAATTAATGTTTAATTCATCTTCATAAATTCTTGCAATGTGAAAACTAATTTTACTTTCTCACCATGTTACACATCTAAAATTGGGAAATAATTATTAATTCCCAAAAACAAAAAAAAATAAAACAACATTTTATTACATTATACAAATCCCTATAATATAGCAAATTGGCTTGGTTTTAAATTAATAGGATTTTAACGGGATGAAACTTGAGAAAATTTTTGAAATTTATTTCTTAAATTTACAGAAATTGAAGGTCATGAATCCGGGAATGTCGAACCCAACTTCTTCAGTATTATACTACTGAATATATTTGTGAATTTTTTCCAGGAGCACACTTTGTTTTAAAAAGTACTGTGTATAGAGCGCAACATTCTCGCTTGCCTTCCAGTGATGTTTAACCGCGCGAGGTTGGGGGGATACAGAGCTGCTTTGTTACATGTCGGCACTTCCCAACTTTCTATGCTGTGTGCTATGTGTAATACATATCGCAATGCGAAGTTGATAAGTGTCGCAATTGTGAAAAGAACTCCGAATTGTGTAATTCGTGTTTCAATTTCGGGGTTGTTTTGTCTAAATTATTGGTTATTTTTGGTAGCTTTTACTTTTACTTGCACCGCTACTAATCGAAATTTTGTTTAGAAACATCAAAATCACTTCAAACAAAATTCCGAAATAGTACTTTTTAAACTAATTTTTTAGTGCTTTCTTTTCAACCCCTCACAAAGGGAATGGTCATCTTGGATTCGTGTGTAAATAAATCGTCAAATCGATGGGTGATATTTGTAGTATACTCCATCCAATGCTTTCTGGCGGACGGGGGAAATTACTGCGTAGACTGAGTACAAGAGGTAGCGCATGTCGCTCGATTTATCCATTCACACAAAGTGTACAACGTACCAGTAACCATCGAAACGTTTGCCACAGTGGTGTCTTGAATACTGACATCCTCACTACTACCGCCTGATTTAGTTACGGCACCTATCATCAGCCACCATGAAAGATTGGACAGACTATACAGTCATACGAGTCCTTGTTTATAATTAAAGTTCGCCACTTTTCGTACACACAATTAGTAGAGACTAGACAGATTCGTGTTTATTCGTCTCATGAGAATAGGTTCGTGTTGCCTACTGGTTTCTCCGAGAGTTGACAAAACACGAGTCTGTCTAGCCTCTGTTAATTTCGTGAAGCGCACGGAAAGTGAACTTTATTTATAATGCAAGATAAAATTATGGATTCTACGGTTCACTCTTTGTAGAATATACATGTCAAGTAAGCCTGCAGAAACGAATTGCGCTTTACGAAATTAGCAGAGACTAGATCGACTCGTGTTTATTCGTCTCATGAGAATGGTTACTGGTTTCCCCAGTCGATAAAGTCGATAAAACACGAGTCTGTCCAGTCTCTGCTAATTTCGTGAAGCACACGGAAAGTATACTCGTTTCTACAGGCTCAAGTCAAATAAAAAATTCCGATTTATTGTGTGACGTAACTACAAGTATAATAAATTAGTGTTAGATGGTAATTATATTTAAATATATTTTTAATGGCAGAATTTATAAGCACTTTTGGGGATTTAATAGAGGATGGGTGGCACTCAGGCACATATATCCTTGTGCGCACTATTTTGTAAGCCTGCTTGCCTACCAATGCAGTGCGCATATTTTTCAATCATCTGTGAGCAATTCATGTTTTTCTCCAAAGATAGACAAGTTAAAGGTAAGATTTCATCATATTTTTTAAAATCATACTCGCTCGTCAGTCACGCACCGCCACCAGTTACCTAAATCTACACATTTTAAAATTGTTGTATTTTTGTATGCAATGTTTGTTATGTGGTTAGAGAGTATACAAATAATCTTATCCCCAGATAAAGCGCCCTTTACAAACAAAAATAAATAAACAAGTGTCTCATTTTTCTTCGAATTTTTGAACTGTACCAAACACGATTTTCTTATTTTTGATCGCTTATATTTTCTTATCTGTACAAGAAGATAAAATGTTTGAATTATTTATTAGCACTATGTATATCGTAGGGTATAACTAGATAACTAGACATAAACATTATGTCATTTCATTTTCTACAAAAATATCGTTATTGGTTTAGTAGTTTTGGGAGCAAGCTATTTTGTATAAGTAAACAATAAACGTGTTTCAACACTTTTCTTAATAATAAATTTTTATTTAAATTGCATTCGTTTATACTCATGGTTAACGTGCACCTACCTCCGACACAGAAAAATCATAATTTTCAGCGATCTTCTCGTACAACTGCTTGACATTGGAGAACCCGGATATGAATCCCGTTGGGCTACCATGGGCCAATTGGCAATGAAAAACGAGCTGTGGCCTGCGAACCGGCGGCGGTGGTGGGCTCGGGTCCCTATGATGATTCGCCGTAGCACCTTGATGATACATTTGCGCAAATTGATTGTTGTTCTCGTAGAGATGATTCTCGCCACAATTGCCCGAAGTCGTCGGTTTCGGCCGACTTTTTTTGAACATTTCGCACCACTTCGTCGTCGACGATAGAACGTTATCAATGGAGAACATTAACAACGAATTATTTTGCTATTATTCGCGTAATCGCATTTCAATGTCACGATCTCATCTCACGAAACGTGTTTTATCAGATCAGTCCGTCGATGATGAGTACTTATTCAGCAATGCTGTCATTTTTTTCACCTAACCTTAACGCGTCGATGTACTAAAGCTATACACACCTTGTCGTTTACCTTGGTCTATAACCTTTTAAATACAAACACGGTAAAATTCCGGTCGCTTTGCTGATGTTATGCACGTCTATTGAGTGTCGCTGTTGAACTGAAGCACATGAAGCACCTCGGTACGGATTCTACGGATACGGTATCGTGGAAGGTGGCTTAGAAACTTTGGGAGTGCGCAATAAAATGGGGAATCGATGGATTGATGTTTAGGTGCTGTACGTTGCTGGATTTTTTTTTCCTGTTTTGGAACTGGTTTTCTTCACACTATAGGCCTTCATTTTCAACGTTGTAGATTACACTGTAAGGGTTATTTTATTTTCACGATTGTCTAACGTTTCTAAATCATACAATGACATTCTAAATGAATTCTTTCGATGAAATATAATAATCAAAAAATAACTTGTGATATATCGAAATTATCATCCCAAATGTTATAATAGAAGTATTCGACAATAAATTATGCTTAAGGTAAAAATTAACAACATTGATACTATTTAATAATCAATAAAATTGTTTAATATACTGTAATACTGTAATAAATGTATTGATTTGTAAATAGTATTTTTATTATATTAAACAGTCTACAACTATTACATTATCATTTCAATATATCCTGTTTTACTGCTTATTTATAATTAAAGATTGATATAATTAAGTAAAAACGGTACTTGACCGATCCTTAAATTAAAATAACGAGAACTACCTATTTTTCATTTATTTTTTATCCAATGTATGTATTTATACATACAATTTACCAGTATTTATTAATAGGTTTAACGTTGATAAAATTTGCACATGCTGTATGAACCAGGTTTCTTAGTTACGTATGCTTCTAATTTAAATCATGCTACGAGGGCGATTCAAGAAGTCCTTAGAAAATCTAAGGCATGGCGCTCGAAGCATCGAAAATGGTTTGTTTCTGTGTATATCAAAAATGTTTAACATCGAAAGAGATCAAAGCTGAATTGCATGAAGTTTATGGCACATTCCTGTGTTAGCAACTGTTTACGATTGAGTAAGTGAGTTTAAACGTGGTCGTACATCCACACAAGATGAACATCGTTCTGGACGTCCAGTGGAAGTGACTAGCCCCGAAATGATTAACAAAGTCCACGATATAGGCATATCGCAAGGAACAGTTTTTTCAATTTTGCGCAAGAAGTTGGGTGTAAGAAAAATTTCGACAAAATGGGTGCCGCGTTTGCTCTCAGTGGAGAATACCCGTCGACGCTGAGGCTGTTCTGAAGCTTTTCCGGTGCAATAACTATAGACGAAACATGGATACACTACTACACTCCGGAGACACAGGAACAGTCAAAACAGTGGGTTCTTTGAAGGCGAACGGGGTCTGAAGAAGGCAAAGACGATGAACTTGGCCGGCAAGGTGATGGTCTTGGGTTTTTGGAAATCGTCAACACCGATTACTTCGAAAAAGGACAAACAATAACGGGAAAGTATTATGCGTCGTTATTGGACTGGTTGAGCGAAGAAATTCAGAAAAAACGTTCTCATTTGAAAAAGAAAAAGAGCCTCTTCCATTAAGACAATGCACGGGTGCACCCTTGCGCAGTTTCTACGGCAAAAATTATGGAATTAAAGTTTAAATTAGTACAACATCCACCGTATACACCGGATTTGGTATCCCGTGACTTCTTTTTGTTTCCAAATTTGAAAAAATTGATTAGGATACAACGGTTCACGTGGAACGAAGAAGTCATTGCCTAAACAGATGCCTATTTTGAGCACTATCCGAAATCCAATTTTTTGAAGAGCCTAAAAAAGCTGGAGAAACGCTTGAAAAAGTGAAAATTAAATGGAGATTACGTTAAAAAAAAAGTAGTTAACAGTACTTTGAACTCGATAAATTACTTGGCATACCAACTGAAGGCAGTATTACACGCATCTCGTTAGTAATTTGGAACCGCATAAACGGGTGTGTTTAAGTTTCCTTATGTCTAGTCTAGCTACCAAAAATACTTCCAAAAAAGTAGCAGATACTGTAAATAACGACAATAATGTCAGACCCGCAAAATTGATCAAACCTGCATTATTTTTTTCGCCAACCCGACTATCAGCCAAAAAAGTAGTGTGGCTACGCGCTACCATAGGCAAAAAGGAGAATTAACACTTTCATACTTTTCATACTTTTACTAATAATATATTCTTTGATAGCCGGAAATTCAAATTTGAATCTAAACGCGGTTTGTGTTAGTTATAGACCGTTCAGGTAACGTACGGCGTTGTTTTAGCGCAGCAATGTAGCGCTTTTTTGCAGCGCCACATCGCGGCGCTTAGTTGAATGGGACCATTATGTATGATTTAAGCCATGCCCTCAGTCGAACGTCATAAGAAGAAAACTATATTGAAGAATCTCCATTCGCAAAAATAGACTCTTCCGAGCTTTATTCCAGAGATTGTTGAAGATTAACACGTGTGGTTTTATAGATCAAAGTTACCCTCTCGGAAGAAAACTTGATAATTCCTGGTCACTACTCAACTATCACAGTAGAGATGGCAGCAGTATTTAACGCAAATGTTAATTTATCACTTAAATTGTGTCTATATCAGATCAATATGTAAAATACTCAATAATAATAAGATTTATATTTGACAAAGCAAACGCGATAATTTTTTAAAGTGTTTAATTACAGCACGTCATGTGTTCAGCAGTACCTGCATTTTGTTTCTAAATATTTTCAACAAATCGGTGTATTTATAAATTGTAGATTCCTTTTTTACATAAAATAAGACAAAATTATCAATGTTGAAATCACAAATCGTGCCACAACAAAATTCCAGCGTATTATTCGGTTGTGGATGTGCAAATTAGTTGTCACCGTCACCGCTCAATAAAATTATTTTTCGGAAAGTGAAATCGTCGCTAAGCGCAAAAATCCAGCCCAAATTAAAAATATCACACTCTCGTTTGGTTTGACCTTCTCGTGACGAACCACAAAACATGTTTATCTTATACAATTTCGCATTTAGTCCCGTCGCTGTTGGTATTTACATACACGCCGTTCGTTGTATAGGTTAGTTGGAGTGCGTGTAGGAATCATGTTGAACGCAGTGTACCTTACAATAAATAGGGCTGTTTTAAGTGTTGTAAGTCAGTCGGGTACAAGGCATTATGCGAAAAATTTATACAAGGTACGGTTGTAAATTATACTATAGTAGAGAAATATTATTTAAGAGGATATACTTGCCTCTCTTAGCAACGGTTGACGTTTATAGGTTAGGCTAAAATTTAAACTATTATTGACTGTTGCCTCTATGTAGGTACTATGCTTTAATTTATTTAACCTAGCATTTTGTACGTTAAATCGTATGCATATGCTTGTATATAAATTACAAATTGTATCTATATTTCCAGAAAATGTTATTGCCGCAGTTTTCGATTATTATTAATTACATGTGCATGTGTACATTAGGTTCAGGTGCTTTTGCCATATTATTTGATTTCCATCCATGGCGTTTACATTGAGAAATAAAATTAAATTGAGAAAGTCAAAGACAACGCGTAGAATGCTACAATAGCAACTTGAATCGCCAATTAGCGCCAAGAGTGGTAGGTACATATAAATAAAAACACTTATAGAATAACGAAATTTGACTGTAAAGAACATTTCATTATTTTACATCACCGTGTTATTTCAGGATAGCGATATGTTATAATGTTGCAGAACTAGTTTGGAGATGAATATTAATTATTTTTGTCTACAGTTTCATTACCTATTAATTTTTGCGTTATAGATAATATCATGTAAATATTCAACATCGGTCTCGAAAAAACGCTCAAAGATCTACTCAGATGCGCAAGAAGCGATTAAAGATATACAAGATGGCAGTAAAATATTGGTTGGAGGTATCTCAATCGAAATTTTTGGGTTTCTCCAATACATTGAATCCTTGCGTTTTAAATAGGTTTTGGAATATGCGGAATTCCAGAAAATCTCATAGCAGCTTTGAGACAACATCCAGCCGGAAATTATACGGTAGTTTCAAATACTGCCGGGGTAGATGATTGGGGGTTGGGTCTCTTATTGAAAGATAGAAAAATTAAACGCATGGTCTCCTCGTATGTTGGAGAAAATGCCGAATTCGAACGACAGTTTTTATCGGGAGAATTAGAAGTAGAATTTACACCACAGGTACTTGATATTTGTCCTTAAGAAAGGATGATTTGAACGTTTGAGTTTTATAAATCTTTAGGGCACTTTGGCGGAAAAATTGCGAGCTGGCGGTGCCGGTATACCGGCGTTTTTTACTCCTACAGCTTATGGAACCCTCGTTCACGAAGGAGGTGCTCCGATTAAATACGGTAAAGATGGGAAAGTAGAAATTCCAAGTTTGCAGAAACCTTCACAGATGTTCAATGGGAAATCGTATGTTATGGAAGAAGCTATAACTGGCGACTATGCTTTGATTAAAGCGTGGAAAGCAGATTCTCTTGGGAATGTGTTATTCAAGTAAGCAGTTTTTAAAAACTTCTTTTGCCTGTCGAAAATTATTTGGAGATATGATTAAAAATGTTTGCTCCATTTGCAAAATTGATCCATTGATATTGTTTAATTAATCACCTTCAATTTCATTGTTTAACAACACCCAGATCTTTAGCATACTAGGATATCAATAGTTCTTTAGAAAGTTTCACGTGATCTCGTAATGTTTTTACTTAAATGGCCGATACCATGTTCACCTTTGTTTAAAAAAAACATATTACATGAATTATGTAATCATAAATATTGAACTTAGATGATGTTCCTGAGTTGGTGATTGAATAGTTCATAAAATATAAATATTTAATATTTATTTAGTTGTTAAACTTCAACGTATGTTTAGGTATTCATTCTGTATGAAAGATTGGAAGAGAGGATCACACGCGTGTATGATACTAATAAAATTGCAAGTAAAATTGTTGTACTATCTCTTATCTATATAGAAAGAATTACGAAAAGTGGTGCAATGCATTAATAAGAATATCATTATGTCAATGTTTATGTTTCCCAGAGAGATAACGATTTTTTTTAATTAAAAGGCTTCTTTTAATTCGTTTACTTGCTAGCCCAGTTTAATTTAATTTTATTTTTTTTTTAAGTGAGCGCTACATGCTTTCCAATGACGCTAGTTTAGTTATAAAAATAACTGTATATAATAGTAAAATATGTATGAAAGTTTCAAGTTGCCCATGGACATTGTTCCTAAAATTATTACGTTGTTTTGTTGCCCTATAGAATTATCAACTGGAACAAAACAAGTTAAGTAACGAAACAAATTGAGTGCAATAAAAAAATTGTTGTCACTTAATTCTCTATGGTAATTTTGTGTGATAACAGAAATAGATAAATATTAATATATCAGTTTTAATTCTGATTACAAATCTTAGTTTTTTTCTCGTCTTTATAATTTAATAATTATATTTATTACATATATTATATTTTGTAGGATGGCATACAGATTGTTGGCGTCAAGCTCAGCCAACAGGACTAAAATAGGAAATAATCATTGATCAGAAATGTTTAATGAAATATTTGTCACAGCGTGTTCACTTAGTACGTGGGTGAAAGATAATAAATAAAGAAGTAATTAAATAAAAATTATTCGGAAACGAGCTTTTGTATAACGTTGAATATAAGGATACATAAAAGGAGTCGCTACTACAAACGATACAAGTTTGACTTTTTAAATGGAACGTTCTGCGCACTATTACATGTCTGGATGTCTTTCATGTTCTTATTCCTTCACTATTTAAAACTAAAGCGTGTTCCGGGTTAGGACTGTGTTAATCGAAAGCTCGATGTTTCGCTCACAATCACATGGGGTTTCTTGAGGAGGGAGAAAGGTGGTAGGCCACAGTTAGCACGGTAGCTCAATGTGCAAACCACACCAGAGGCGAAACTGATTCAACGGGAAACAATTGATCACGGTAACTCAGCATGTGAACCATGCCACAGGCGAAAATCAACTGGTGGCGGTGGGCGGCGCCAGTCGTTGATTGGTTGGGTGTCGCGATCATTGTTAGTCGAGGATTGGCCATTGGTAATGAAATCGCACTGAATTATATCTGATGGCCAGTGTCTAGATGATGTTCAGCGGTAGCCGAATTCGAGGAGAGGCGTGGTCTAAGGCAACGTTCGTACTGTATCAAACGAGTTTTGACAGAGCTGATATACACCCAAACCACACGAACAAAGCGTTGTATAAACACCTATACTCGGTAAGGCAGGAAGTTTGGGATACGAAAGAATTTCTGAAACCTTTGAAAGGAGTTTGAAGATGGTTTTGAAGTTTTTTTTTTCAAAATGTTACCGATTCTATCCGTTACCGTATGGATGTAGGGAAGATAAGCGGTAGCTAGATTGATGGTAGTGTTGACGTTCGCTAGTTAGTTGGATGAAGATGTTTGTTGATGATTCTGTTAATAACTTTACTATGAAGATCATTGTTGAGGAGGACCTTCCGTACATGATTCAGCTCGGTAGGAAGATTGTTGGGTTCAGAGACTCTCACCGCCCGATGAACTAAGGAGTTGATAACTGAGGACTTCTGTGCCGGGTGATGATGTGAAGTGGTCTTCAGATATCTATCTGTGTGTGTGGGGTTTCGTTAAATGGATTGACCTAGGCTACCATTGGATTTACGTGTAACTCGTACATCAAGCCATAGGAGTACACCGTTATGGTCTGCCTCCATAGTGAAATTAATATTCGGGTGTTGACGATTGAGACCCTGAAAGCCATGACAGGGGAGAGAGGAAATCTAATGGCAGCACTAAATAACTGTTTGTAAAATTGTAAAAAATAAGTGCAAGTGAAACATTTTTCCAGGAGATGACATAGGGTAGCAGATTCTCCATGTCGGTCGATGATATTAATTGAATCATGGATAGGAGCTTTCGTAAATAAGGATGTTATGTCGAAGCTAACTGACATATCTTCCGGTTCATGTGAATGTTGGAGATGATTCCACAAAATGAGCAAAGTTAAGTACCTGGGAAGAAATGTTCCCCGTGTACTTTTTGATATTGACCAGATACTTCCCATTATTACCGCTGCTCGCTCATTTAGTTTCGTATCTGACGTGGTTTACACATTAAATTACCGTGTTAACTGTGACCTACCGCTTTTGATCATTGAGGGTGAAACATTGAGTTTTCGATTAACCATGACACGGTCGAAACTCACAATACGTTTAGTTTTAACTGACTATGCCTGTGGAAGCCTACGTTATTATCCGTTCACTATTCCTTGTACCCAACTATCATAATTTTTGCGATAATTGCGATTTTTGCGAAATTCCATTGTTTGTTTAACGGTCAATGTTTTAAACAGCTCATATATTGGAGCGACGATTCATATTTTATTCGATTGAGTGATTCTAGGAATTTCCGGCAATATATCGAAAAATGTATTGAAATCGTTGCCATTTATGCAGTTTTTTTAACGGAATGCTATATTTTTCAAGAATCTGATGAATTGTTTTAGAATTTTTATATAATAACTTTCATATGCAGATAAGTTTTTTGCTAAAATATATAGAATGTTATGAAGAAAGATATGCTTTTGTTTTTTTACATCCTACAAAGTGTAATGAGACTCCTTGTCGATTGTTATATCGTTAGCGAAACAAACACTTTGTTTCACTTGTAACTAATGCGTGTAATAAAAATCTACGTATTACGGAAAATTCAGATACTCAATCAGATAAAATTTGAATCGTCACTAGTGTGGATGGTGTTTAAGATTTCACTCGTTAAAGAAACAACGAATTAGGTAATTTCTTGTACTCATAGTAGTTTGTCAAGTAAATGTAACAATTCCAAATTTGTTTTTTTCTTACATATCTCTTGTACTTACTTGTTTTTCAAATAAATTTGTTCCCAAACATTCCAAATTAACAGATTTAAACAATTTTATTCATATTCTATCACGTCTTCGTTTTTATCTCGCTGATTAATTAATTAATCTTCTTTAAGCCAAAAGTCCCTTCTCTCCTTTTTAAAACGAACGTATACTTCATAATCAAAGTAAGATAACTACTTAGTTTCAAATTGTACACAAAAAAAGTATTCCGCTTTCACAGAAACGTATGTCAAATTTTAAACTAGGATATGGTTACCATGGCTTCAATGTTTAATTTAGAATTTCAAATACTGTATACGAATAGTAATACTTACATTAATATAGAATACATTCAACAAGCATAATATAAATCAACAGAATTATGTTTTACATTAGTAAATTTCAATTTACACGATGATCGTTGTTGGCGGTACTCTTTAAGAACAAAATTCCTTCCAAAGAAAAATGAAAAAAAACTGATTTTCAAATCAAAGAACAGATATATTGTGGAAATAAAAAAATTGTAATGTAGAGATTTTATTTGAGAATCGGTTTTATTTTCATTTTTGTTTGCATATAGTTACAAGTTTGAGAGGCAAAGTAGTATTGATCTCTTTCTCCAATTTTCCCTCGGTAATACTTTAAGACCTTACTACATATGTATGTTACCGGAGGAAAAGAGATTTCTTTTTGTTAATTAGCAGCAATAACCGCGCCTTTTCTTCTTAATTTTTTTCTAAACAACTAAACAACAAATGGAATTTACGATTGCCATGGAAAGAGGGTGCCTCTTCTACATCTTAATAATCGCTAATTGTAAATAACAGAGTGCTAGGAGCCAAGATTTAAGAAAATCCCATATGCCCAAATTATATGTCCGGAGTTATTCGCCGGACTGCAATAAGTTCTGCCAATTATATTTCTAGATATATACGGAGTATATTACCCAAATACTGTTAACTTGGCGAGAGTCTTAAGGGATGAAATTCAATAAAATCGGCAATATAAGAAATATATCTCACTAATTAATAATGGTCAAAAACAAGTAAGATAATTGAGCCATGTTATAGGTAATCACAAAAGTCCGGATTTTTAGGCACCAAAATTATGAAATAAGCACAATAAATGGTAAAAAGGTACCTTAAACAATTTGAAAAAGCAACCTACAGCGAAAAAATACAGTAAAAAGATAAGAACGCAAATATGTTTTTGATTTCTTACATATTACTTTAATATAATATAGTGCAATAATAGCAATAATAATTTGCTAACAATAATAATTACTGTGCATTTATTGCTAGTAGAAAAAATACAACAATGTTCATAAAATTCAGTTGCAAGCTGTTTATCTAGCCCTTTGCGTGGGCACTATATAAATACATAAAAAATTGCCTAAAAAATACAACATAGAAGTAGTACATGAATTGCAAAAACAAATTAAATACTTCTGCTTAATCCTGATTGCTCAATTGCAACCATAATCATAGCACATATCAACTGCACTGAATTTCCCATAATAAAGCTTTTATTATTTTTCTAGATTAGAAGGCACTTGCTTGTCTTCTGTTAGATGAAATATTGTTGTACACAGAAAACGTTCGCTCGCGATGTCGAGTGAACGTTAAGTAGTTTTAAGCAAATTTTATAAAATAAACATACACATCAAAAAATGTGCCTAAAAACAATATACAAAATAATGCCAATGTAACTTACGGTATTGATGGAATGACATACACAGAGGGTATGTATTATCAGCGCCATATACAGGTACAAACTAAGTGAAATTTCATCAATTAATAATCTTTCAGTCAGTCTTCATTCATGTTGTATGGTTGTATGTTTGAGTAAATCTCCGTTAATTCGAAGATATCAAATTGGAATTCAAGCGTGAGTCATAGTAATTATTCACAAGTAACTAATTTTCAAAAGGAAACACATAAACAGCATTTATAAAGTGGAATTTCGATATATAAGGTTAGTTTGTTCCTTGAATTTCTAATATTCATTTAAAAATTAATTTTGTTTTTTTAAATCAGTTCTAAATTGCCGAAAGAGTATTTTGGAGACAATCCCGATTTCCGCAACCCTAAATTTCATTTAAATAATTTCCAAAAACTCAAAAATGTCTAAATTTTTCTCAAAATTTCCCCTCGTAAAATATTACAATACCTAACACCACTATTTGCATCTAAGCTTATTACACAATTTCCAAAAAACTGCGACAAAGTATTTCCTGGTGCCACCTGGTATCAAGAGATGTAGTCGTGCCTCCTAAGAAATAGCGATAGAAAGCGGGTGCATATGTCAACAGACTGCTTTTGCTGTGAGTGATTGCATCAATAACATGAGCTATATTGTTCGTTGTGTTATCGTTATTTACTTTGAAACTTTTAGTGTAGTTTTGTCTACTCGTATAAACTATTTTTCTTAATCGGTGACACGTTAAGATTTCTTAATACTAACACATAAACCAAAATACCCTTCTCTTGCTTGAGAATCACTTAAAATTTCTAACACCTTAGCGCAGGTTTCACACTTCTACATATCAAGAGAAATTATAATATTTAGTGAATAAGATTAAAGCGCTGGGCAGTCCGCCGCGGTGGCGATCACAATATTTACCAAAGACAATAATGCGAATCCATGCGTTATTGCACATCAGTGGCGATCATCCCACATTCGTTCCTGCGTTCATCAAAACAATGTATATTCATTCGTAGTTGACGATACAATGTATAGAATCCTTCCTCTTTTTTTTAAATTAATGTCATGGGTTTCTGGTGTTTCTGTTACTTTATTACTGAATATTCATTGAAACATGTAATATTTATGCTTGGGTGGCTTTTCATTTGATTTTATCCAATAGCGTTATCAATAAAAGCGTTTCCTGTTCAATTTCTTTCATAATTTCAAACATTATGTTTTTATCAGCAACAACTACTTCTGTGCGTTAGGTATTTAAAATTGTGACCGTAATCCAACGTGTTCGGTTAGGTGATCACTATCGTAGTCGGTACCGCGGCAGTCCGTCCGACGTTTAAAAGAAATTGTTTAATTCTATTGGTTGAAATATGAATTAATCCAGTAATTTTAAAACCGTAACCCTGGATTTAAAAATTTTACAACATTATTCGGCAGGGTAATTTACCAGTAAATATCAATAACCAAGTACAAAGTTCAACAAAAACTGCAATAGTGTTACGAAAACTGCAATAAAAGTGTTACGAAAACGTGACAAGATCTGACAAATAAGTATTAAGGGATGCAAAACTCTATTTGTAACAACGAAATACTGCAAACAAATACCCAATTAAGGAGTTTCATTGTAGGTACTTTAGGGGTAATAGATTAAGTGTTATTAATATTTGATTCGGAAAAAGTAAGTTTTTACAAACAAAAAGAACTCATGAATCACATAAAAGGCACTTACAAAAATGTTCGTTCATAAGTGGTATATTTTTGTCTGCCTATATAATAAAATAATTTTCTTTATATTCATTTTTAAACAAAATTTTGAGTAATCTCACCACTTCATCTCGCCCTTCCTCCCACCTGTGTTTCAAATAGTAACTATTATAGCAATATTAAGCAACATTTTTACTTTTAATTCTGTAATTATTACCTATTCTATTAACAGCAAGTCTGCAAGGAATTTCAACGAACCTATGGCAAAAGCGGGCAAAATAACTATTGTCGAAGTTGAAGAAATTGTATCAGTAGGCGATATCAAACCGGACGAAGTACATTTACCAGGCATTTTCGTGGATAGGATATTCAAAGGAGAAAAATTCGAAAAAAGGATAGAGGTAATATCGTTACATATTTTAGAATTACTCTCAATTTGAAAAGTTTCTATACTGATGATGAGGTTGAAGTATTTATTGAGACCTGACTGAAACTATTCATGTGTGCTTGTGTTGTATGGAAGCTGTGTTTCGATGTTTATACATACTTGTACA
>LR736858.1:8391618-8404991 GCA_902654985.2 Oryctes borbonicus
AGGGTACCGATACTTATGTGTTGTTTATTTCTGCAGGTGTTTCCTTTGTATTTCCTTTAATTTCATGTCTTTTAAATTCAATAGTTTTTCTTGTAGCACTTTATCGTTGCATCTAAAAACTATCCTGTCGCTTAGCGTATCGTCTACATTACTAAATTCATATGAAGCAATATATTTCAAATTATTCAATTACACGATCATAGGAAATTATTGAAAATTTTCATCTATTTTTCGCCTATTATAACAAAGTAGCTCAGGCATTTATTATTGTCCGTAGCTTCTATGTAAATGTCAAAAATTTGCTTAAATTTCTTAAAATTTTCCGCAATGTTACCTTCGGGGTACCTACTCTTGCTTGTGCCTTGTTATTGCTCATCCATTTTAACTAGCTACGCTTTCATACTTGACTTCGCAACGCCATGTTATGTTTCATTCCGTCTTTGTTGCTAACTTATTGTTTACAAGTTTGCCAACTAATACTACTAAGTTACTATTTAATGCATAACATATATGTCGTAAAGGAACCATGTTTTCGGTGGTTATTGAATTCCATGTATTTGCAGACGTTGTTGTCCATATATATGTGAGTTATGCTCGACTTCAGTAGTCGGTAAAGGCATATTAGCACATATGCTTATGATTAAAGTTGACATTTCTGCGCGTTGTGTCAGGATTGTAGTAGGTATGTACGTACCGACGAACAGAAGCCGATGGGGAAGGGAATACTAACATTGAGTGCCGATCGGAGATGCATGATGGATATTACATACTCATATATAACACGTGTTTATATGACAATAAAGTAGCACTGCTCCCCGTACAACAACCAAGCGTAAATAATAAAATTAACAATTCATATTATTTAAATTAAATAAGATCCATGGAACGTTTACAACATAAAATGTTTTTCACACTTCTCTTGATTAAAAATTTTCGCCGTGATTAAAATTTGTTCTTATGTCCTGAGAATAATCGTTCAATGTCTACCGATGTAAGAAGGCATAGTTAAAATAATCTTCGAAATTACTACACAACGCAAGAGCTAAGTAAAACTAACTGCCGACTCATGCATCGCCGATCGGCGGTCGCTGCTAATATTAACTTTGCCCATTCAGTAGTTTGGTGCATACATACATTCTTACTACAACGGATCCACTACTGTCGTGCTAAATGTCAGTTCTACTTATGAATATTCAATTCACGCATCTCCGAAATGTGTTAATGAGCGATTTAAACACCTTCTGCTGTTTTTTTAAGCAGTTTTCTTTTCTTGCAATTCAATATTATTATTAGAAGTTTTACTATCGAGTAGGATTGGGCATTTGATTTAATTTATCAACATAAATAATTTTTTAGGAGTTATAACTTTGTGCATGGAGCAAAGTTTCCTTTCTTATTTATTGGTTGTTTGTAATAATAGTTTCCGTTATTGTTTTTAATTGGTGAACAATTTTTGGTTTTTAGACCTTTATAATAGTTTTGAGACCACCTATGTTATTTTTATTGCTAATACATCGTCCAAACTTTTTTAAATTCTCATTTTACACGCAACCGTTTGCTGTGGCATATAGGTTTCTAGCAGACGTTTATACTGACGTAACGAGTTCATCCGTCGACATTCCTGATTCGTGCATGCAATGTTCGAATACATTCTCTAACAGTGCAATTACGGTGTTATTAAGGGTATTGTATAATTGGTTCCAAATCAGTGTTGTATGCACGTGGCTCTCTAAGCAATGCGGTATTTTCGTTTTTAGGATATATTTTGCGGTACTTTTTGTTATGGCATAGGATTTTTAATTTGAATTGAAAATTAATTGGTTGAATTGCTTATGTTTGGAAATCACACCATTTTTGAAAATTGCCTTCGTTTTAATCGCGCTTATATTGAAATGTAACGTGAATAATTCTATTTCTAATCGACGTTTTGCATACTGATAGCTGATTTAGTTTTTCAGCAATACCTTTTAACGTGATTGAAATCATTAAAGGTAAATAGTTTTTTGCAGTTACGGAATTATTAACTTTCATGAATTTTGGAAACACCCTTTTTTTTACATCGTTTCAAATCTATTTCTATAGGAGAATCGAATTGTCAAGTGTAACACAACACATAAACGAAATCAGGCATACTATAAAATTAGAAAAACAACAGAGAAGAATTAGACACTTACGAAACCGTTTAAAACCGTATAAAAAAGTATGCAAATTTGTTAAACCGAGAAGAAGGCTCTCCTAGCCACTCTGTATTGATAGATTTATTGGAACATGTTTATGTTTTGTGTTATAAGCCAACACTTTTTTTTTAGTTCGGTGTATTTCGCATGTTTTAGTTTTAAGATATACATAGGCGGTAAATAAATTATAAATATCTTTTAGACTAGGGTTAGAACGAGGCATGTTAGAATGAAAATCTTCCCTCACTTAATTTCGTCGTACAGCTGACAATAGAAATCAAAGATTTTGTGTAGTGCAGATTGTGCCGATATTTTAGAGTTAACCTGTGGATGCAATTATTATTAAATGTCACTATACACAATAATTATTCCGATAACTTACTTGATTCTATTGTAGTAAACTGATCATTGATTGAGTTTCAAACTGATGATTGAGTTTCAAAAGCCACCATAGTGAGAAAATGGTTGTTTTTAGAATGCTAACATTACGCGCATCTCGCTAGTAATTCGGAACCGCATAAACGCGCGTGTGTTAAGTTTTTTATGCCTAATCTAGAGACCAAAACTTATATGTATTTAATGTGCAGTTCCGGAGAAATAAGATACTCTAATAATTCCGATATCTTTAATCTGAGGACAATAGTACTTATGTTGACTCTGCACTTAACAAGGATGATGTAATAACATATAGAGTGTTCCATTAAGAATTTGCAACTTACTACTGGGTGGTTACGAACTTATGCCATAGCTCGTATTTTTCAATATAATTTTAATCCGCGTCCACAATCGGACTTTCTAACAAAATCATTCACAAAATCACAATCTTTTGAGTCCGCCGAGATTATTCGCAAGAGTCTACCCATGTTTGCTCCCTATGACTTACTCTCCATATTCTTAAACCCCATCATAACAATACACGTAAATATGTATGAAAAAAAAAAATTTAGTTTGTCAAAATTCAGGTTTATGTCTGTAATTACAAAATTCAAGGATGAGAAAAGGAAATAAAATGTAGTATTTTTGAGTACAACATTAATATTGGTTACTTCTTTTATATTCGCTGTGCGGTAAAGTTGTGGAGGTGCGCAGTAATTTTCCACATGGTGAATTGCGGGTAGCAAAATGAGGTGGATGAATTTTCCTAGTGGTGATTTTGGACGGAAATCCCTATTTTGTGACAAACGATTATTAAGAGCCCTGTATATATATATACATATATATATATATATATATATATATATATATATATATATATATATATATATATTGAAATTTCTTAAGCACAAAATGGATATCATCGAGTTTTTAACATTTGCAGTCGTAATTTTCACCCAGTGCACTTCATTTCAAACTATTACATTGACAAAGATAGAAGCTTATTTACCTTAATATTCCACTGCTAAGTGTTAAACAAACGCTGGTTATATAAATGCTGCAGATTGCAGCAATGAGATGGTCTTTAACTATCATGAGAATCGCCATGGTTTGTTGTTCGCTAAATAAGTAACATGCCCACAAAATTAGGCCGAAAAAGAAGTATTCTAGTGGCTCTTCAAAGCTTCCAATTAACCTAAAAGAAAATTTCAAATAATTATTTATTCCAATCTTAATGCATATACATAGCTGCATAGCATGTTCTTACGAGTAAATTATTGCACTTGCACCCATCACTGAAAAGAATGAGAAGGGTATGGATACTAAATTGTAGGTGATAAGAAAGAGTGGACCTCCATAGGTTCCCTCTTGAGATTCTTGGTAATATCGGGTTCGATATATCGGATCTACAAAATAATGTTAAAAGAAATATTGCCGTGGGTTTCAGGATATTACATATGAATATAGTTGTAACTATTCCTAAATAATAAACTCCAGCCAAGCTGTTCAGAATAAGACCACTTCTAGTTATAAAGGTGTGCTGATATTTCTTCATGTTTCGATAAAAGAGCCATACCAAAAGGAAATACAAGGGAACCAAAACTAATCGTAAAAACAGTTGTTTCATTCCCGATTTGCGTAGCCCAAAAGTAGCAGTTAATAGTCTCCTGCAAAACTTACCCTACATACTGAGTGATAACAAAGTTTAACTGTGCTTACAGATACAAAAACCATCCCACATGAAACGAAGAAGGCTTCCCATGAAGTAGCGGTACCTTGTTTCCATGTCCCATCAATGTGCCATGGTCCATTCCATGATTCCCAGCAATAGAATTCTTTCGAAACATACCACCCTCCATTTTAAACTTCTCTACTAACGCCGAGATTTGATTGTTGCTTTCCAAAAATCTTTCTCTTGATCTACGGTCAACAGTCGATAAACAAACTAAAATTGGGAATTATAAGTTTGGAATTGAGATCAGAGCATTCATATTTACGGTAATACATTAGCGGGTTCTCCAATTGAGGACATGGGAAACCTATAGCATTGAAGTATTCCAACATTTGTCTTGTACCACCAGTATAAACCACATCTCCTAGACATAAATACAGCACCCTTTCGAGAAAAGGAAAAACATCCGATCGTGGTTTCTCCATCGTTAATATAATGGCTGTGCCATATTTTTTTGAAGCATTGGATAAAATGGAAACCACTAAATATGTGTTTAATGGATCTAGATCCCAGGTAGGCTCGTCCAATAAAAGAATAACTAGAAATATTCACATAGTTATTCTAAAACCACAAAATTCACACAGTAGTCCCAATACCTGGGTCTTTAATTAGTTGTATGCCAATCATTAATCTTCTATATTCGCTTTGTGATAGATATTCCGTGCATCTATTTGCGACTTGGGATAAAGCTAGGTCTGCCATTACCTGTTTCACCTTCGATCTTTTCAAGTAATTCGAAATCTGCAGTATGTAAGTATTGAAGAAACAAAATTAGTCTTGGATTTTCCAAAGATACCTTGGTTGGGGTGTAAAACAAGGTTTGTTCTACAGTTAGCCCAGGAATTAAGTCGCATTTATGAGTTACGTAGCCGCATCTTTGTTGAAATAAGGACAGAGTCATCGGCTGGTTGTTCAAAAGAATTTGACCTCTTGTGGGACCTTGGACTCTTCTCGAAATTACATCTAGAAGCGCCTTTTTTCCGCTACCTATATTAGATTCGGTAAAGATAAAATCTTCAAGAGAGATCGCGTTAACTACCTTTTGACCCTAATACAGCTAGAACTTCCCCAGAGTGGATTGTGAGGGATACATCTTTAAGAATTACGCCTGTTTTTATACTTCCAACCACTCTTTGCATGCAAGAACTGGGTTCGACCTGAAATTATTTATTTTCAAGATATGAAATTTTAGAAAACGAATTGTGCAGCGAGTATTTACTTAAAAAAAACAGAAGGCAAACTATAAGATTTAAGCTCTTATGGACCTTTCAAAGTTAACATTGTATTCAAAAGATCATTGCTGCCGATTTTAATCAAATGTATGGACAGCTTTAAAAAAATCTATTTTTTTAAATTTCGGGACGTGTAATTCCGAAAACTTTGTGGATATCAAATACTGCGTCCTGTTTCATGTTGTTTGATGTCCCATGGCATTTGGGATGATAAGCAATAGGTTTCTCTAAAAAAATAATTCTTTAATTTTATTAATTCCTTTAAGTTGTTTGTATCAACTTCACCAAACACAATAAAGGCAAAACTATTTTTCTGTCGAGCCCAAGAATATTGATATCGCTTCTGACAATATCATGTGCAATAACATGGAGTATATTACTTAGCATATATCGACATCCATAGTAAATGATGATCCAGTCTAAGTGTACACAATACATGTGCTTAAAGATATCACATTTAAGAGATAAGAATTAAAAGAAGATAATTACATGTTATCTTTACAAAATAATTTTCACAATCAGTTCATATTAGAAGAAAACCTCTTGTAAGTAAATAGATTATAAACATGTACGTATATTTCTTACCTGCCCAGTGTGAAAAACATTACACAGTTCTAATACGTAATCACTTGAAATCATGTTTAATTTAATAATTTTGAAAGTATATTAAATTTTATTGGAGATGGCAAAAGTCCAAACAAACACCTACGTAAGCTAACATAAATTTTTACACAAATTACAGTATCACGTATAAAAGTAAATAAACAAGCTTTTCGAATGTGAAATACGTTCCCAGTAATAATAAGCAAGCAACAGGTAGAGCTACCAATCGCGATACCTTCGCACAGAAGCGTACTATCATACTATACAGGTTAGTTACTCACCGTACTCCGGTCTCTGGTGAAATTCGGTAGGGGAAACAAGTTTTGATATTCGAACGAGATAAAATTCTCGCTATATAAGAAGTGAAAGACGATGATTTGTATGGAAATGTGTTCCCGGCCCATAACTGTATGACATGCAAAGTATGTACTAAAGGTATGCCGTTATAGGAGCATGCTTTAAAAAGAGATCTAATGTAATTGTTTTGTATTTTCTTTAAAGAATTATTGAGTTTTGTTCTATAATAGTACTTGTTCTGAAGATGTTACATCAATGGCAACCTTTTAAAATTCTTGGTCTTTTACATTGAGAGCCATTTTAACTTTTTACGAAATGAGTATTATATTATTTCAAGTGTAAAGGAACTGAGAAATTTGCAAACATCATTCTCTTATAAAATATGCCTGCTGTACACATAGATAAAACACTCGGCCATTTGGTGAAAATTTCTACAATTCTACAATTAGCTTATTCTGGTACCTTACTAGTAGTGGTAAGGCATACTATACGTATTTTGCCAATTAGTTACTTCCATGAGATAATATCTCCAGCTTACTTGTAGAATAAACGAAATTTTTTTAGGATCGCAGTGGTCATGCTACTAGTCCATCTCTTCCAATCCAACGATTTGGAAAATTATTATTATGATTCCTTACAAAGGTTTAAATGTAGTGTAGCACCGTCAGGCATGAACCATAAGTCACGGTGTGCTTCCAACGGAACACCCTCAAGTAAGATATACTAAAAAATTTCTATAATTTGGCCCATTTAATCTGTTTGATAAAAACATTGGTTCTATTAAATAATTGCCAATAACACGCAGCCTAAATGTTGCATGAAAAAGCTTGTTAATCTCTTGTTTGTCTAATCACGTGCGGATTTTCTTTATATAATTATATTCCCAGAAAAGTTTGCTGCTCTGCAAAAGTACAACAAATTGGAAGTTTGCACTGATGCACTGTTGTAGAAACCAGTTACAAAATAGCATTCGTGATCCAAAATAAGGCACTGCGCTCGCTGTAGATGGTATGGGTGAAGTATCTGTTCATGCAGAACTCTCCATATCGTACAATGCATCTGCTTCTAGGGACAATTTCCTTGTACTGTTTCTTCATAATTCTATCGAGTACATCTTCTTCAAATTACGACGTTCTGGGGCTTCTTTCAATCCCACAATCTACAGTTATCCATTTAAAAGATCCTTTCTCAAGGTGTCCGCAATTTCTTCGTTAGTAAAATTCATAACTAACATTGAAAATATTAAGTCTGTCTTTTATTTGAAAATGTAATTCTTTATATCAGTTACTTGATTGCTAACAAAAAAAAGGTAATTTCTAATTCGACTTCAACACGCTTGAATAACTTGAACAAAACTGAAATAACATTATTAAATATTTGCTTATATCAATTTTAAAAATCGCGGATAATTTTCTGAGGAAGCATTCTTGGACACAACTCTTTTTTTCAATTTTGTTCTGTACATCATATTGGTAAAGTCTGGCCAAGCAATACAGGTATGTACATGTTATACAATCTATATATTTTTTTATTTTCCAATGCCTTGTTTTTTATTATTTTTGTGAAAATCTAAAAATTTGAATCTAAATTAGACCTTTGCTCATAAAAGATTTTGCTACGCTGTATTTCTTGTAAAATACTGATGTAGATGAAATGATATTCGTTTTAAATAATGAACATAATTATACATGAGCAGATCGTTTTCCTTGCGAAAAATGAAAATAAATCCAAAGGAAAACAAATAATCAAGTTGTTAAAACTAAAAAATTCAACAATTTTATATTCTTCTATTTTGTAAACGAATCACTGAAGATTTTGAATTTCAGAAATTAACCATTTCATCTTTCATCGTTATTTGCCTCCTTCAGCTACTATTTACCAGACTTAGCGTTTTACACCGTTCGGTTACGAAAAACATCATGGGAACACATTACAACAATACAACAGCGATAAAAAGCGAACGTCGATTAGCAATTATCTCCGTTTAGCAATAGGAAACAATAAAAAGCCGCATATGGCAGAATTACGTCATCGCATGCTCACCGAATATATTGCACAAAAGGATATGTTAACTATTCAGCGGCAACGTTAAATGTATTAATGAGACGTGTTTATAAACAACAAACGGTGGACGAGTTGCCAGTATGTCCTTGATCAAAATAAAAAAAAATGCACCTCTGCAAAATAATAAATACATTCATATACGTTGAATTCCAATTATTTTGATTGATAATTATAACGCGGACTGTACTTGAGTCACTTATGCGAAATAAGGTACCAACTTGTAAATGTCGAAAACTTATGTAACCTCGACGAAATATACTTGAAATCCAGGCAAATTTCCTGAAAATAGCGGTTCTACTGACAAACATTTGATTGTAAATGTTTTCTTTTTTTTTTACTAAACAGATACACGGACAATTAGAAAGTGTATTTGTAGTTCTAGCGTGGGGAAATTTAAGCGCGTGATATTGGCAACGAATTCTTTTCACCGAAGATTTACAGATACATAACAGTTGCAGAAGTGGAAAGGTGTTTCTTGTAGAATCGTTACAATCGGTTACAAGCGGCGTTTCATATAGTGTACTCACATAGAATAACACGAATTATACCCTAAGCAAATAGATTATATTATTTATCATAAAAATAATGGGAGTTTTCGTTTAATGTACGCAAATCGTACAAACAAATCGTACAAAGTGATGTGTTTGATAGTGCTTGTTTACAGATTAAGACCCTTTTAATAAAAGATATGTTTTTGTGTTCCTTTTGGTGACGAAATGATTTGGTGAGTGAAAGAATTGTTTTTATTTATTCTAGAAATTGTAAGGTATTACGCATAACTACATTCCGTTTTAAAAACGTAGCAATATTAAAGTACAGTTATCTCTCTTAACCTCGCGTTGAAATTACTTGACTGATAATAAAGTATTTCCTCGGCAGCGTACGTTTCGATTCTATTTCTTCTTACAAACACGTTAGAGAAGAGAAAATGTTGTTTTTTAATGTTAGCACGTTAAGATTAGAAAATACAGTTAATTTATTAATTAATTATTAATTTCAATTATCATCAATAGAGGTGCTTCGATATGTTTTAAATTAAATTTAACTTAATTCCTATTATATTAAGTATAATAAATAAACTCAAATCGTAGTGTGTGCACGGATTAAGGCTTTTTGCGCAAATCCAACGAGGAATGGAATATATGTATTGTATGCTTTGGATAATTGGAAAATAAATTCCACCTGCTTCTTAAACAGTTAGATAATAGTATTGTTTGCATTCTTGTATATGTTAATGGTAATATGTATATTGAATTAATTAGTGTATAAACATTTAAGTGGCACTGTTGTAGTTATTGTTCTACTATCGTTCCTTTTTGCTTTAGTCTACTTACTCTTGCATATGGTTTAAGCTTTTGTTAAATACTTTTTAATTATCGAAAACAATTTGCCACCACATCTGCATTACTATTTATATTAATTGTTCTGACAAAGAAGTTAACTAGCATTATATAGGCTCATTCATTTTCACCATGACCCTGGGTATCTCGCTTATTATTGGAGACTAAAGGCATGGGTTTAACTTTGGTCAAGTTGCAACATTTTGTGAAGAAGAGAAAATGGATCTGACGTTCGAGGCTTTAAAGGAAAAACGAAGGAAGCTCATTTTAATTTGTTTGGTCTTGCAGAGAAAAACGAAAAATACATTCTGAAACGGTTACTCTCCACACATCTTCTGCACTCGGAATGACGTTTTGGCTTTCTTTTGGCTATCGTCAACTCTCTTATTTCTTATAGACGCCATATTGGATTACGACACGGCCAGAGTTCTTTTTTCTGATTTCAAACATATGTAACATATTGGCAAAAGTTGTTAATATTGCGCTTTAATTGACAAAGAATACATTTTAAGGTTCAATAAGGTAGCCATAAAATTTGAAATTGTCAAACATTTCAATTATCGTTTCAATTATGTTTAATCCTTTGCGGCCTGATAGTTTCCTGGGTTGACCACCATCTAAAAATGTTATCATGATTTGTATTCAGGTTTGTAAAATAAAATGTACTTATTATGACACCTAAACATTTATTTAAGAAAATAATCGGGCCACGAAAGGTTAACAGGAATTGAATGAAAATCTACGCGATATTTTACAAACCATTGGATTGAGACAAAATAGAGCAGTTGAATGGCAGGCGACTCTTGACTTAAGTCCTCTGGATTGCTTTTTATGAGGAGTTATTAAAAATAATATTTGTAAGTTGATGTCCCTCAAAAGCCTCTTCTTTTGTGGTGTTTTTACATTTTCGGTTTACTAACACCTTGTACATTTGATCTCACGGTAAGTGCAGAATTTTTCACAAAGAATAACTTTCTGTCGTAAAATTAATACTAAAGATATTTTCCTCATGTCAATTTCGTTCAGGGACACTGCTGTTATTATTATATTATTTTATTGTAACAAGTAAGATGCAAAATTTACATACAAGCTAAATCAGTTTCCGTTCAAATTTTTGTTAAACATAAACATTACGCGGTTTGATAAACAATCTATTCTCGAGCAAGTTTCTATCAAGATCTAGAAAAGATGTGGCTGTTGTCGCTCTGGGTACAATCTTGTGCTCACTATTGTTCTATTTTTGTTGGATGAATAGAAAATACCCGTTTCTCTTTGTTGGTTGACGACATTTTTCGATTACTAATAAACGATAATTGAAATGTTTGCCAAATTTTATGGCTATATGCCTTACCTAATATTAAGATATACTCTTCGTCAATTAAAACATATAATATCGAAAATTTTTGTCAATGTATGTATACATAGTTGAAATCAGGAAAAAAAAAACCCTTTTCGTGTCAAAATCTAATATGGTGCCGATAAGAAACAAGAAAGCTGATGATGACTAGAAAAAATTGAAACGTTATATGAAAACTTGGAATGCACCATTTGCTAGAGATAAAGGAAGAAAATCTGTTGATTTGTTTTTTAAATATCTCGGAACATCATTTGTTATAGGTTCATTTTCTCTTCGCATTCATAACAAGCACAAAATTTGACCACTTTGCCAATTTAAATCTATTCTCTATTTTTAATAATAAGTGAGATCTCGATGGTGAGGGTCAAGCTTGTATATTGCAATGAAAATTCTTGTTCATTAACTCATTTTAATTTGCTTCAACTTTTTTCCTTTTTTAAGATATTTAAAGCATTTCTTCATTTGATTTGTTTCCTTATTTATTGTCCAACGTCTGTATAACTTATGTTTTGCATGTGCATATACTGAAAAGTGCACACTGTAAAAATACATAATTTTGTAATCAATTTAAAGTTGTTTTTTTTTTTAATTTTCTAAAATTCAAAGTTGTTGAATACATTTATTTCACCTTCACTGTAATTTTTTTTTGTAAGTCTGGAATATTCCATTTAAAGTTGGTTGGTATTTAATTTCATATCTTTAGCTTGTAAAATTACATAACATATAACTTCTCCTCTTTGTAATAAATCAGCGGAATATGTTTATTACCTATAAGAGATGGAAAAACATCATATGTACGTTTTGACTCTTATGTTATGTATACTTCATATACATATTTATGTAAAAAGTTGAAAGAATTAAACAATTCAAAATATTCCCAATATTAGCGTTGCGATGTTATGTAGGTTTATATAGGATATATTTCCTACCTGAAGAAATTATTTACGATAATGAAATAGTACAAGTGCCCTAAATTTGTTTACGATCTTTTCTACAAGCTTCATCGACTTTAGTAGTAGTAATCCATCACTAGAGATGACAAAGGCAGGTGAAATTATTATTATTTTTTTGCAGCGACTAGACAGACTCGTGTTTTGTCGACTCTCAGGGAAACCAGTAGGCAACACGAACCCTTTCTTATGAGACGAATAAACACGAGTCTGTTTAGTCGCTGCAAAAAAGTAATAATTTCACCTGCCTTGGTCATCTCTATGCATCGCTTCGTACGCTATTTACAATTTTATGTTAGGAGATTCTTGATTCATAATCTGTAAATTATTTCTCTTTATTTACAACTTATTTCATTATTACACACAACTGCTTTTGCTGTAACCTTCGGAGTCACTGTATATTGGAGAATATTTTTCTTTTTATCATTAATGCTGTTTTTAAGGGCACATTTAAGAACACAGTTTTCTGAAAACATACTAAACATACAATATTTGCTTACCATACAACTGCCAAAACTGATACATTGGACATGATGCAGTATCCTCTTTGAAAAAGAGAAATGCCCACATACGGAACTATAGAGGGTAATGTGTTCAGAATTTTGCAAAAAAAAAAAACAACCATTACGTTATTATCAATTTAAATTGAATCTCCTCCATTCTAGTGATATCTAGCATAATCGAAGTGAAATTTCCTTATAATTTGTAAAACAATTACTGTAGGAATTGAAAACGAAACGCGTTTGTGACGTAATTGCACTACCGCTGGATTCCTTTCGGATAGATTACGTAATTATATTCTTACACATAGGTACTAAACGTTTTACTTTTTATGTAATACAGCATAATGAGTGAATTTATCGGCCTAGTTACCCGTGGAAGCTATCAACGATGTTGTGAAGCACATAGGCGACTATTAATCTAGCGTGAAATTAAAAGGAGGCCATAGTTTGTTTAATAATAATCAACACTAGAGACAATTTGGAATTCGATTGTTAAATTGAAATTCTCTTTCCATATCTAACTAATGAGTAGCAGATAGTATGTACATTTTCATTGTATATTTAAATGTAAGCACTTAAATTGAATAGGTCTTCAGATCCGGAAGATGGCTTTGCAGTCGTATGACACACAGGTTTAGAGTTAATGGTTATATAAAGGCGAGTCGACGGTTTCGCAAAATCAATTTATTCTCCAAGGAAGGATAACATTAACATTTGAAATAGATACTAGACTACTACTACTA
>LR736858.1:8405391-8505491 GCA_902654985.2 Oryctes borbonicus
TTCTTTTGGTAATAGTTGAAACAGCAAGGCGTCTCGAGTAAGCAAGTGGCAAAGAGGAAATAGTTTACAGCCAATTTTCATTCGTCTATCTTACTAAACATTTTAACAGAAAGTCCTCAAGAAAACAGAAAATGCTAGTTGTTTATTTTTTATTTTAAATTATCACAAATTAATATATAAAACACAAACAGATGCAAAATATCATAAACTTCTTAAATGCTGTATACATATCCAATCGGACCGTTGTATTAACCTAAATCCTTAGCTCCACAGCTTGTATAAAGTCCCACAGTTGTATTTGTCCTTGCACACTGAATCAATGGTACAGTAGGTGGTAGTGGTAGACGGAAGGGCGGTTATTTCGACCACCGCGACTAGGGGCTTTCTAATCCTGACCCTGGTCGGTTGATATTCGATGGACGCTTTGGCCTTTTGCCATAGGTTGCTCTGGCAGGATCAAGTTTTACACTTTCTCCATGATCTCCACATTTGTAGGCGCCCCTACGCACCAGACGGCCGTACCGTAGATAATTTTTTGCCTGGCAGATAAGCGAGTATATAGCCCCAATGATCTTCTGGACCTCAACCCTAGTGCTCTTGCCAAAGTAGTCTATTGAGGCTCAACTGCAAGTACCTCGTGTGTAAATTGTACCTCCGAGGAGATTAATTATACCTCTATGTAATAAAGCGGGACTATTTGCAGCACAATATTGAACGATTGTCATCGCTTAATCATTAGTCCTGTCAAACTCAATACATCTATACTATTGGTAATAAAAAAAACTTTGTTTTATTTATTTTTTTATTTAATTTAAATGTTTTGACACATGCAGGGTAAATCGCAAAAAAACATATTTCGACGTTAAGTTAATTTTCATATTTAGACATTAGCTTTTTTTTCGCCTTGAGTACTAATTACTTTGTAGAATTAGGAATATTATATAGTATCTTCGACAACATACTAAAGATTTTATTTTTGGAGTTATATTTTCGTCGTTATTTTAAATGGGATATTCGGTATGTATTTGAAACTTTAAGTTGCGTACAGTTAAGCGCTGGCTTTTGCACATTTTTCAATTCGTACATCATTACTATTATGCTACGCCATAGGAAATTGCACATAAATGGTATTTCTTTACTATCATTGAAATAGTGGGGTGGCTCTGTTTCAACACAATACAATAATATAAGGGCGATAATGCTGTCGTAGAACACTATATCGAAATAACGGATTTTGAGACAGCTAGTTTGATAGTAAAAGATGTGTATGTATTAAATGTTAAACAACGCTAGCGAAATTTTTGCGATAAAACGAATTTTACCAATTTAATACATTTTCACGTATTAAATTATTAAACGTTTTGACAACATCGAATGTTTTCCCAAGTATTTCTAACGCATATGTAGTTATGTGGGCAAGGTTGCATATTTTTTATTCGTCATTTATTCTATGCGTAATGAGAAAGCACACCTTTGCATTATTACCACCAACGCACGTCCAAAATAAACGCGACCCTCTCAAGGTAACTTGCTGTTTAATGCAAAAAATATTCGAATAGGATGTTGTTTCACTTTGAATTGCTAATCTTGAATAAACAGTGTTGTTTAAAAGTTTCAAAACCTTTCAATTGAGTACTAATTAATTTGCATAGTCAAATCTGCACTGAACGTGTTAATTTTACACTGAAGATAATATTATTGACTCTGTTGTAAGTTGACAAATTTATTTTTTGTAAGAGCTGTAGGAATTCATAGAAGTACAAGGATTTGAGATTTTTGTGTCTGAAAATTAAATAACCCTTACTATTAAAGTGGAGTTTAAAATACAACCCGACATATACTTATTTCAATTCCAAACGGTATATTGCGGCAATTAGTTACGATTTCCATAGACATGTAGGTAATTTTAGAGAGTTGTATTAATTATAATAAAAAACCAAACATGCTATGCACGTTACTATTTATTCTGGCGTAAATTATTACTGACTGAAAATGTGATAATGTATACAAAAAATAAAAGTATCATAAACTATACAAGAATGATATGGATTACACAAAGAAAACAAGGAACGTTACTTTTAAATTTAGCGATGTGAAAATCTTTTAATTGGTTTAAATATTTGTACAAAATTCACTAAAGTACTACTAATATAACACTAAAGCGCTAAACACACTAAAATAATAAATATTACCCTTGAAACAATGATTAAATATATAGGGGAAACCTGAAGAAAAAACATTCTTTTGTTAATTACGCAAATGGTGGTGTAATTGGTGGGAAAGATTACCTTTATTTATTGCTCTCTATAGGTAGTTATAGCATCGAGCTTATTAACTTAAAATATTTTCGCGTACTAACTTTCTTATTTTATAGTGGTATACTTTTTGTCAGCTTAATCGATTATCCACATCAGATGTAAATAATTTGTGTTAGGGCACCTTCTAACGTCAACTGTTCTCAGATACTTGTTGACATTTTGGCATTTGCACCGCTCTTGTTAAAATGAAATATTTCACAATGTAATGAAGATTAAAGTATTTACTCTTGCGTACCGCTCATTATCGTTATCATTATTGAATTTTATACAGGGTGTTCACAAACTGTTCTAAATATAGACATTTTCAAACTGAAAAAAACTGTTTTTTCAACCATTATTACATTGGAAAGGAAATTCCATATTGATTTGATATACCTATATTCAATAGTTTTCAAGAGAAAGAATCGTTAATACTTTGGAAACCCTATATGAATTTATATGAAATTTCCTTTCCAATCCAACAGTGTAGTTAAAGATATTTGAAAATAGTTTATAGTTTATACACCCTGTATAAAATTTAGTAATGATAACAAGAAAGTGCGGTACGCATGACCTTATATTTCGTTCTACAAAAGTAAATACTTTAATACTCATCACATTCCAAATATTTAATTTCAACAAAAGCGGTGTAAATTTCACAATCGTAAATAACTCGAAAACAATTGTTTTTAGGCATAAGGTGCATTACAATTACATTACATGTACAATTGATTAAGCTGATAAAAGGAATACCAGACAGTTGGTAACCATTTCCAATTAAGCCGGAAGTGTTTCGTAGGCAAAAATATTGTAAATTAATAAGTGTGATGTTATAATTACTATTCTTAACTTCTAACTAACGAGTTTCGTGAAATATCCTGGTATTCCAACGAATGTTCTATTCGTCTTATAGTACCGTTGTCAAATGTCACCATTTATACTTTCTGTAAATGCTTCCTTACGTTCCTTCTTTTTAAGTATCAAAAATTGCATTATTCTCATACCGTGAAGGCGCTAAAGTACGATATGAGCCGCAGTTATCAATACCTATGTTCTACTACCTTTATCATTTTTTTTTGTCTACAGTTTTTATAAATTGTTATATACATCTTGGGTTTTCACTTTCGATTTTCCAAAATTTCTAATCCTTGTTCTGTAATAGCCTCAGCAGCCTTTTATGATAACACATTAAGGCGCTATTAATAAATTTTGCATAAAGAGGAAAAAGCAAATATATTTTTTCACTATCCGTTGGTTTGTGTATCAAGAGATTGTTACGATTTCGCACCTACCCTAAAACTGCAAGACAATTTTTTAATTACAAATTTATAAAAAAGGAAATTTGTTATTAACAATTAACTATTTTCACTTCGTTATGTAACAAACGTAATGTTTGTTTTATACCTAATTTATTTAATAAATTTTGAGTTCACCTCTGGTAAAGCAGCGGTTAATTACTCCTTTCATTTACTCTGGCATGCCGCTTAAGCTATTATAATTAGTCTAAATAAATGAACGCTCTCTCTCTTCGAAAGTTATTTATACCATTCACTGCGTTGTGGTGGTGTTTTACTTTATAATTGTTAAATTAAAAAAAAAGGAAAAAGTGAAGATAGAATTCTATTTGAATATTTTGATCTTGATTTCATAGAAATTACTTTGATGTAAGTACCTACTTACATTCGCTTATGTAAATCGCATAAAATGATCTCTAATAGGGGGCTTTTGGAGCCTCTAATGGATTAAAGTGTATAATCTGTGGAGAAAATTAGAATAACTGTTGTAAATTATAATTCTATTGCTTTAGAAGTATACATTTTGAAATCGACTGTAATTAAAATTTGCTCATTAAAACCGATAGCCTACAGAATATGTCACTTAATTATACGTAAAATCAGCGACTCATGTATTTTTATCAGAAATAAAATCACAAATTATAATTACACAAAAGTTCGATTTTAATTAATGTGATGGCTGGATTTGGCGTATTTTTTTTATATCTGGTCTAATTGCTTAACATAATTTTTGAATCCTCTATTTTCTGTAGTAAGTTATTGACCGTATATTCACTTATTAACCCCTTAATCAACTTTTAATCGTCACTCACCTGCTTTAAAATTTCATCGACCCTGTCGGGGGTATTGTGAAAACAAATTTGTTGGTACCTGAAATGCAAAAACTGAACATAACTTAGAATAATGATTTTTGATATACAGAGAATAACAAAAATCCAAAAAGTAAAAAGGAGTTTATCTGATCTTATGCAATGGACGGAATATTTCGTGGGGTGGTGTCTGAAACCCTCAAAATTGCAGGGGACTTCGCAGAAATGAATCTCAGAAATAATATTTGATAAATAATAGAATTTTATTAGACATTTTTGCAAGTTAAAGAAAGAGCATGAATTCTTTCAGAAATACTAGTAATATTCTTGGTTACAGTTTTCAAATTAGTGCGAAATGTTGCACTAATTTTTGCAGTAATTCTTATGTGTACGAATCCTATTTATACAGTGTATGGTATATATGTAAAGAATTATATAAAAGACGTATAATATATATGTAATATAAAGTTCGCATCCATTTCTGATTTAGATAAGAGTGTCGTGAAATATATTTGGAAAACAGAATTTTATTCGTAACATCTCTCACCAACGATATTTATTATAGCTTTTATAGACACATCTAGTAGTTTGTGAACAATCCTGTATGCAGTCGTTTCGTTTCTAAATCTGGCCATTGCACATTCTTCAAGAGGTTTTTTCCACTGCAATCAGTGGGATCTGTCCAATACGTGTTGGTATCCGCAAGCGGGACAAATTAAATCGCCTGACTCCTTATTTATGTTCGAGATTGTTAAAATATCTTTCGCGTTGCACACTACCGAGACCGAATCTTCAATTCGCCACCTACTCTTGCTTGCCAACGGTCCGAGATGTTTTATTATTAAACCTCGGCGACTTGAGTCACTAACCAGTCATCAACCTCTTCAAGGACTTCTTCTTCTACGGATGCCCTTTCTGCATCCTATTGCCAACTTAACGATGAATAATATCTGACGTGTACCACTGACCCCAGAGGTACCCCGTTGAGCGATGTGTTGTCATCCATCGCGTTTTACCATCTGGCCACCAATATTTTCTTTTTCCTTTCCACTTAGGTTCCTTCTTTTCTTTTTTCCTTCCTTTTTCTCAAACCACAATGACAAGAAAAGAAATATTTCGAGGATATCGCAGGTGAGTTATACCGTTGTCCACCATTATTCATTGTGTGCGTATTTCGTTGTCATTTTAACGGCAGAAAAAATAATCACGTTTTACGACTACAATGGCTGACAATCAATGTTAAACACGAGGTGGTTTATAGCGGTAGTATATTTGGAATCTGACAGACCATACGGATGTAATGTATATTATTTATTCATACCTTACGAGAATCTAAGAAAATAGTTTCCCCTAAGTCTTTTTGTAAATTACTAACTTACTAGAATATGCACGAAATTATTCTTACAGAGAATCTATAGTATTATGAAAAGCTATTTAAAAATAGACTATGTTCAGTGGTAATTGGCAAAATAGGTGTAATAAGTCCGCATACTTGGAATAATTTAATTTGTAGGTTGTACCCACCGAGAAAAAAGTGAATACTGCATAAATAGTACAGATAATTATTCGAAATAGTCGCAAATATATCAGAATCTATGCTCAATAATGATAACAACGACTGTCGACTAGTACATCACGTGTGGTGCGGAGTATACCGGTACTGTGTTGTTTGCCAGTATCGATGCGCTCAATTTACTCATATATACGGCATTATAGTCTTCTGCCATTAAAGAAAAAGCACTTACGCGTCCTGGCATCTAAGGTTCCATGATTGGTTGGTTTTAAACTTTAGCAAATAAGAGTGCCAAGAACAAGGATCAGTGGTGGCTCTCGAGTGTTTTCGATGACAAGAAAGCATTGCTACTCTTTTACTGTAACTACCAGTATTTACTTATTTATTAATAATGAGTTGGGAAATTAACCCATTTTTAGTGCTACGTGAATATTGCAAGTGCAACTACACCAATAAACATGTTTTATTTTGCTTTGCTCAATGCAGTATTATTTGAATTGAGATTTTAGAACTAAACTTACTTTTAACAGAATGAACAATTGTTAATAACAAATTCGAACGATGAAATTCTAACAAATATCGATGAGGTAAGTATGAAAACCTCGAAAATAGCATTTTGAGAGTTTTAGATAGAAATCCTCGTTTCTTACAGTAAGCTGCTAAAAAATTAACATGCATCGTGCTGCTCTCTATTGCAAAAAGAAAAGAAACCGTTGTATATCAGGTGTGCTCAAAATTATAAGTGAAATCCACATATATCTGGTATGTTATGGTTTTTGGTTTTATCGTGTTCCATATCTTCGTACGTTTGCGCCCTTTTAAATCGAAAACATAAGCAGCTTTAAGTACAGCTAAGCTGAGAAAACGTTGCAATTTCCTTATTTACAAACCGTTCACTCTAAGCTACGCGGATGTTTCTGCTTATGCTTCTTGCACCTTAATTTGATACCTTAGCTTTAATTGGTCAGGAGTTTAGAATTCAGAAATCAGAATTTAGATGGTACCTATGTACCAAATAAATGCTTATGAAAAAGCGGAATATATGCAAAAAAGAAACTGAAAATATCCGTATAAATATGCAGGTTTTCTAATCTAAATATTCTCATGATATTGTCATGACAAATGTGAAAATATAGAAAAAAACTAACAGTAGGAAAAAATGCAATACTCTAGAAAGAAATATTCGTTTGTCTTTATTACTCAAATTACAGCATAATTCCAAATTTTACAATGATATATTTCGTAGTGTTCTATTATGACGCTTATCCGAAAATTTAAGTTTGCACAGTAGTAAAAAGGCTTTTTGTACGTTGAAGTTTATTTTTAGGAGCATTTTTTAAATGAATAATGTGATCTATTGGCAAGTTTATAGTAAACCACCACTGAAGCTTCTGGAAATATCTATTGGTTTTTGAAACACTAATTTTTTTAGATTGCAGTTATAGATTTTCCATATACGGTGTTTCCCACTTTTCCTTTAACTTCGGAACATTCGAACTTTGCAAATTTGTTGACTGTTTCAACATTTCCAATTAATTGCTTTTCCAACTGCAATATAACAATCGAAATGTACTCTTTTATTTGAATATATCTTAGCGCCTGTTACAGAATGTGCATTGCCATTGGAATTCATAATAATTGGCCTTATTTTTACTACGTACTTTTGCGTACTGATTCGTATGCAAAATAGCAGCTTCCGATCATGAGCTATCGTGAGCTCACTGGTTGAGGAGGAAACCAAACGTCAAGTAAATTTTTTTCTATAAAACTGAATTCGCAATGGATAATTGAAAAATATAATTTTAACACTACTGATGAGATTTCTTTTGCAACACACTTAGTCCATGCACCCACGGGCAAAACATTTTTAAATTGTGGGATGTTTTCACTATACACATCCGGCAACAATAATAGAAATTTCTCTTATAAATAAATATGCGAAATTCCTACAATATGCATATTTTATGCAAAATGCATGTATTTCTATCTTTAGTTATAATAACAAATTTTGAATATTTAAAAGCACTGTAAATGATACATAATAACGTCCGGAGCAACAATAATAATCCGTTCACATTAGAAACATTTAAAACAGTGATTCGAAAAAGTGTTTATTAAGTAGGAAACGCCATGATTCACCTGCTCTCCCTTATGTTTTATTATCCTATGCTACTTATTTCTAAATACAGTTCTGGAGATGTATTACTCAGTGTGTAAAGGTTTGAAAACAAACATTTATCATAAAAACAATTTTAGTTAAGGATAAATAAACATTTAAAAAGACACATTTTCATTATCCTATATTACAACTTTTATCATAGAAAATTGTATAAAACTGACAGCCTTCATTCATTTTGCTTAATTGCAATTAAGAAAATATTCTAATTGACCATTTGACGTGGAATGACGCTAGTACTTCTTTATTTGGGTAGCTCTTCTGGATCAAAATAAGTATTATTATTCATAATAATATATTTTCTGAAAAACTAAGCTTGTATACTGTTTGAAAAATAAGCCACTGTCATACTGCTACACAACACACAACGACGCTCGCTAATGCCAATTGTATTTTTATTTTTACTTATGAAACTTTACTGCATATGCGGTTCACTACGGTAAGAAAATGTGCAAGATTGCTACTTCTAGCCGTATGGGGTTAGTCGAATTATATCAAAACCAACATTATAGTTTATATTTACAATTTTGACCATCGTTTTATTATACTCAAGCGGGTTCGGTGTTCTATGAGACTCACAAGAGGTGCTAAAATCAATTGGTCTGAGCGATACATATAAGAAAAGAAGGGTTGTTCGTTTAGCTTTTAGTCTCTTAAATTAAAATTAATTAAATTCAAAAGTATTTTCTCTGGGCGTGCTCATGACCGTAAGAAGTCTTTTCGGGGAACCGCACATTTTCACTTCAGTTTGTTTGCTTATCAAAGTTGTTTGCTTAGAGTTTAGGTAGCTTGGGGGTATGAGGTAAAAGTTGTGTATAAATTATGTACATAACTCAGACCTTTCAACCCTACAAAAAGTTTATTTAAAATAAAATAAAGGTATTTACAATAAAGTGTGTGTTTAATTATTGAAAATTCTATCCTATCTTTAAGTAAAACGGCAAGGAGCTAGCCAATAGGCCATTAGTTGTGACGTCAGTGTTTATGATGATTAAAATTATAGTATTTACAAGAGGAAATCCAGTGATTCATTGTTTACATGTCACCAATAAAAATACAGGGTAAGTGACAGGAAACAGTACGCGGAAAACCTAGCAACGGTTATCTGGCAGCATCTCCTAGGATCGTCGCCCGGCAAAGAAGTTTCCTTCCTTGCTTTGTTCCTCGTGGCAATCGCTTGTATGTTAGGCTCTCCTTCCGCGGAACGTTAACGGATGGAAAGGATGATTGATTAACGGATTAGCCGCCCGATGACTTTGGTGGCCTTGGGATTAATGGGCCGCTTCTCAGTCCAATCAACTGGGCTGAAGGAAATTAAACACAAAATAAAAATCCAAGGCCAGAAAAAAAAAGGCCGGGTATAACAGTTTACATATTACAATATACAATGTTTGGGATATCAATAAAAAATATGGTTGTGAGGGGACGTGGTGGTCGTTGAAGTGGTGGTCGTTGAAGCGGTGTTGAATGGTCAGCGTGACGTTGATGTCCACGTTCCTTGCGAGTGGTTTCCCGGGACGAGTTAAGGGTCTGTAACATAGAGTTTATTAACAAGGATGTGCAAAGAAGTGTCCAGAGTATGTTGAGGGCTGCCCTGCGGGTTGCAGCGTCGGGACATCACGGCAGCGTCTGTAAAAACGGGGGAAAACTTTACTAGGTAGGTGGCGCGGATTTGCGGCATGACAGCGTTCATCGAAGGTGGTTGCGCTAGGCGGGTAGCAGGGGTACGCACTACTAGAGTATCCAACATTAGGCGAGTGATGCGGAAACGTTTTCTAAGTTTATGGCGTCACCTGGAAAGGTCTGGGTTCGGAAGGCAGAAGTGGTGGAGCGTGTTTAGGTGGGGTAGGACGTAGACGGATCGATCACAGTTGAAGGATATGATATCTAGTTCTCTGTCCACCTGCTTTTTCCACCCAGAATGTGGTTGGTCTGTCGACTTCGCGGATGGGATAGGTTTTGGTCCATCAGGCATGGAACGGGTTACTTCGGGGATTGTGAACTCATACCATTACCAAGTCTTCCGAGTGAAAAGCGACGGGCAAAGCCGCACCTTCGTCGTGGTACCTTAGCTGGCGGTAGCAAAGTTGATGATCCTCAGGGAATTAATCTTTCCATTCATGTTGGACCTGAACAGGGTCTGAGCGGGGGCAAGTCCGGTGGTAGTATTCGATGAAGGGGTGGAGAAGGGGTAGCGTAGCTGATTTAGGTGGTGGAGCTGGTTCAAGGAACGGCCTCGGGCAAAAGCGAACCGGACTAGGTGAGTACAGGAAGACCTTTGCACAATTTCCTCTACGTTCCTTGGTCAAATGGGCAATACTTACATTTCGAGGATTGTTTTTCTTGTATCAAAGCTGGTTCGGCGATACTACAATTAGTTGGTCTGAAAGATACACATAATAAAAGAAGAATTGTTCGTCTAGCTCTTGATTAAATTTGAAAGTACTTACCCTCGCCCTGCTTAAGACCATAAGTAATCATCTATGGGAACCGCGTACTTTCACTTCACTTTGTTTGCTTATCAAAGTTGTCTGCTTAGGGTTTTTAGTAGCGCTAGGTAGCTTATGGGCTATGAGGTAAAATGTTGCGTATAAATTATTTATATAAAGTTAGGATTATTTAAAATAAAATAAAAAAATGTGTTTAACTATTGAAAAACTTATCCTATTTTTAAGTTAAATGTTAAGGAAAAGTACGGAGCTAGCTAACAGACTACCATCAGGTACTACTATCAGGTAAGTATTCATGCGGGTTAAAATAATGATATTTATAAGGGAAAATTCGGATGATTCCTTGTTTGTATGTCACAAATCAAAATACAGCGTAGGCGATAGGAAATAGCACGTAGAGAGGTTATGGGGAGCACAAGATGCAGTAAATGGGGAGTTCGGGTGCAGAAAAGGTTTTGCGGTTAAATTGCTAACGTTATAGATTAAATTCAGAAGTACGGCAAAAAATAACATTTCGGTGGATTAAAATATAGGCACAAATTGGAATGCAGATGTCTCTGGAGACCTAACACTTCTACTAGAAGCATTGTTGGATTGAAATATACAACTAGGATGTACTATACAAATGAATGGAAAATGTGTTGGAAATAGAGAGGTTGCCACTTACTTATGTCACGGCGCGTTGTAGAGCTCTGGCTCGGGGCCTCGGGGTCGTCTGGCTTCATGGCCGGCTGTACCGTTGTTTCGCCCCCGGAAAGAAACAGGATATTTAGCAATTTGAGTAGGGTAAAAGACTTCAGGTGAGGAAAGGTTAGACAAATCAATTAAGACACAGGTAAAAGTTGGGTGAACGATTGGCAGCGGGTTCATTTACGCACTCTGTAACTGTCGGGTAATCGCTTGAATCGATTGAGATACAAAGTCAATTAAGATTAGGGTTCGTCGGACAGAGGTTTGATACTCACTCTATGATGAGATGAAAGAACTGCAGGGATTATATGCATTACTTTTGTAATTCAATTGTTTTAGACGCCAGCGCCTCCACCATTAGCCAGCCTGCCTATGGCTGTAATAGGGAAATATACTGGAGAACCTGGGGAAACGAGGTGTTACATCGATGCGGAAAGCCTTGTGAGTAGCCTCCGTTTTGAAGTCGTACGCCTAAAACGCGTGAAAATTGCGAAGAACTTGGGGCCATGGTTTCGGTGTTAACCTTTGAGACAAATGTTGAGGCATTTAATGGACGAAATCGCGAATTGTGATTCATGAAGCGTGTAGACGGATTCCTAAGGATACTTAAAAGTGTTACCACAACTTGCGACTCTTACTCAGGGAACGGCGGTTATAGAAAAAGTGGGCATGGCTTAAATTGCATTGCTTTTCGATTGTATTCTTGATAAAAATGCCCATCATTCGGACCTCGGAATTGACGTTGAATGTGAATAACGTAGGTGTGATGTAGGACATGTTATATGGGATCAGTCTGAGTCGAAAGAACGTCGACGATGCACCCCGGGTAGCTGTAACACAATATGCATTTAATAACATAAATCGATTGATTACCGTTGTCAAATCATTTAGCATCTGCACTTTGATGACTTATACTTACTGCACTAATTTCGCGAAATTTATCAACGCAACGAAATGAAAAAACTGTGTGAAATGTAGAAAATACGAAATTCTCATTCTATTAAAAACATTTTTCAATATGAATATCATATTCAAGGTAAGAGAAAAAAAAACATGTGCTATTTACAATAAAATGTTTACTGTTAGACAAATGCTGCTACTTAGAATTTCTTTCCAAAGAATAATCATAAAATGGTTTAAAAATACATAAAATGGTTTGCGATTAAGAAAGTACTATATTTATTTTTTTTAATTTAAACAGTATTAAAGGGGCGGCTAAAGCGGTCTTTGACTCTCTAGTAAGACGCTGTAATATAATGGGTTAATCTTTTCAATATTTATTATTTGATCATTCAGAGCAACTTTATTTTTACAAAAGTGGGTAGTAGATTTAAATCTAATTTGCTTGCTTATACGCGTGTATGCATGTATGTACATGTATGTATGTTACACAAGTTTCTTTGCAGCTTATTTCCCAGATATTTTATGTACACAGTATTAATAATTTAACAAGCGGATAACATACATATGCAGATATAAAAATGCAAAGATTTTAGCGCTAAATACTTTAATTACATCTTATTATAAATACAGTTACATTTAAGAGCGTAAACTGTTACAGATATACACGAACATTTATCCTAGCATACACTTACTCCGACTTGCAGAAGGGAAAATAACACGTTCTGGAATTTAATTTCCAATAAGACCTAAAAAAACACGATTCTAAATACTTTTTGCTAACCATCTGTCTCCGATTCGATTATGTAAAGGTAATTGCATTTAAAGCGTATTGGCTACGTTCACTTTGTGCTGCTTCAATCTTCAATACTTAAATAGAAAGCTAGCAGCGAAGTTGATAAAAGGTAAGTTGTACACAGTTACAGTAATTTGTCACCAACGTGAGTTCTATATCGTTTTTCTTCTTTTTTTTAATGCGTATGTAAATGTATGTAATGCGCGAGTATATAATAACGTCCTTAGTAGATGCAGATATGTTCAAAAGAAATAACCACATTACTTAACCTGACTAATCGATAAAAAAAATTTCGTTTTCGCTGTTGTTGTTATATGGTTATAACATTTAATTCCCACGAGTAATATATCACAAATAAAAATGAGCATCTATAATTCTATTCCTTTTTATTATCGTAAGTGTAGTAATCACATTAACATAACCAAATCTTTTACTTCTTAATCATGGGGTGTATGGCGATGTGAGTTCAATTTATTCCATTCTTCTTTGGGATTTGTATCTCTATAACCTTCTATTCTTCCTATTCAGTGTCAGTTGTTATATGCGAACGTACCTGAGAGTCAACGTTAACCGTCAACCATAGCGTTATTTCAATTCCTACGGTAGGAATTTAGGGTAATGCTGAAATACGAAATAAATATTCTTGGAATTAGCATAAAAAATGAGTGATATTTGCATTTCATTAGCATAAAGCAATTAAACGACTAAATTTATAAAATACTCACAAATTTTGAGCTACTAAATAGTGTTGCTCCAGTTCTATCCAGTTTTTTTTATTCTTCTTGTCATTGCGTCAAAGAATGAACAAATTTTGTATTGACAGACTGGAGTTCACTCTTCCGTATATACATATCTGGATCCATAATGACTTATTTTCCATTTAGATATTATAAAAGCTCTATTATTCTAAACCTCTAAGGATCCTTTTTCAGTTCTACTTGTTTGCTAGGCTTCGTTTCTTGCATAGTAATGCCCGCCATATTACTTAAACGCTATAGATTATCGTTAGCAAAGCTTAACCGATTTCACGGAATTTTGTTGATATGCCGACGCGGATGTGGAACAACGAGAACTCGTTCGCCGTTCAAGAAATTCACGCAATTTCGCAAAACATATGCCTGTCTGCGTTCGAATGTATAAACGTCTCCCGTAAATGCGATACTCATGCAAGTACCGTGCAGGTATATTTATATCGTTGCCAGTCACATAAAGCCGTGTTCGACAATATAAAATTGTTCGTGGATATGTAACACGCCAAAGAGTGGCCTCGATGTCTTTAAAGATATGGGAGTTTCTTCCATACGTTAATTGTTTATTTGTTATAAAAATTGATACACAGTAGCGAACTTCGCTCTTTGTCATAAAATGGTCTTTCTTTAATTTGCTGAAATATACACTGAAAATAATGGAAAAATGAATGGTGTAGTAGTAGATTTGTTTTAGTGAGTGGTAGATATTGTTTGCTAAATTCGTAATATTGTTTTCTATAAATAATCTGTTGTGCTGGTCTAAATGGTATGTCGTCGGTAAAGAACATAAAATTCATAAGTAAAGTATAGAGCACATTACGTTGAAGAAGGTATCCAGTCCCGGAAAACAGGCTCTGGAGGATGGTGCAAGTTTGCTAATCGCGAGGATTCATTTTCGGAAACTCCGCTGTTACGGAGCGACTTGGAGGGCCTTTTTTTATTATTAATGGCGTCTCGGGATCATAACCCACATGCCTCAATCTTGGATCAACTTTAGGTGTTAACACTTCACATCCCGGGGCCTATCGTGATTAATTAACGGTCTAAACAACAAAAAAACGGCCAACGGATTATAGATTTATCCGCACAGGCAGTCTAGGGATGGGAAGCCTTACAAAGCCGATATCAAACATTTACTTTCATTTTTCTAAGGATAGTAAGATCAAAGATAATTTTTGAGGACGGTGCAGGTTTGCTAATGGTGAGGATTCATTTTCGGAAACGGAAACGGAACGGAGGGCTTTTTTTATTATTAATGGCGTCTCGGGATCATAACCCATACGCCTCAATGTTGGATCTAGCTGCAATATTGAGACCAACTTGAGGCATCAACACTTCACATCCCGGGGCCTATCGTGATTGATTTACAGTCTAAACAACAAGAAAACGGCCAATTTATTATAGGTTTATCCACACAGGCAGTCTAAGGATGGGAAGCCTTACAAAGCCAATATCAAACGTTTACTTTCATTTTTCTAAGGATAGCGATGGCGATTGAAGAGCGGATAGAAATAATGACAGAAATCGAAAGTAACGAAGCTCCATACCCTATACAATATCAAACAACATAACAAACTAATATTTATCTCTATATTATCTGCCCATACACATATGAGGTCTCTGCATTACCATTTCATATTTGTTTACGATGATTTTAATTACGGGTTATGGTTTTAGAGGAGGTATTTTAAGGTGACAAGGACGCGAATTGTGAATTTATCTATACATTGCACACCTCTTAATTCTTTATGCTTGATCCGACAATAATACAGCAATGTTGCTTACCTTGCATTATTGCCTACACCCTTTCCTTTGCGTTTTAATTTTCAATAGCGTTTGACATCAGCGAATTTGCATAATATAGGATTTACACGCGTTAAAATTTGCGATGTCCTTTTTTTTCATCAATATAAGGCCATCTCGATCTCTTTCACGCCACCTAGTTGGCGAGAAAATCGTGTTGTAGAGGAACTGAGCTCGTAATGACAACCGTTCATTATCAGTGGTAATTTTTCAACTTTATAAGCATTGACTATCGCAAATCAAACACAATGAATGTGTAAAAGGATGTCTGCAATTATTCGGGCGATTCGTATCGTGGTATCGTCGTTTTACCCTAATGGCCTCGATTAAAAACATGTCTTATGTAGTAAGTAAAAAATTGCATTGGTGCTGTGTAGTAGCTGATGTGCATGCTTATTTTTTCAATAAAGTAAAGAATTTCAATTGGAATCTTTGAAGAAGTTGTAGTATTTAATAGGTTACAAGGTGTGACATTTTAAAGTTATTTTTCGTTACCAAAATAAAAAATATCGACTTTAACTGGTATTCACTGTTAACCATACTATTTCTTGGATTTTGACCTGTTATTTTTAAGCATATTCGAACAAATATGTCCAATTTCATATAAAATCATAATAATACGCACTCACAAAAATCCCTGCATTACATTAAACATCTTGAAAATGTCTACTTCAAAGCTTACTAACCCGTTGAAGATACTACTACTAATACTGCTTAGTGGTAGTATTAGTAGTAGTATTAGTATCATTGGGCAATGGCACAAATGCCTTTAGTCACTGCGCCCTTAATAGACCTATTGTAACAAAATGCCCTTATACATGTTAGAGCAGGTGAGGGGTCTTAATAGACCTTAGTATTACTCTAGGATTTTCATCAATGTTGTTGGCAACACATTTACATAGAATGTGTTCTGCCGTCTCTAGATCTTCTAGGCATAGGCGACTGATTTGATCTTCAGCTTTTGCTAGATTGAATAGATGATATTTTAGGACATGCATGACATGTTAGAAATCGCGCCAGTAATCTAAAGTCCTCTTTGCTGACCGATAGCACTATTTTTGTTGTTTTATTCGAGCCTGATATGAATGCTTTCATCTGTTTTTGTGATGGAACATTTTCCCAGTACGAGGTCTTTTGATTGTCCTTCAATGCTTTAATAACTTGTTTTATGTGGCTCTTTTGTAGGTCACAGAAGGGGTTAGGACTCTCTAGCCAGCTTGTCTGCTTTTTCATTGCCTTCGATCCCTTGATGGCCCATGGGACCCATCGCAAAGTAACGTGGTTTTTGTCTCCCAATTCCTTTAAATTATGTATACATAGGCTTTGATGCTGAATGGTAGAGTACCAAAACACATTCCTTGCCTTTATAGCATAATATAAACATGGATAATTCCAAATATTGATCTTAAATAGAGTCAACAGTTTCATTTAAAGCGTCTAAAATAGATTCAGAACTTCATTATACAAACCGGGTTTTTTGGAAGTGAAAGAAAAGCTTTATAAAATATTCGAGGAGAAGAAAGTGTCTTAAATATATAATAGCAGCCAGGACAAGCGAAAAGCAGAATTTGTGGATAAAGTGTGTGATCTAGTGTGGTACTTTAGAATCGGGAATACCAACACAAATGCCAACCACAACCAATGCAGTGTTGAAATTTGTAGGTACAATTAGTGTTGCTTTCTTGTTATTCAATTATGATTTCGTTGTAGGACCGTCAGGTGTTAAAATAACTCATAGAGAGTTATTTAATATTATCTAATAGGAAAATTTACCAGATGTTTCCAAAAAATTGAAATTCATTGAAAATTATGTTATGAAATATGATGACGAGAACCTTGTTAGTGAAACAAAATATTAATTTTTGAATGTAAAATCGAAGTTTAAAGAAGATGGGTTATGGTAAATAAGAAGTAAGAGAAATGAAAATTGGTAGGATGGGTCCGAAAACAATCAATCAGCGATCAGGATGGTTACTAAAGATCTAAGTACGAGGAGAGAAGAATCAAGAAAGAGTGCGGAAACACATGTGGTAGCACATGCATAGCCACACAGATCAAATTGCGGGAATAGTGGAGAAAAGAATTATCAAATGCAATGAACGAAATGGTCAAGTTCTCCGACTCGTGCGGCAAGTTACAAGAAATCGTACACAAGAAAACATAGAAGTGTATAGAAGTCGATTATTGCCTTTACGTGTTCCATCAGTATACTCGAGTTATTCAGGGAGCAGTATGAGATAGTTAAATCTACGAATAAAGAGTTTTATCCCAGCTACAGCATACTATAACGTACAAAACTGCAAGCGTACTCAGATGAAACGTCTTATACAATTACAGAAACTTGACACTAAAAATTGTGTTAACGTTAAATGACGAAGAACGCAACACTCTACATCTAATTTGGAAGCGGGATTGTAATGGCTCACTATAAAACCAATTCAGAAACACGTTTTTTTTTTCTATACCGTTGTAGTTGTAGTTCGCAAAATCCGGCACCATTTTCACCTCGCAATTGCCATCCTATTAATATTGTATTCATAAAATAAAGCGTTGACGTTGTCAATGCTGAATAAATGGCGGGGTAATTAATACCCATTAGTAATATATGTATGTTAACATTTTTTGAACTATTAAGGAATTATTATAATATCTCTGAATAAACGTCCTTACTTATATGATAATCCCTACACTTTATTAGGCAATACTTATTCTGCGTTTCTTATTGCAGTCAGGGGTTATTATTATCGTAAATTATGTTTGCTAAGCAGGTATTGCTATAGTTTTGTAATAAACTACTACTTATGGATGTAATAATATCTCTACGAAGTTATGATCTGAAGATTTTTGTTTATTTTTGCTACCACAAATTGTTATATCTACCTAACAATTAATATTACAAATCGTGTAACACCGTTCATTTTCAAATCATGTAAGTTAAACAGCTACAATAGTTTTGGCTAGCTAGGTCGGACAAATGTGTGCTACGCGGCGGTTGATGTTAGTATACAGGTTTGTTCGAATAGATGTTACCATTTACATGGGATTGACCTTTATTTTAGTAACATAACACACACTATGTACACAAGTCCAAATAAAGCTAATGCACTCCTTCGCTCTGTAACTCCTTGGTTCTCAACCATGTGTAAAGTCTTTTCACCATATAGGCCATAGCTTGTTCACACATTTCCGTAGGTAGAGCGGACAACCGTTGTTATGCGTTCTTTAAGGGCATTAATGCTAGTAGGTCTACCGTTAAGGAATAATGCGGTGGTGCTCCATCTTGCTGGAAGTAACCAGATGTTATAATACGGAAGGGCAGATGTCTACAACAAAATTCTGCAGTATATCTAGGTAAGAATTTCCCGTTTCAGTCTGATCATCAAAAAAATATGGATCAAGTAGCCCAAAGATCGAAATGCCACACCATATGTTAACTTCCTGAGAGGATCAAGTGTGGTCTATTAGCGGCAATTGTGCTTATTCACGTTGCCGCTCACATGAAATATGAAACACAACATTAGGGTTTATGTTCGTCATTTCTAGTAACAGTGCTGCAGCTCGTACACGAGCAATTTTATCAGTATCAAAAAGGGCCTGTATCATTTGAATATGGTACGACTTCATTCCCAAATTCAGGTAGAGCAAACCTACAAGAAAACTTGTCTGCGTGATTCCGGTTTCCAATGCTAATCACGTACTTGACATTCCTGGCCTCCTAATCATTGTGCCTTGACCATTTATGATGTTATCTACCGTTCGAATACTTCTGGAACGTCTGCTATTTCCTTTACAGTCATTGCTCATAGATCCTGCCCGCACAAATTTCTCATGCAGTCAACGGATAGCTAAGCGGCGGATCCTTCTGAAACTATTGTTGAAATCTTTTTTAAACTACTGAGAGTGACCCAAACACTTCCATCTAAGCTGCCACCTTGTCTCTTCCAAAGTAAATCAAACGACCATATTAGTCTGCAATAATAAAAAATGTAAAATTATGTGTACCATAGGAGTGGTAACATACTTTTGGACAAGCCTGTGTAATATATAAATATAAACAACCGCGATAATATGATTACATGCGATAGCATTTCAAATCAGTATGTTAACGTCTTTAACTAAATAATTAAAGTAAATATTCGAGTTATATAGAAACGAAATATTGCATTATGTATAAAATCAAGGCGGATCGTTTTATAATAAATACAGTGTATGTAGATATTTAGCTCCTCGCCAATAAACTAGAATCGCAATGTTTATACAGCAATATTTTCACAAAGATCATTAAATAAATCCCTAATTGGATGTGTCTGTGCCGGTATTCCGTATCTATTCTACATAAATTCGCTATTCACCGCGAACAAGCTGTTCCTGCCTACTTGAGATTCGCCACATTATTAACGCGGTACAGCGCGTTAGGAACGTCGGCTGTCATCGATGTCGGCGGGAGTAGGCCACCTGATGTAATACGATTGACACGCCTTCAATAATACAAATACCACACGACTCGCCTTCAATCGGGGAGAATTTTATTCTCGTATGGACGCACCTACTTTTTCTTTTGGTAGAGTCTAGCCAGTATTCAGATTAATTCGGATAGGAAATATGTAATACCTCTTGAAGAGGTACGACTGTATTAATTGAAGAATTTTATTTATTACATCATATCTATATATGATTTTGTTATGTTTATGATTTGGCCAAGTATTAAGCTGTGTCCAATTTGAACTTTGTTATTAACTTGTTAAGTGTAGTGATAATTGTACAAACAAACAAAATTAACAGGTGGTTGAGAGTATTTCAAAATTATCTACAACTATATAACGTGTGTATAAATTATCGCAAAAGCTATACGTAGCAACATTCTTCGTTTCTGAATCGAAAATCTAAATGGTAAAATGTACCATGCTTCATACGTCTTCACGAGGTCCTTGAAGTTCGGTATTTTAGCGCCTTAATAAGCGTTTGTGTTTGATATCTGTCGATACAGATAGCTGCAACATTGAATTTAGATCACTTTTTATTCCTATTTTTTCGTAAACAGTTTCTTTTTGATTTCAGACTCTGTTTTCAACATTTCCTCGTTAACATCCTCTAATGAAAAATACATTTGGCAACGATGTAGGACAATGAGTTTGTATTCTAATTTGATTTGATGATTAGTGGATTGCAACTGTGCTTACAAACGATTTGAACAAATCCGTAGGTAATATCAATAAAATCGAACGAAGTATGTCGCTACGTGTAGCTTTTGCGACAATTTATACACACGTTGTATACATTACATTACACCGTCGTGCCGGCGTGGTTTAATGAAATTTTTGACGATTTTTTGAGTAACATAAACCTTCTGATTAGATGGAAATGGCCTGAGAAGTTTAATATCCAATAACAAGAGACCTCATTGAATTTAGATTTACGAGTAATTTGAAGCAGTTCTATATTCTTTTTTGGCTTTATCTTTAGCCCCTATGTCTTAGTTTATATTGTTGCACTTGCAATTTGATGAAATCATTCGAAAAAACGATTTTTAATGTTTGTGTGTTTGGAATGTATAAACATTCCAAATCACGTCCACTATCTTGCTAAAGACTACAGTATCGTTATATGGGTGTAGCATTGGAGTATATGGCATACATACTAAACAGGAACTGTCCGCACGAATCCGTACACTCATTGGAAGGAGACCAGTTGGTCGCTGGTGGATCCTCCTTCCTTTAGTGTCCTCATGTTAGAGAGGTTTCCTTCTCAACTTTTGATAGATAACGGCCAGTACCGATCTCTCCGAACCTGCCTCACATCTTGCCAGCGGGGGTCTAGGGCGCGCAAGGTGACAATTATCGGCCCATCTGAGCCTAGGTCGCCCAAGTGCGACGACTATCAGCCCCGCGGAGCCTAAGCTGCCGCGCTATGGCAACTATCGACCAGCAACGGAAACAAAACCCACCGTAAGATACAATCGGCTCGCCAGTGATTTAAACGTATACAACGGGGATGGTCGAACCAAAGGCCTAAATCGTGTCTGTCGGGATGTTCGCTACCCAAAGATCTGTGACTGACTCAAACCATGACGGCTAGCTCCTGGCCTAGAGTCCAGGTCTGGCATTACGATGAATTCAAAGGATTCCCCAATTAGTCAGGATATCCCCCTGTCATTTATATTTGCCCCTACCAGACTCGTTACTCTGTGGCCAATCAGAAATTGGGTAGTGAACCAGCAGGGCTGGAAGCAAATGCCAGCCCTTATGGGATTGCCGTATATGTAGCATATGCATATACATTTCATATTCATGTGGTGAAAGATTAAACAATAATGCAATACCAAATGCAAATGATGTGTGCATCTCCATAGTACTAATGACATGTTTCTTTTAACTAATGAATATATCTACATGGCTCTTATGTACGGATATTTTATAGAGGATAAATAAAGTAATGTCTTTCAGAAAAAGAGATTGAAAGGAAACGAAACTAATGGGATCTTAGAATCACGAAATCAAGGAAAACAAAAATTGCCAAAAAGTGCATATATATATTAAAAAGTCACCTAAAATACTTTCTGCCAATACCTAAAGTTATTTTAAATTATTTTCAAAATATTAAAATATGTTTTTTTTTGTCTTCTTGCCCCGAGAATTCTACGTAATCATGCAAAATTACACATTCCAATTTTCTTGGTATAATAAATGACATTTTTTATTAAAACATACTGTAATCTTTTTATGTACGATTGAAAATGTTAATAAGATAATTTTTCTAATCTCGCTTCCTTGTTTTTTGGTACCTAATCATATTCAAAATTTATAGGCGTTTGAAGGCTGTTTATGACAACAATTGTATGGATGTGAAATATGTTCGTCAGTTGGTTCGACGCGCAAAACTCTGATACAGAGTAGGTGCTTGACGAAAAGCGATCAGGTCAACAAGTGTGAAAGACGCATGAGTGAATGCAATGATTCGCGAAAACCGCCCGATTACAAAAGCAAATTGCTCGGTAATTGGGCTTTAGCCAACAAGTAGTCCAGTTCAGACATCGAATTACAGAGAAATTTGTACCAGATGGTTTCCGCGACAATTAATGCATGGCACGAAAGAACCAAGAAAAATCATTTGTAAACTTCTTAGCAGTATCGATATTACCGGAGACGAATCTTGGGGTCACCATTATGACCTAGAAAACAAGCGGCAGTCTCGTCCTAATTTTCCACGCCTACGGAAATTCAAAAGAACTCCATCATCAACACAAAAAGTCATGCTCATAATTTTCTGGGAAGCAAAGGGAAAGTCGTACTGAATATCTGCCGAAGGGATCAATGATTAATTCGATAAGATAGTGAAAAACCATAACTGAAGGAACGTATTCGTAGAGTAAAGCTGGAAAAATTTTTCGTTGCACCACGACGACAGACCGCATTGCAGCAATATATGGTCCTGATTTAATACCCTTAGATTTTTGGTTGTTCCCGCAGTATACGAATGTATTGAAACATTTTTCATCAGACAAGTTCGAGCTGGTAAACAAGAGTTGTTTCAAATAAAAACGTAAGCTTCCGCGGCCAGAGTCAGTTAAAACTAAACGTGTTCCGAGTTTGGACCGTGTCATGTCGTTTTTTGTTAAATGAAAACTTCACGTTTCGCCCACAATCATATGGGGCTTCTTCAGGAGAGGGGAAGGTGGTAGGTAATAGTTAGCACGGTAATTCAACTTGTAAACCACGCCAGAGGCGAGAATCAACTGCGGTGAAATGAGGAGAGTGGCACGCTTTTATGCTGGCAGTGGGTCTGTCGCTGATTGGTTGGACGTGACGGTTATGGTTAGGCGAGGATGGGTTGTTACAGATGACGGGTTTCCATATGTCTCCGAGGGGGTAATCTGTGTCCCTTATTGATATTTATTGGATGTTTAAGGATCTCTATGGACTAGATGGTTAGATTGGTGGTAGCGTTATCGTTCGTTAGTTTACTGGTTGGATGAAGATGTTTATGGATGACTCTATTGATATCCTTGTTATGAAAACCATTATTGAGGAGGGTCTTCCGTGTGTAATACAGCTTGCTGGAAAGATTGTTGGGTTCAGAGACTGGCATCGCTTGGTGAACCACAGAGTTAATAACTGTGAACTTCTGTGCTGGATGTGAGGTGCCATTGCACTTATCAGTGTGTATGGGTTTTCGACAAACGGAGTGACCTAAGCTACCATCGGAGTTACGCGTGACCAGTACGTCAAGGAACACCGTGCACCATTATGTTCTATGTCCATAGTGAATTTGGTATCTGGGTGTTGACGATCGAGATGATCTAGGAAATCAGTTAAAGAGTTTTTGCCATGAGGCCAGATATCGGAATACCTTAGGTATCAGATCTGCCGAATCAAGAGCAGCGAATTCAAAAGATTCCATGAAAATACTAGCCACGACAGGAAAGAGAGAGAAGAGCCCATGGTAGCACCAGGTAACTGTTTGTAAAATTGTCATTGGAATAAAATATATGGAAGTGATACATTTTCCCACAAGCCGACATATGCTAGCAGATTCACCATGCCATTACAGAAGTTTGAGACTTGCATTATTTTGTTATTCTTATTTTATGAACTTGGAAATCTTAAATAGATTGAATCGCACATGAAGTCAAGTGAGATCATGTTGCTCCAATTTCCAAGTTCGAACTGCAGATAAATTTTACTCAAAAACTTTACTGAAAGGTAAAGACTTTGATGTCGATTGTAGGTTTCTACAGCTTATGAATAAATAAATAATGTTTGTTATGTAATCGCATTTCTAAGTATTACAGTATTATGTTCAAAATTTAAGACCTAATACACTAACGAATTAACAATATTCACCAATTATATGGTTCATTAAAGTGAAAGGTGTACAAATAAATTCTGTCGGTTTTACCATTATTATATTATAAACGCCTGTAAACATAAAAAATGTATATCCAAAAATAACAGTATGTCGATCCAACTATTGAATAATAAAAGAATCCATATTTAATTTCAAATAAAATTAGCATCTTATACGAATGTATTTTGAAGAACTTTTTTAATTAATTAATACCATAGCTTGTAAAGAGAAAACCATGTTGAGAAAACATCGCCTTGTTAATGTTTTAAATAATCGATAATAAAAAAAGAAAAATTACCAATTTTACTATTTTATATCTATAACAAGTCTAATGCTGTATATACTCGCAACAAACGAATGAACTGTCAGGTGAGGTATGCGCTTCCAGAAAGGAGTCTTTTTGGTTTAGCGTCTTTCGCGCTTGTAAATCATCGTTCTCAGAAACACAAAGTATCGTGGTGTAGTGTCAACGACCCCTTCGTAAGTTCACAATTCTAGCAAATTATCTAGATTGTAGAATATCTCATTGTCATTATTGTTTCTCGTTCAACATGCTTTTTGCGCTACCAGTAGCACTAATTTATGGTTTACAAAAGGTTTCTTTACACTAGCGTTTAAAAACTTTGGATCATTTTGTAAAGCAGTTAGCTATGTTTTATTTAATGCGAATCTTTACTTGAATAACTTCCTCTTAAAGTTGGGAACGTATTTTCACAAATGATATTCAGATTAAAGATTGTTGCGGGTATTTCAAGTGATATAAACGTGAAGCAGTAAAAAAGATAGAAAATAATAGAGCTAGGACAAATATTGAAGCACTAATACCTCTACAATCACACTGGACACACGTTTTTGTAGCTGAGCTATTAGTTTAGTTTTACTACTGCGTCTGCATTCATTTATGTATTTGTTAATAATTTTACATTTCCGGTTATACCGGAAGTAGCTGTCAATTTTCTTATTGTGAATGGAAGACCTATATATTATTACATTTTTGAATTCCCAATTCTATTTTAGGGTTTGTTTTATACAACTATGTAGCTATTTCCTAACGTATTTCAAATATTTGCATTTTTTGAAAAGTTTTGATAGATACACAAGTGTATGTGAACTTTCATAGCTGTAAGTGTGTAATTCGGAAAACTGAAATTTTGCAACCTTATATTGTCAACAGTTCGTTGACAATATAGGGTTGTATTCAGCGGCGGTGGGTGATGACGTAAATGGGAGGCCGCTAACAGTGATTCGATTCGCTCGTGTATTTTGCTTACATACTGTGCACATTGCACTATGCAACGGCAATACACGAGCGAGTCGAATCACTGTACGCCGCCTGTTCACCCACTGCCGCTGGCAGTGTTATAAATTATAATTTTAAAGATTTATTCGGATTATAATTTATAACCCGAATAAATTTTTCGAAAACATTATACAGAGTGATAGTTGCGGTTAAACTTTCAAATGTAAAAACTTAATTTTTTAAATACATCTATTTTTCCCTCTGTTATTGAATCTCTCTTAAAAAAATACTACAAAAATGTCGCATCTGAAATTGATACTGTTCAAGATATTTCAGAAAATGTGTATTGCAGCGCAGTTTACTTTAAAATGTCATCCAACTTTGTATATCTACATCTAAGTTATTCATGATCATTACAAAACAATCCAGCGTTGTGAAACGGTTTTTTTGTCATCAACGTTCATCTTTTTTTCCCTGACGCATCCGAAGTTTTTAAAATTCTTTATTATTCGTTTAACTGTGTTTGGTGACAGTTTCTGTTTTTGTAGTTACCGAGCAGCAAAGGAATCGCATGCTCCTCATATCGCTTTATTCATTTGGGTTGTAATATTACATGGTCAATAGTTCTGCAAAATTTTAATTTTTCACGATGCACCTTCACCGTTATAAAAGTTTACATGCACTTCCATCCATCTGTCAAAAATGTTAAAAAAATTCAAATATTTGAAATATGGTTAGAAATAGCATCATAGTTGATTTATCAAAATTAAATTACAGATTCAAAAATGTAGGATGTTCTATTTAAAATCACAATGTTTACAGCTACTTCCGCTAAAACCGGAAGTGTAAAATTATTAATAATATCAAACAACTTCTGAACGAAAATTGCTATCCCGAAACTATGGTAAATTCAGAAAAATTCAAAAAAGATTAAAAAAATTTTACAACAGTAATAAATATAAGTCTAAGGATCAACAGGAGAACATTAACACTGTGTCCACGGATTTGGTGCACAAGGAGAAAAACTTTTTTATTCTACATTTTATGAAAAAAAGTTGTTCTTTACGAAAGTTTTTGCTTCCCTTAGAACCATTAGAAATCATATTAAAATGCACTGATTACCTTCTGTATGTATATAAATGTTGAAAACGTGTTTGCTTACTTTCAAAAATTTAACTAAGATCAAATTCTTGCTGATAATCGTATTGTCCTGAAATTCTGTTGACATTTAATTATTTGTCTGTTTCAAATTTAAGTGACACGACATTTGCAATCACGAAAATCACAATTATACTACCATTGCAACAACGAACTTATTTAAGTGTTATGGAATTGGTGATATTTCATATCGAACAGCGATCAACAAATTTAACGTTAAATTCCCCGGCATTAATATCGATATTAATTCTTTGAAAAAGCTTGTTAAGAAATTTGATGAAACTGGCTCTTGTTACAAAGAAGAAAGCAAAGAAACAATACAATGAAAATGATGCATTAACTGTTCTAGCTATGGGATCTGTATTAGAAGATCCAAAAAATCACTCGTAAGAAAGCGACGGAGTTGGGTGTAAGCAAAAGCTTACTGCAAAAAGTCTTTAAGGAAAACAAGATTCACCCGTTCAAACCCAAATTTATTCATACTCTGGAACCCCGGGACGATGCGTTTAGATTAGAGTTTAGTACTTGGGTTTGCAAATATTGGGAAGAAGAGAATCCAAATTTTCGCATTAATCGAAAAAAACCAGCGTTATAAGAAAGTAAATGTGCGGTGTGGAATTTTATTCAATAAAATTTTATTTAGCGATATCAACGTGCGTTGGAGGCCAACCAGAGACGCCAATAACTTACAATCTTGGGTCACCATTCGTGTATTAAGAGAGTTGCGGCGATGGGGTGGAAATATTCTACAAACACTATTTTGCGCACTAAAGTGCTTGCTATAAGCAATAAAAGCTAATAACACTGCTGGCTCGTTCACAACAAATATAAAAAAGAACACTGTGAAATGTGGTTTTAAAAATGATTAACAAACTTTGCTTTCTTAAATATTTTAACATTTGGATTTAAAATATGGACTTACCCCGATTACCAAGAAATAATTTGAAATCCTCACACGAGAAACAAAAATGGAAGTAACCGTAATACATGTCCCTGTCTTTCAACGATGACTACGGAAATAGTAGATATAGTGAATTCAAACTATGCTCATCTATAGCCTTAGGTACTGGAAATGAGATAAATTCAAGAGTACAAGAAAAGCTTACGAAATCACCATTTTTGTATTTTCAAGGTTTCTTAAAATGCCTTACGTAGGATTGAAAACTCTAGTTTTATAATTCAATCTTCACTAGTTTGAAATATTTGCCAGTCAGTGTTTATGTTAAATTCAATCAAGAATTTTTATAAACGCACGAATTACAAACGTGCTGCCCGACCAAATGGCATGGTATCTTTTAAACTAGAGTTGGTACGGATATGTTTTGCGCCGGGAGGAGCAATTTTTTAAATTAATTCTAAGAGCAATTCTATACGGTAGATTCCTTAATTAATCATTGGGCGGTGGTCTCAGTCTCATTCAACAAATTCCACAAACCTGGTTTCTTTTACACTCGACTTAACAGTTCGTAGGCATCCATTGAACTATGTATGTATTTCAACATTAGCACAGCTGTCCTAAAATTATGCGTGGCACACATAAATTTACTGTTACTATTATGTTGTTTTAGATAGGAAAATGGTGGTTACTTATCTGGGTTCGTCACTCGCAAGTAAATACGTGTCCGCTTAGAGTGCGGACGAAAGAAAATTCCTTTTCCTGAGCATTTTAAATATTCGGGTACAACTGCTGTACAAATAACCCGCAAACATGTACATAATTAAAGTATAGACAGTTTTCTCTGCCCACGATACAAGTTTGGCTTTTTAAATAGAACGTCCGGTATATTACTATGATTTTAGATACCTTCTTTCATATTTGCTATACATCTTAGTTTTTGAGATAATTGACATAATTTGAGATCGTATCAATATTTTAAATACCTCACATGCTAGAGTAGTGGTTCAAAATTTGTTCGATTGAGTATTTCTTGGAGCTTTTGGCAAGATATCTAAGATATGGAAGATTTTTTATATCATCCAAATTCTACAAGATGGCCATCAATATCGTTCCTATATTACTTCAACTTTTTTAAGCGAAACGTCTTATTTATTTTTACAAAATATAATAGAAAAGCTCTTCTAGAACGATATTTAGGAAGTGCGTCCTCTTTTAGTACCTAAATTATGTATGCAGTTATGCAGATAAGCTTTTTGTTTAAAAACAAACAGGGTGTTGATTTTAGTTTCGAAATTGGTAATGTGTGGGATAATTTGTATGTATTTTGGGAGCAATCTGCCATTCATACTCTTTTTCACTTATCGTCAATTATATTTCGCATGACACTATCTGTTTTCTACTTCCTAATTATTAATAAAGACGAATAAACTTTGGTTTTGCATTAGGCAAGCTGAAGTTTTTGAAAAAGATTATGTAACATTTTCGAAATTTGGTAATACACTATTTAATTAGTGTATAGATGTTTACAGAATAAATAATTTTTTACTGTTTATGATTATGGAAAGCAGAAACAGCTACGAAAAATCCTTTGTATGATATGTGCCGTTGCGGCTTACCTACCGTTATTCATTAAAGAAAGAACCCTTTTACTTATTATTAATTGATTGAGCCTATATAAATTTACTTGTTCCCAAGTTATTTAAAGACATTTATAGAATTAGTCAATGTTCAATAAAAGACAATTGCATTAGAGATATGTTTTATTTAAAATAATCATAATATCTTTGTTGACGCAAATTGATGCGCAACAAAGATATTTCGTAAGTACATGGTGAAAACCAAGAGCTAATGGCGCAACAAGTAGAGAAAGAAAACCATATTCCTATTGACAACATTTATTTGAAACAGAGTTCAAGAAAATAAAAACATTTTTTAATTTTGAAAAGTGAATACCTGCGATATATCATTGTTTTTTAATTTAGTTACTGACATTTCTATTTTTATATTATTTCTTTTTATGAACTATTCTTCAGTTGTTCTGTGAAAACCGCTTCATTTCATTGCAACCATAAATTGCTTCATAAATTGTGATGTAAGCATTTAGATTATGTGCAATAATATGTATTTGTAGTACTACAAATCACAAACTAAATACTTACGTTTAAGGTTGTAGTCAGTTTTCCTCGCAAAGCAGACCAAGCCCATTTTGTGAATTCATTTGCTTTTTATTGTATTTCAAATAATTCGAGAGCGAGTGGATTTAAATATAGGAAATAAAACATATTTTACTTTTGTTTTTGAGGTAGAAATGTGTAGAAATTATCAACCCTAGTAGCACAGACGGTCGGTACAACGTTGGCTTCCGATCACGGGTAGCTTGACTCAACGTTGGCAGCGATGTCGGCATTACGTGAAAGTGTGAACATTTTACACTTTTGGCCGAACATTGGCTCGCAACGTTATTGCATAGTTACCCCATTTTTCGGCGGATTATCAATTTTTATCGTGCACCAACCTTTAACAAAGATTTCCTGAAAATTGTCTCACTGCTGTGTGCTGATCATGTTTACGTCACATGTTTACAACACTTGCCAACTAATCTTCAACCGACGCTGCATTGACTGTATTAGTTAAACATCGACGTGCTTTGATAAATTGCAAAAAATTGCATTAACTTGCTTTCCACCGTTAAATCGATGCACAATAAATCCAATCAAGTGGTTGATAGCATCACTAATTGATATACATTATCTAAATCCACGTTAAGATATTATTTCTTCAACTTGGCACAATTATAAATAAATGTTTCTAAAACGCATAATATAACTAAAAGTGCTTCAAACATGTTCCTAACTGTAAGAGACATACAGTTAATAAGGAATGCCAGTGCCAACATTTTCCATTGCCAACCATGCGAAATTAGTATAATGAAAGGAATACATTGTTAATCTATAATATGTATTAAACTGCTTGATAAGTTAATTCAGCCATTAATATTTAAATGAACAGTTCCAGCATTACTTTAATAGAAAAGAAATCATTATAGTCAATAATGTACATTGTTGCTCATTAATTTTGGACTGACTATTGAAATACAACGGTTTTATTTTCTTGGTTTAAACAAACAATTCAACATAATTTATTCATGCAGTTTTAGGCTTCAATCCGCGTTGTGGTTGGTTCCCGGGCTGCGTTAATGTTGCATTGGTGTACTGAAGTTTTGCTTGAAATATTTTTTTTCTACACTGCTGCGTTCGTTCGACTTTTGATGGAGTTAATTGTTGCTTAGTTTCCGGTTCGTACCAATATATCCAAGATTCGTCACCTGTTATGATTTTGTATGTAGGATTTTGAAGTTCCACTGTCCAAATTTTCTAAGCATTTCTTTACACTAATTGACTAATTGGCATGGAATCCATCGGGAACAGATCTTTTTTCACACCTAACTGTTTATGCAATATCGAATGTACTGCAGTCTTCAATATGTTTATGGATGCCTTTATCTCACGGTAACTTATATGCCGATGCTACGCACAGCGTAGATGTTTTTTGGAACAATCGATTTTCCTCGATTTTCCTCGATTTTCACGAAATTCATCGTGAAATTCATGATGAAATTCTGCAAATAGCATTTTGTGATGGTGTTTCATTACTGAAAATTGAATAAAGCGGTTCAAATCATTGTGTTAGGCCTTCACTAAAATGGTAGAAAATTATCCAATGAAAACCGGGAAATTTTAATTTCACAAATTGTTTGTTTGAAACACTCACCGTAAAGAAATTACTCGGCCGATTATTGCGTTATTACTGCTTCAATAGTAATAAATAGTGGTTCTTTGTAAAAACTTATGCCACTAGCCTCGTATTTTCTTTAAAATTATAAATACCAAAATTGATAATAGTAACTTCTACAATAAAAGTGATAATAAAGATATTTTAACTTATTAAAATATCTTTGCTGTTCTGCTTATTGTAGCATGTATTATAAAAAAGTTATATAAATGTACTGGAAAGTATCGAAAACTAAAATCTAACGTAATTGTAATAAAGCTTATTAGAATTACTTTTATTATTTCACCATATCATCTACTTTTGTTGTAACTTATATAACTTTATTTTCTTTTGTTTCTAGATAGGATAGAATGGTGAGAAGTCGAACCCCATCGCAGGGTGGGGGATCTCAAGGGTTCGAGATGGAGAGGAAATATTCCGTGCCATCGAATCCGGAATCCAGAGCTTTTTCCGGTACAGCGAGCGAAGACTTGCACGCTTGGTCGATATACAGGTATGTAATGTTTTGCAACAACTAGAAGCCTAAATCATCTATAATAATTTCCAGCTGTCAGGAATTTTGTTAAACTCATCCTACATTTGTTCTTGTCTTACAAACTACGAATTCACAATATGTTAAATGCGAGAATTACAAATTTTTCAAGAGTACACTCAAATTGTTTATTGAGCCAATTTATTTGTTAGTTATTGAGGAAATCAAAAAGAAATTAGAACGACTCACTTATTTTTTCACAATTTTATGTTGTTTCCAATCGAAATATTTTATTGCACAACAGTCCGCTAAAATAAGGTCAAGATCAACTTGTTGAGTTAATTTTTCAATTTACTAATTTATAGAACGTATATTAATGCATTGTACACGTAAGTATTGTATTCCGTTCCTATCTTCACCGTGCGAATTTAATATGATAAACCACCTACCTTTTGGACCTATGTCAATTACTGGACACCGCATTAAAAGAGTAAAAGTAATTGCAACAGTATAATAAATAGTACTTCAAGAATAAGATATATTTGCAAATTTTGATAAATTTGAAAAAGTAGGAATTAAAAAAGTGAACGTTACTGACAGAGCCCTGTGGTGTACTAGTTAGCACGCCCCTGCGGTATCAGGTTCAATTCCTTACAGGAACGAGATTTTCTCAGTTTGAGTGAAGTTATCCACGGTTTTCCAGCCACGGTTTGTGACATACAGAAACTTTCATGCGGGGTAAACCGCTGTGTGAAATCGGTTGATCGCACGAAATGCCCCGGAAGAAATTGTGAACCGAACTTGTACAAACTTTGCATCCTTAGAAAAGTTTAAGAATAATATTTGACTTTCCTTTATTTACCCCAACAATCAGCGGACTACTAGTATCCATATTTTAATTATAAAGTTATGACTTATTTTCCTGTAAAATCACAAGTATACAACAAATAGATAAATAATGAATAGTATTAAACGGAAGTGGAGTTCTTGGTTTCTAGAGTCGCTAATGCTTCGTGTTCATAAAGTACGACTACAGGGCATATTGCAGTACGCCATTCTCGAAACAACCCTATCAGCAAACTTCGTCGGCGAGGACGAAAAAAAAAATAAAAACTGACCGGAAGTGGAGTTTTTGATTTCTAGCGCCGTTAATGTTTCCTGTTCACAAAATATGTAGCCATTAATATAAATACGTGAAAGCAGCATAAATGTATATGTATTTTTTTTTTTTCGAGGTAACTCCATTGAATTGTATAAACACTCAGGTGTAAAATCTAAGTACTGCTTAAAGTCCATGTTATTCCAGGCTATAAATTTTTTGTGTAACCAAACTGCTATACTAACACTGTCATGTTCAACACTAACCATTTCTAATACCGGACAAAAGCTTGCAGATAAGTGTACTATAACCGCATAATAATAAACATTTTTTCCACTACCAAAAAGAATAATGCTAGAATAGCTTCGTCATGGTATTCATGGAATAATTCATGGCAAACGCAACAAAAGGAGAGAAAAAAATATAGTACCCACGGACATGTTTCTCCCTACCCGTCATCAGCGCGGTTCCGGAGTATTTTTTAACTCTACTCTCTATCGCTGTTGCCTTCCAGTTGCTGCGTTTGCCGTGAATGATTCCATCAATACCAAGAAGAAGCTATTTTAGCATTATTTTTTTGGTTATTGTTTCTAGGCATTTTCCGATGTGTTCCATTTTTTCCATTCTCAATAGGCTTACGAACAATACTTCCGGTTGCATCCATAAACAATGTAGAATTTTTAAGTGAATCTAGGAATGGAAGTTAAGTTGAACTATATATGTAAACGTTCAAAGGAATTCTAAGAAAACGTATACAATCGGAATTTTGTCGTTGCATTAGAATAAGGTCGAATAAATCCACTTGATGGCCATCATTTTTTGGAAACGCTTGGAACAAAGTAAAACGTCGCGTTGTCTTTGTACTAGTGGTTTTAAAGTTAGCAGTTTATTTTTGATAATGTGTCCTTCAAATCCTCTCAGTTGTGTCATTTGGGGTTCTAGGTGATTAAAATCTTACTTAGTACAATTAGCTTATGGGCAAAGCTTTTGGAAACGTTAGTTATAATTAAAACGAAACGTGCATATATGTGCACACCTTTACTTCTCAGGTATCTATTATATCTAAAATGTATTATTGACGGTTTTCCACTCATTCAAAACAAAAATATATTTTCCGGATATCAATGCCTTTCCTTTACAAGTTACAGAGAACTCATTGTCACTTAGAATAAATTCTCCTTCCTTGTGTACACATGCAGAGTACCTAGCACGTCTCAAGATTTTGACTTTATATTTCAAGTGCTCAAAGCTAATCTAACGCTTCCTTCTAGCGTAGCACTTTCCTTATCGTACTTCTTCAAGAATAAGTTCACTCTCGGATGTTACATTTAATAATTAATTAACTAAATCCGAGTAAATTCACCTGTGTGTTACATTTCCAAATAAAAACCTCCACTTCCGGTGAGTTTTTACCTATCTTCATCCTCGCCGACGGCGGTCCAATCGAGTTTGGTGGTAGGGTTGAACACGAAGCATTAACGGCGATAGAAGCAAAAAATACCACCTCCGTTTAATACTATTCATTATTTACCTATTTGCTTTATATTTGTGATTTTACAGGAAAATGCCATAACTTTATAATTAAAATATGGACACTAGTAGTCAGCTAATTGTTGGGGTAAATAAAGGGAAGTCAAATATTATTCTTAAACTTTTTTAAGGACGTAAAGTTAGTACTAGTTCGGCTCACAAACATTTTCTCAGATATTTAATTACGTCGGGAATACCAAGGAAATTAGGAATTCTCATCATTTACCGACGGAAGCCAAAATATATTAAGTGTACTTCCTGATTGTTAAAATTTGTATGAGTTGAGTTTCGGACTGCAACGGGACGTGCGGTCCGACCGACGACATGTTCTCGAGCTTTATCACTAAGGTATTCCGACGTATTCCATTTCCGGCTCTTTCTTTTTACTCTAACTCTGTCATTCATGCGATCTGCTGACAGCGGCATCCAGTCAGGCTTGCTCGTGTGCGGTATAGTTTATAAAATCGAAGTCAGACGTATAGGTTGTTGGTTTCGAAGAAGAAAAGGGAAAAATATAAAAATCTCACCGAAATTGAAGATAGGTATAGTGAAGAATGTACGCCGGAGAACGTCCAGTTGAAACTCTTAAGGGAGAGAATATTTGTGTAAACAATGAACTGATAAAAAAGAAACAGAAATTCAACGTAAAATGCAGAAAAGGGCCAAGAAGGAAGAACAACAGAAATAGTATATATTAAACACAATACGTAGGTATACGAAATATATTTACTACATAAACAATTCCGTTAACATGATAAAATAAACACTTTCTCATATATACAAATTCAAATACGTAGATAGTATATCATAATGATTGCATAATTCGGTTTCATTTTTGGAAACGCATTGAAGTGTATCCGAAGGTTCATAAACGTCAATGCTAGGGCCACCACCAAACTCTACCGGAGTTTGAGCGTCTAGTCAGGCAACAGCAGTAAATATCCGATCAGCAAAAAGATACTATACAATTTACGGGTACCCAAACACTTTCGTTGTTTCATGTATTTATTTGATACACCCCATCCAGTATATTGCTCCGAGCTGCTGTCCCCATACATCAATGAGAACGATGAAATCCAAAAATTGTGCAATGAATAAGCTTGTGTTATGCGTAAGCGAAGGAGAATCGTCCCTCGGTGGTAACTGGCGGATACTCTATATCTAGCGATCGATCCAGATACATGCGCTAGCGGTAGCTCCATTAATCAGATTTCATTGACGAATTCGATATATTTGCGTACACATATAATATATGAATTTAAAGCAAAACAAATGAAATATTCAATTTAAGAAAATAAAAACAAACAACATGTTCTGCGAGGATAGCAGTGTTCGACTAGTTAGAATTCACCACTGAACTTTAATACTAAAAGGAAGGTAACATGAAGGAGAAAAATATTACAACGTGGAAAAACTAGAGGCGTTTAGACAAGAAGAAAACACAAAGGTGACAAAGGCTATGGTGCACCACAAGAGTAGCCCTATCATAAAAGAAGACAAAATTAAATCTGTATTTAATGAAAAATTCAACGAAGGAATGCTATAGAAAACGACGAGGAAGAATACAATCTGGAGATTTGAATGGGAAAGTAGGAAACAATAATGGAGTGGTGTCTAGGAAGAAACTGTGGACACATAAGAAATAGTAACGGAGAAAGAATTATAAGTTTCTACTTAGAAAACAAAATAAGGATTGGAAATACACATTTCCAGAAAAAGGGAAAACACAAGAATAACAATGCAAGTACTAACTCCGAACGAAAAATCCGTTATAGACTATTTTCTAGTAAGCAAATGAAAAAGGGAAAGAGGCGCAGAGATTAGAAGAAGTACCACTTCCTAGTGGTACTTCTTAATATAGCTATAATAATATAGCTACCACATAATACATACACAAAAATAAAAAAAAGCAAGATAGAAATGAAAAAAGAAAAATAGTAATCACACACATTCAACTACAAGGAAATTAGGGAAAATAATGAAGTAGGAAATACAAACAAATTAGTGGGAAAGATATAAAGACACAATAATAGATGCGACTGAGCAAACCTGCGGAACCACAAATATAGTAAACAGAAATATTACAAATGATACAATAGTGGAAGCAAAAATTGTAATAAAAAAAAAAGAAATTCGAAAGCGAACTCGCAAACAAAAGTCTCAAATGTAAAAGGAATAATTAAGGAAGAAAAGCAAAATAGTCGGAAGAAGTTTGCAAATAAAATGAAAACTAAAAACTATCTGTTGGAGTAACAGCATGACAAAAAAGAAAGATTATAAAACATCAAGAAGAAAGAAGATGTAAATTGTGGAAGTAGGGGGGATTATTGAGAGGTGGCGCCAATACTACAAAGAACTATTGGGAAGAGAAGATATGAAAACTCAAGAAGCAAATATACACATAGAAGTATTCAAATTTGATCAAAAGGAAAGCATAGCCATGGAAGAAATTAAATAAGCAAAGTTAAAAGTTGCAAAAGCGACAGATCATGATAAAATATCGGCGAAAATAATGAAGTCGTAATTAAGGTATGCATTGAATGAGCTTCGGAATATACTAAATGAAGTTTATAAAAAGAGAAGAACAGCGAGGGAATGGAGCGTGGCCAATATACTAAAATGGGGACAGCAAAGGTTATAAAAATTATAGGGGCATTACTCTAACCGGTGCAATCACAGAGCTAGAAGCTAGAAGAGAGTGCACTCGGTTTTGGACCATTTCTAAGGGGCAACATCTAACTCGACACAGGATGCAGGATTAAGTATAGCTCAGCTCGGCATAGAGCTAAACAGACCCACCTTTTTGCACGTCCCGACTCGGCACACGCGTTTACAATGTGTATCTAGTGAGTCACAATAAAATTGTCCCTTACGGTTTGTGTCGAGATGGGGATATAGAAAGGGACCGCTGCAAACCAATTAGAAGTTATCGGATTATTTGTGCCGAGTTGGGTATCACCCTTTCTAAGAGTGAATGTTGGAATTTTTATTGTCGACAGATAGCGAAGAAAGCAGTAGAAGAGAGAAGAAATGAGCACATTTACTTCGTCGATTTAGAGAAAGCTTTTCATATATCTAGAATAGAGGACCTATGGTTAATTAACGAAGAACTACGTTAGAGCAAGAACAATCACAACTGTTTGAAACTGTTTGTAAGGAAAAACTGGGATGCATTCTGAGCCTTTTGCTGTTCACTCTGATACTAGATGAAGTCATAAAGGAAATAAAAAATAGTATTAAATCCGAAATATATAGAAGAAAATTGAGAAGTGTAGAATGAAAATAAACTAAAAGAAAACACTGATGTTAGGAAAGCAATTAAACAAAATAAAAACTATAACACACAGAGAAAACTTAAATAGAAGAATCAATACTAAAATAGTTTGGACAATACAAGATTAACGAAAATGGTTTTCGAAGCAAGAAGTACTAAAACGAGAATAAGAAGCAGACCGACGAAAAAACGGCGAGAAGAAGTTTAACAAGTTCTGGACAGAGGAGGACTGAAATGAACAACTCCACTCAATGCCTTACATCTACGAGGGTAGATAGGTTTTATGGATTAAGTAAATAAGCGAATACAATGTTTATTATATTTTAATTAAGCTATCAGTTTCGGAGATAATTGCTCCTTCAGGCTACATATAATACATATGAACTTATTAGGTCAGAATCGGTAACTAGTAACAAGGCTATAAATCCTGGTATTGCGATACAATTTGTATTCTTCCTAATCTATTTTGAATGCTAACAGAAACAAAAATTATGGTATTGCGATATAATTTCAATTTTTCTTAATTTATAAATCTCTAAACAAAGAAGTTTTAGCCGAAACCGGTAGCTTTGTTAAAATATAGTAAAAATTTTGTTTTGTTTGTTTGTAAATAGTTCATAAGGTTGTTCATAAGGTAGTCATCACGGTTGTTGTTCCAGCATAAAGTGTATAATATTAAATGTAATTTTCGTTTCTTTTGATTTTCAGGCAGAATCTCAATTCAGATTTCACGGATAGTGCGTTAGGATCGACCGATAAAAGTCCTTTGCCGTATGGCAATTTTCAATTACGTGATACGACAGTGCAATCGATCTTATCGCATCCCCGATATGGACCTAAGTAAGTGCTGTGTCTAGAGTATTAGATTCTCAACTTCATTGATAGGACTAAATTTATTCATTTGCATCTAAAGTTTGATGCATTTGATTTTTTTCAGTGTGATTCAATATTATAAAACAAAGAATAGGTTGATTAATAGCGTATTAAAATTGTTTCCTTACAAAAGCAAGTAAACCATTTTAAAAAATGAAGTCTCTAGCTTTACTTAAGAATTTCATTTCTAACTGTATGCACTACATTAATTTAAATTAACCCAATCCGAAGACACATACGCAACCACTGCATGCAAGATTTTTTTAAATAATGTCATAAATATTGCGTGACACCCTTTTTATTTTAGTCTTCGAATTTATTATTCACGTAAACAGGTTCTAGCGAAAATCAGGCCAGCTAGAGCCACAACCAGAACAAGAACAATAAAAAAAGCGTTGTTGGAAAAGATTCCGTCGTTTTTTCTTCGTGCAATTATTATGTTCTTGTCGCGATAAGTATATCTCAACTCTTACTAATTAAAATAAAAGACTGTTTGCTTGATTTATTGTTATGCACATGATTTATTTCTTATATTCTACTAAATTACTGCGCAAAACAGCAATACTTTCCAGTCATAATTTACATGTATATGATATCTCTGTTTTACATTTATTGCAATATTTAATAAAGTAACGGCTGTATCCTGTTCGCAATATTTGTTTTTGCTATTGTTGTATGCTGACTAAGACGCTTCTTTCCAAGTTATATATATTTATTAAAAATATGTGTGTATAACTATTGTGGCTGCTTGACGAGATAGGTACAGTTCGTGAAGAGTTTTAGTTACTAATATCTGCATTTTTTCTTTTTCTGAGTATATATTGGCTTCATTATCAAAAATTAAAACATCTGTTCATGATATGAACTTTGATCTGGAAAATTACTAATTGACCTGAATAATACACTGAATAACATGATAACATAACAGATTAACTTGACTAAGTAATATGTATAATACAATAGAAAATAATACGAGTGATATATGACACTATCAAAAATTTTCCTTAACACTTTAGGAGTCACTTTTTTTTTAAATAACTGTTTAGGTGTTATAATTGAGTTTACGTCATAAAAATGAATACAAAGTATGGTATAATTTTTTAACGAAATCAGATGCTGACTCGCCATTTCTAGTGCAGTTTTCCTATGATTTCTTTTATTTATTAATTGTAGTAGACGATAATGCTGGAGTTATTCGTGATAGGTCCTGGACGGTCACGGTCTTCCAAATCGCCTGTTTGTTGATATCGGCGAATGGTTTATTGTCGACGGGGTTAGATTTAGTTTTTTCCCAATTTGTTTGCCGGAATGAGCTTCTTCATGCAAAGTTATGGCATTTCGAACACTGTTATTACCTCACAGTATTGTTTATCACAATAATACTTAAACAAAAGCTAAAATCGTATTAAAATATTCTAAATGGTCAAGCTGGGTAGGGACGAACCTCTAAGAGAAACAGGAGATGCCATAAAATCTTTATCTGCTTCGTCCCATCAATAAGATGTGACTAATAAATATATTACAATAATTGGGTGCAAATGCAATTGGGTATTCCGGGTCATAAAATGTGTAACTAAATTTCTTGTTCGTAATATTTTGATTATTTAAGCTGCAGGTGTGTTTAACGACAAATATACATTGAGATTATGATATAATTAAACTAAGGCATTGTAAAACTTTCTCTCTTCGGGGACGGTAGTGTATATACGTTATTAGCGAGTGGAAAGCGTTGAGGATATTCTTCAGCAACTGTATAGCATTCTCATTACAAAAACGATAAACAAACACCATATTTAATAATGATGGCATAGTATGGTAAACAATACACAAATATCGGCAACCTCCGCGCCATACAAGCTTAATTAATTATATAATAATTAATCCAGGTTACCGGTTGCCGGTTGATGATGAGGACCATTCGTGTCCTCGAAACGGCTGTCCCAGATTAATTATTATATAATCAATTCAATAATGTGGTGTGGAGGTTGTGGATACTTACGTGTTGTTTAAACACCATACTTGCATATTGTACATTTGAGTAAGTGTGTGGCATTTTCTAATAAAATATTGTATAAACTGGAAAATAAACATTAAATCACTGTCACAATAGACTGACACACAACATTATTAAATGATTTTGAGCCTCGAAAGGATTGATTCAGATAACCGGTACGTCATGTGTGATAAGAATTAAAAAAAAACTTTTAATTGAGAAAGTACCTGACCTTTTATTTTACATGGGTAGTCAACAAGGATATTTTTATTTTATTTAAGATGTGTTAGCTCGAAAACAAGCGAAAATTTGGACCAAATACAAGAACGTTGGTGAACAATGTTTAATTACCCTCTAACTTGAAATCAAATGAAAATCGAATAAGAACATATTTTTTTTTTACATTATGTACAATGCACTCCTGGAGTTTGACCCGTTCCTTCGAACACACCCAGTATATTGACTAAAGTTTTGGGCATGGAAAAGCTAACCGCTAACCGTATTAGATAGTTATGGACTATCTCGAAAAAGTAAAAACAATAACGGGCGCACACTACCCATTTCTTGACAGAAAATTCCGGAAAAACAGTCGCATTTGAAGAAAAGCAAATTTTGTTCTACTGAGGTAGGCTACGTATGGCCTTACACTCGCCATAGGAAAAATTCACGAATTGCGGCTCGAATTAGTAGACCACCCTGTTCACTAGATTTCAGCAACTTTCTTTCTGTTTCTTATGCTTAAAGTTTCACTCAAAAAGCAGAGATTTTCATCGAATGAGAAGGCCATCACATTTTTTCATCACACCTATTTTGATGTCAACTAGTATCTGGACGGATTAAAGAGATGGATGCATCGCTGGAAGAACTGTACAGGCTTACAAGAGAACTATGTTGAAAAATAAAACTGAATTTCACAAAAAGATACATGTTTCTATATTAAGCTGGAAACTCTCCACACTACCCTCCCATATTCAAGTTTGAACTTGCGTGAAGTGTGCACTGCTGGTTCGGTCAATTTATAGTTTGGTATGGTTGGTTGATGGTAACAGAGGTTTTTTTGCTTAAGGTTGTTCTATTGCACTAAATGTAATTTGAAATAGAACAAAAGTAGTATACTTTTTTTTCTGCAATAATGATAGCAAGATACTGTACGGTAGTATGGCAAAACAACACTAAAGCATCAACATATTTCGCACCACGCGAGTGTCTGGAGCAGCTGTTTCGAGGATGCATAGATCCCTATTATCAACAGTATGTCCAAAATATGTGAGAAAAAGACTTTAATCGTAACATGTCTGTTCTATCCTTACTCTTGAGAAAAAACACTTATTTACAATTATTTGCTTTTACCGCATACACCCTAAAACTAAGACATGCGAAAAATACGACAAAATAGACGAAGGGGTTCCTAATCGCGATCATTAGTTTCTTAATTTAATAAATTAGTAAAACTGCCTTGGGATATAAGTAGGTATAAAGAACTTAAATTCATAAAAAATGTAGCTGTTTACAAAGGTTACTCTTCTGTAAATGTGCTCGTATCCTAAAGAATGTGCAACATAGGCATTATGTTGCTATGTTACCTGCGATAAAAAAACTTGCGAAACTTCCCTTCCGCAACGTATCGAAAGGTACTGGTAAAACTTGTAAGGGTCAAGATAATGGACGTATGTTTCAGTTCGCGAAGCACATTCATAAATCTTAGAAATCCAAAAGATAAACCGAACATGAAAAAAAAGTCGGGAATTTATAAAATTGCATGCAGTGATTGTGACAAAGCCTATATTGGTCAAACTAAAAGAGCGATAGGCACCAGATTCAATGAGCACATTAGGTACTACAGATACGGAAGAATGGGATCGTCAAGTGTAACACAACATATAAACGAAAGCGGGCAAAATATTAAGTTAGAAAACCTTAAATTAATTAAGAACGTAACTTCGCCGGGGAAATTAGACGCTTACGAAACTACATGAAAAGGGATCATTTCGTCTATTCTTTCTAGATCCGATACTTTAATGTTTTCATCGGCATTTATTTACATTAAAAGTAGAAAATTTTAATTTATTTTATACTTTTAGAAGTCGTTTCCGAATAATAGGTTTTATTGGTTAACCTTTCGATTGTTGAATAGCTTAAAATAACGAAGTCAATAAAAACTAATACAATCTTACTACATATGACTTAATACTTTGAACACTATGAACACAATGAACATGTCAGTCGTTTTAAAGGAACTAATAGTTAAATTCTACTTAATTATTTTTCTTTTCCTTTAATTATAAATGATTTTTATTTTAAGCGTGTTGAAAAAAGAGTTTTATTGTATTTTTCTCTGTTTTTACAATATACCTATTTATTTTAAAGAATTTGGGTTTCCGGGTTGAAACCGCGTCGTACGAAAAATTCTTCGCATAAATTCGACGGATCAAATATTGTGAATTCGAGTCGAATTGCAAGTATCGTGATTTCCTGTTTGTTTCCAAAAGTATTTGGTTTCTTACTGTTTGTTTGATATTTCGTTGGATTTCATAACTCTGTAAACAGACAAATATATCCGTATATTTTTCAACTCTCAGGTCGTATTTTACAATCTAGATACTCGATAATAACAATCTTTCCCACCTGTAATTTAGGCAAGCTGCTTTCACTAAATAAATCGTAAAATTATTTTTATAACATTGTTCAATGTAACACCTCATAAATCACTCCTCGTTATATGGGTAAATGAGAATCGTACGATCGGATTAATTGGTAAACAAACTAAGAATTCAAACAGAATCGCGTGCGTACCCATGAGTGTGTGTTTTTCTTGCATACAAACTAGTATTCTCGTGCAAAATTCTTGCTGCACCTCGGGGCCTTTAAAATAGAAAAGGTTAACAAAGTGAATATGTGCCCCACCAGTATTGCTGTTAAATATGTTAATACCTTTGCAGACAACTATCTTCTTTCCATAAACACTTTTTTATAGTAAACACGTGTGTAATATGCATTGCAAAATAGTTTATACTATGCGAACTACTTATTACTATTATAAGTGTATAAGACTACTGCGAAGTAGTTCTCATTATTGGAAAATGTTTAAATTTCTTGGGTTAAAGACTACCAACTTATAATTAGTTATTAACTCCCATTTAAGTCTCTTCTTTGAAAGTTGCTTGAAAATGGTTATAACTTATAGTGGTTCAAATCTTGTACAGTTTATAGTTATTACTTTTTATAATGCTAGCTCCTCTTTTTTATATTATTATTTATTGTCACTTTAAAAAGTTTTTGAGAGTACAAGTTAATTGTAATCATGTGTTTAGTTTCGGATATATCGTTAAGTCACAATGACTTACAAGGTTAATATAAACTAAAATGTATAACTAAGATTTATTTATGAAAACTAGAAGTGGGTAAAATGGTTTCTGGTAAAAACAGCATTTGCTAAAACACAGAATTTTCAGTAACAACAGAAAGCGAGTTATCTCTGAAAAAATGAAAAGCTTCAACGTGATTATGTTTTGTTTATTCGCTTAGCGCGGGCCTCAACATTCAGATTTTCAGTTACTTTTATACGTTACTTTTACAAAAAAGTAGTAAACAAGTTAGGCGCTGCAATTTTTATTACTCCAAATACATAGTAATTATTTTCGTTAAGTGGGTGTCCCAATAGAAACCTGAGGATTTAAATTCTGAATAAAATTCGTTGTTTTCGTAAATTCATCAATTCATTAACGTCAATACAAATGGGGAACCTTAAAATACAATATGTGATAAATCTCCATCGCGACTACTTCTGCATATGGTAATTCTTTTTTCAAAATGTTTAATTACTTTGTTACATATATTGTAGATGTCCAACATAGTCAATTTTGCCAATAACCGCACGGATATTATTTTTTAAATTATCAGCTATCTGCGGATTGTTTGCGTAAATTGCACGATCTTGAGAGAAGCGCGCATTTTCGTAATAAGTCTAAACATTTTTTAAACGTTCTTCGAGGGTGAAACGCTGCATCATGAAACTTACAGCTTTTTATATGCAATTAAAATCTGAAAGTTCATGCTGGAACATTTACTACTAACATATTTAGTAGTTATTTTAATTAGCTAGTCTTATTAAAACAAGTGTCTCAGCAACACTTGTTTCTATAGTGCTGTTTTTGTGGAATTATAAACCTGCACTGCAATTCTTGCAAAAATAGAAAATCTTGGCAAGTTTTTCCAAGAATAGCTCTTCCACCATATAGCTTCCAAGAAACCAAGAAACCTTTCATAGCTTTTTCCTTAAATTGGCAACGTGCAAACAAAACAACTAGGAGTTATATTGGAACTATTTGTAAGGTTCATAAGCGAACATGTTATTTAAATGTACTGAAAATATTGCCTATTTTAACATCAAAATATTGTACTGTATGACTCTTGGGTCTCGTAAAAATAATCTGCAGGAATATAAATGAAATGATTACACATGTTCACACTCTGCATATTATCCTGTTAACAGTTTCTTTTTCTTGACAGATCCGCGTTAGGTTCCAATATGTACACTTATTTAAAATTTGGTCTACCGAGAGTATTTCCGCCTAATCATAACGGTTCCCATCGTTCAGGGACGCCCCAGCACTTCAGAAATAACACTACTCAACGGTCAACAAATATCAGGTGGGTAATTGTCGATATCCGGACACTATAGATTCAATCCTAGCCATCCAGATATGACGAACCCATTCACTTCTAAATGGATGTGCATACCTTTCTTTTTTTCTATACGTACACTGTTTACATTGTTAATGTTTAATGTCTCGACATCTAGGGCGTCGAAAACAGGAAGCCGTGGACCCAGGGATGGCAGTTCCGGCTACGACAGTTCCGATAACGAAACGACCAATTACAAGAACAGCCGGAAGTATAGGTCGGATCCGGATTTTCGGATGCAGAACGTACATTCGTCTTACCATCAATCTCCTGTGCCACAGAAAGTAAGAGTTTCTTGCTTTTTTTTGTTTTTTGATACATTGGAAGAGGTCATTTTAAAACCGACAATATCCTTATTAAGAAGCAAAATTGGGAAATACTGTTGCTTTTATTATTTTTCGAAAATAAGGCTTTTAGAAGACATAATATTCTCGTATTTTTAAAGTATACTAACTTAATATTCTGTAGCTAATCCCCTTCCTAGGCATTTAAGGTTGTGAAGTTTATGTTAAAAGATAATCTCTAATTAATCAAAATTTTTAACAGGTTCTTGAAGAATCCATTAAAAACAGTCTACTATGAGTCTTGTTATTGCAATATACAATCGGTACGCCATTTGCTTTTCAGTTTTCGTGGCTTTACAATTGTTTTAAGGTGCAGTCCATTGTCGTTACTTTTTCAAAATATTGATACCAAGTTAACTTACCTAGTAAGATTACCTTTAAATATACTTCTTGTTTAAACTGCAATCTTTTACTAAAGAAAGTTGGAGGTCTTTACCAAGTTTTTTTTTAGCAAAGGGAACGCATATCTATTTCGCAAGATTCAACTTGAAGCCCTTTTTGCTTTAGCACGTTTTTATGTATCATTTTGAGAGTCCTATGATTGGCTTAGTAAGATCATTAATTCTTTCGTAACCATACTCTATATAACAAAGATAATGCGAACCTGAGTCAGTATCTTTTACATTAATAACTAATTAATGATTGCAATTATTGAAAACATGATTCCATTTGTGGTATTTCTATGGTTTTGATTCCTGTTCGTGTCACTTGCATGTATAAATTGATATATAACTCATACATTAATGTAATACATCTTCTGAAGACACCTCGATTGTCCTCCTCTAAAAAAAGCTTGCTAATTTCAACTCATGCGATTGCTGCAAACCCAACCTTTGCAAAATTCTTTCTAAATGGCAGGCATGTCTTGTTTAGCACTAGAGATCGCCAAAAATGTCTGGTTAATCGTTTCGAATGTTGTGGTATTAACTGTGAAACAAATGGCGATACAAAGTAGAGTAAAACACTCTCGGAACCACGTTGATTACGTCGGGTTTGACGACTTGCGTTGTTTTTGCCGTAAATGATTCCATGAATACTACGAGGATGCTATTTTTGAATTATTTTTGGGTTAATGCTGCGTAAATTTCGTCGTGCATTTTATCGATTTTCTCAAGCGGTCTATTAGCGAGCTACTGTAAAAAGGTCGACAAAACGGATAAAAGTACTAGCTATTATTATTAGGAACGCCATTGCTAGAAAAAAATATATTTTAGTTTTTATACTGTAAATTCTGGCTCGACATCCAAGAATCCTAATTCCTACTCATCCTGTTTTTATACTACATTGGAATATTATATGCTATCACATTATTATATTATTTTTAATATATTGGTATCAATTCAATTATTCTTCGTTAAATTCATACACAGTGGTTTTGTAGCCTCATCCTGGTGTACCTTTGGCAGCTCTACATCAAGGTGGGTTTGGTAACAGCAATTCAAACTGGAATCGAAACAAAAGCAATTCGGAAGCCAATCTATTATCTGCTGAATATACCAGATCCTACCAGAATATGTCGACGCATTCAAGAGATCCGAGAAGGAATAGTGTAGCAGATTTTGTTCACCACGACGTAGTCGACCATAGGTATTTGAATTTCATAAATTTCCAAAAAAAAAAGTAGCCTATTTGAGAATTCATGATACTTAACGTTTAGCCATATTATGAGACCTCTGTCCAAAGCGGAAAGTCATCTATCCTTAGCAACATCTCGAAGAGGTCCCTCGGTAATTCGTGGTGATTATTTAACAGCAGACGATGACGTTCCAACTGCTTTTATGTATCCCCACTTACAAGTATGATTTTATGCCAATATTGAACTTTTTCAAAAGCATATCAGAGGTTCATGTTTATAGGTCTGTGGATTAGGTATCCTACCAGAATCTTCCTCCATGTGTAGGAAAAAGCAGCATCTTCTACTTAACGATATCTCCTTTGAGGTGCGAGGCGGTGAAGTTCTTGCCGTTATGGCAACGTCCGAAGAAGAAGGTACTGCAATTCTAGATGTCCTAGCCGGCAAAACGCGACCTTTAGTCGGAGACATCGTCCTTAACGGCCAACACGATGTACGGCAGCATTCATTAAGAACTAGAGTTGCTTACGTCCAGAATGACTCTCATCTTTGCAAAGACATGACGGTGCTGCAAACTATGCGATTCCACTATGATTTAAAGAAACCCACCCCAAAATTGGAACATCTTAAAATCGACGCTATGGATAGGGTAAAATATTTTTTTCTACAGTGAAATCCAGTAGTAGTTGCTTATTTTCAGATAAACGTGTTAATTGAAGATTTAGGACTGGAACAAGTAAGACACACAAAGGTTTCGAACATGACTATCTCTGAACGGCGAAGATTAAACGTAGCTTGTCATCTTCTTCTAGACACCGATATTGTCGTATTAGACCAGCCGAGTAGAGGGATGGACATCTTCGACACTTTTTTTCTTGTAGAGTATTTGAGACAATGGGCTAATGGTGGTTGTGGTAACGCTTTAGGTAACAGTTATCGAAACGTAATATTTTGGTACCATTTTTTTTTTAATTTATCTAGGGCGAATAGTGATTTTAACATTACATCCACCAACCTACGAAATCTTTACGATGATTTCAAGGATTTTGCTGATATCAGCGGGTAGAACGATGTACAGTGGCAGAAGACGAGATATGCTGCAATATTTTGCTATGGTTGATTATCCTTGTCCATCGTTTAAAAACCCGTCAGATTATTATTGTAAGTATAGGCGATGTGTTTGGTGTGTAATATCATACTACTATGAGAAAATCCAAAAGATAGAGAATAAATCTCCGTAACTTTATGTTTAAATGTCTAGACATTTTTTTTTATTTGGAAATCTATCCCTTGAATACCTAAACCACAACAAAGGCCTGTTATTTTTGTGGTTGAAAAAATTCATATGTGGTGGCATAGGTCATACAAAATTGTTATGTAGAAGTTAATTTCTAGGTTGCAACTTTTTGAAAAAATTGTACTAGTCTGCCAACGTTTCACCCCTAATTGTATGCAACTTTCTGTAGGGTGCTACGTTTGGTGTTGCTTGCGAGTACCCAATGCAATTTGCACGCACTTCCAATATCTAATAATTATTTATTTTCAGTGGATCTAGTTACCTTAGACGACTTATCAGCAGAAGCAATGCTTGAATCTTCACAAAGAATAGAACAATTAGCGGAAGTCTTTAGGCAGAAAAGGGAACCATTAAGCGATCCAGGATTGCCAACATCTTTACCCTTGCAAATTAGAAAAACCAATTTTATTGCACAATCTTTTATATTATTCACGTATGTCTGTCTACTTCTCTTTTATTTCTTTTGTCTTCACACAAATGCTTCGCAGGAAAACAATGATCTATACTCAACCGAAGACATTCCTGAATTGGCTCAGTTTGATAATTTTATCGGTGAGTTTATCTCTGATAATGGGTGCTGTTTTCTGGGATATTCCAAGTTCGGATCCACAACTGAATCTAAATGATAGATTAGGCTATCACTATTCGACCATGTGCGTAGTTACCTGGCCAATTTTGCTTATACTGACGCTAATGGAGGTTAGAAGAAATCGGAAGACGGTTGAAAGGGATATTAGCGACGATCTGTATGGAAGATTTACTTATATTATTACGAAGGTTTGTTCTGAATCGCAAATCACTTATTTTAACTTCAATATTATATTATGAAATTACAGATCTTGAGAGCATGTAAACAAATTAGTAGTCTTAAGCTTTTGTCTTTTTATAGTTATTTATATCACAACAAACGTAAGTGCACTTACCGCCTGAGTATCGTGTTATATTTTTCCAACTACTGGCAAAACTTTGCGTTTTACGAAAATATTTGACATTTGTATTAATACTAGGGACGTAAAATTCCATTACATCTCGCTGTCAAGAGCAACCAAAGTAAATAACTGTACATCCCTCCAATCAGAAGCAGGGCAGTAATGATTGACTTACGTAGCCAGTACCATAAGAATTTGGATGCTATAAAGAAGTAATATGATAATAATGTGTCATATTTCAGACAATTGTAAATATTTTCCCTTCGCTTTTCGTATGGTTAATCTACTTGGTGCCAAGTTATTCAATGAGCGGTCTCTACATGCAAAGTACTGGTAATTATAAAGGATTCTATATCTACCTAGGTAAGTTATAACTAGAGTTATAACTAAAGAGTTATAACTAACGGACGTTCATTATATCCATTTCCATGAATAGAAGCTTTCTTCTATTCATGGAAATGGATATAATGAACGTCCGTTAACTATACCTTTTTATTGTCTTCTTTTCAGGTGTAATGCTCTTATATTTAAGTTGTGTACAAATATTTATTATCGCCTTCATATATTTGATACCGTTGTCCAACACCGCCACCTTTATATCATCGATTGTCTTGACGACATTCTTCTTCGTAAACGGCTACGTCATACATTTCAGGGACGTTGCGAACTATACGAAGTGGCTCGAATACCTAAGTCCCAACGTTTGGTTATTCTCATACTTACTTAATAGAGAGCTATCGCCTGAAGCTGTAACTAGCAGTTTTCCAATGACGTTCTGTAAAAGCAAGCAGGTAATCTTAAAGCTATTTGTCAATTATTGTGAATAAAAGTGTGGCAAGTATTATTAAATATTGATAACAATTACTAGATTATGGATAATTGAACATGATGACTCGCATTTTATTAGTTTACTTAACAAAAATACTTTCCAAAAGTGTTCTGGTAATAAAGATCATATTCACATGCACTGCGCTTTTTACACGATACATAATTTTGCGCAGAATTATCCACATAAAAATTATGCATCGTGTAAATCGACAAACCATCACCAGACAAAATTATATAGGAGCCATATAGACATTAACACGCAATTTCTGCATGATACACACAATATGATTTCTCGACAAATAAAAAATTCAAAAATATAATGTACGCATACGCCATGCATAATTACAGCCTTGGACAATAAATCTGAGTACCTGTAGATTTAATAAATTGTGTATAACGAGCCATAATTAGCTAAGATTACTGGATCTTATGAAAATAAATCAGAACGCGGCCGTTTCAAAGTAACAACAGCTAGAGAGGATTGTTTATTGGAGAGACCTTATCTTTGGGATAGGAAGAAAATTCTTTTGCAACTGTTTGCAGAAGGTGGTCCAAAAATTTCAGCTAAAACGATTAAAGAGCACTTATAGAGTGCAAGTAAAAAGCAGTTCAGAAAGGGCAAGAAGACACCAATATTGGACAATTGAAAATTGGAAAAAGGTGTTATGGTCCGACGAAAGGAATATAGGAGGTAATTACTAAAAACATATTGCCTTTATCTTGCTATTACTTTTTGGTAATAGTTCTGGAAATACTTTTGTGCCTCGGAGAGTTCACCAGGTCTCGAAAAACTATTGGATATACGAAAATGGATTCTTCTGGATGAGTCTGTCAGATCTAAATTTCATCTCCAGATCTAAATCCGATCGAGCATGTATGGTACTGCGAAAACTCACTCAAAGGATCACAAACATTCTTTGAAAACAGTACCTGTAGCCAAAACAAAAGAAGAATGAAAAAATATTCCACCGGCGCACTGTGGAAAATTGTTGGCTACAATAACTAAACTTATCAAAATCCCGTCATACACTATATTAATTTACACGTAAAATCTTATAATATAATTACCATTGTAACTACTATCCATTACAGATGGAAATTCAAGCCCCCAAAACACATTAAACGTATGACAAGAGAAAACCGTAAAAACTGAATCAAAACTCGCAAGTACCTGATATTAATGCCAGAAAAGATTGCATAAAGTGTCAGATATGCCCTGACTATTTGAATTATTGTAACAAAATTATAACCAATTATTAGGTATACGTTTCTATCAAGATTAGACAAAAGATTCGCACACTTTTTTGGTGTTGCAATTTTCATGTCATGTAGCGTATTTCAAAAAAGTTTAGTAAATTTTAAGGTGCTGTTTTATTGGTCAAGGGTGTATGTACATAATTATGCGTGGTGTACACTAATCTTAAGAAGTTAGCGAATATGTATAACTAGTGGATTATGCTGCTATCAACAATTGCCATGCAGGCTTATAGGCAATCCCAAACGCAAAATTTTTCATATATTCTATGTCACTAATCGCTCGAAGGCATAAGTCGATGTTGGGAAAATATGGATCGAATAAATCTGAGAAGTCGCTGGATTGTTAATGTTAAAATCTGTAAATCAAAAATATTCTGTGGTACTTATTGTTCCGGTAATATCAGAAATGAATATCCAATTCCTATTCTAAAGCAACACAAATTTGTATCCTTATTATATCAATTTACCCAATAAACATTTTTTGAAATAATTTTAGGAATATGTTATATTTTGATAAACAAATTGCCCACAAAACTTGATGCAAAATTAAAAGCATCACATACATCGTTTTATTTGATATATTTAAGTACAATTTCTTGCCAACAAAGTTCAAGATAATCTACGACTTCCTCAATAGCTTATAAATCCTGAGGCCGATCATCATACATGAAAAAAAGAACTGTTAACTTTAAGAAACTGTTCAAATTACCAGCGTTAACTTGTTCTTGAACGGATGTTTTGAATTTGATAAGAAACCTATAGAAAGTTAGGTACTACCTAGATAAAAAAAAGTACTAGTACTTTGGAGATTTATAATGTTAATCGAGACCAGTTGTTGGCCGAGCTATAAGAAACATTCCACAAGCGGTTTAAAGTTATCGGTATACTATTGTTAAATTGTTAATGTTCTAATGTTTTTTTCCCGGATTGCGAATGTTCTAAAGAAAACGAAACCAATTGTGCATCGTATTTCCGAGATAAGATTATTTATATTTTTGAATGGAACAGTCTGTAGGTTTAAGCATCCATCGATAGAATTAATAAAATATCGTTATTGTGGTATGTTCTCAGAATGAACAAAAAAGCTACGATAAATGTAGTGTAGTTGTGGTAGATGTTATGAAACAAGCAATTGAATCGATCAACGTGTGAAATGTGTGTAGCTTTTTGCGTTGATTTAGTATAGTATGATCAGCGGTGACATACCTGCAAAAATTATGTTTTTCAGTAGATATATTAGCTAATAATCATTTTACATGCTTACAAACGGTCCTTGTCGGTAATAAAAAAGATAAGTTTTTAGTGGGTAAATAACTTTTGTAACAGAATACTAAGCAAAATAAGAAAGCATTTGATTAAAATTTATTTACTACAATTTATAGCTGAAAATAAATGTAGTCGTAACAGTTGTTCGAATATTTTCATTTTGTTTTATGTGCTTTCAATACCTTAAGGTAGGTAAACGATTTTAGAGACATAGTGATGCGGATTATGCAAACTTCCATTAATAGTGTATTGGAATTCTGGTGTATTCCGGTATGTCTGTCTGTATGAATATTTTTTTTAATATTTCCAAATGAAAAAATCCACTAGGAATAGATGGCGCAAACCATTTAATTAAATCCCTGACTCTATCTACCAATTCATTTATTCTCCACTGAAAATAGAAAGCTTTTTTCCAAGTTAAAATTACCTGGTTCGATAATTCTAGTTTTGTAGATTGCACATCAGATAATAAAAATACCATAATTCCTTGCTTTTTCATTAATAGTAGTACTCTTTTTTAAGCGCTTGGTTTTTGAACGTGCATCCGTTCTAGTGAAATTTTCAAAATAGCAACACTCTCTTTGAAAACGTTCAACGATGACATTGCAGGGCTTTATCGTAATTGCTTCAAACATGATATATTTCTTTATATAATAATAAGATATGGACATTATAATAAAGTAAATAAATAGCTGGATGACTACTTATCTCAATAATAAAATAAACGAGGCACAGATAACAGTAAAAATTAAAAAAATAAAACTATGGTGCTTAATAAAATCACAAAATAATCGTACTACCTTTGTAGTACTTTACTTTTAAAGCTGTCAATTTAATTTAACAATGCCATTAATTTAGTTAAACTCATTTGCCACTTTTTGTATCGACCTCAAGGTATATTTCAATTTCCGGCACTAGACATATCCTATCCCACTTCACTGTAAGCTCCTTTAGCCCTTGGGAGATACCAGAAGTGTTCAAAATGTTATTATAAAATGATCCATTAAATAACAAATATAAATAACCTATTTCGTAAATACGCAAATATTTTTTATTAATACCATTGTAATCAACGGAAAAAACATTGTGTGTAATTTCACACACGTGGTAGCACCAATAATAATGAGGTTACCAATGTACTAATAACTTTCAATAGTCCGTATAGATTTTGGCGCAGTATTATTGATTTGCACTTACTTCTTGTTTAGGTACAACGTCAAGACATTATCGTTCAAGCGTCGTGTCCCCCGCCCAATGGAACGCAGGTGTTAGTGAACTACGGACTCTACGATCAAAAACTACAGTTTTACGATTATGGAAACGTACCTATTGCTATGCTCGTTTTTTATGTTATTTGTTTTGTGGTGGCATGTGTCGCGTTCGTCGTAAATTGCCGAAGCAGTTCGACGAAAAGAAAGGATCGCAGTGATACGAATAAACCTTAAATTAAACACAGCGGTTCTAAAACTGGTTTACGAATCGAAGAGTATTTTGTTTCAAGCTAGAATATCTCCGATACATTATTATCAACATTAAAGTAATTTATTTAAATGAATTTAGTGGAAGATTCCAATATTTTAAATGACATGATTGTATGCGAGGGTGTTTTCATTTTGTTTATGTATGCATTCTTTTTAATATAAACTGTGGCGATATACTTTAAATAATAAACATTTTTTCTTTTTATATGAACTGTATATATACTATAAATATTAATTTTACAATGATTCGAAGACAGCAAAAAAAACAACGAAATCAAATAAAAACTTTTTTATTATTTGTAAATAAAGATATTTATGTATAATACATTTTGATTTCATACACATAGCTTTCATCTGATACATAATTTACTACGAATTTTTCAAACGTAAAAGGTAGAAGCTATCCGGTGTGAAAGAGGATATTATATAAAAAATATCTATCGTATAAGATGGATGTATATCACAAACTAAAAGTGCACAAATAGGAGGTCCTAATTTTAAAAAAAGGGGATCGGAAAGAGGATTTAAGAAAAGTGGTATGAAAACCGAATTGGAGGGTATTCAGTCAATAAGTTAAATGATATATGTAGTAATGATAATGAAATAGGAGACAATGAGAACTGAAAGATTGATGATATTTTACGTAATAGAAAAAAGGTGATTAAAAAGTACGTCCCATTACGATTTTGCCTTTGATCGCTTCATGCGTGTTCTCCACGAAACCAAGCTTACCGTAGAAGGCGTGAGTGTAACTGTCGTTTGTATTCATCACCACGTGTACCCCAAACGAACCTGAAAATAGAAATATATTGCACAATTCAGGACAAAACTATAAATATCTCGATATTCGTTAGAAATACATATGAAAGCCATATCATAGGTATACATTAGCACAATTTAAATATACCTATAGCTTCTACCATGGAACCCGTGGAAGCCTACGTTATTAGTTCATTGATGTTTAATAAAATGTGGACGTATGCCTTAAGTAGCTAAGATGTTTTATATATTTTTCACTTGCATGTTTCCGATTTTTACATGTTACGCTTGATTCATGATTTTCATTGCAGATATTTGATATTTTATGTGCAGGCACTAGCGTGGATTCGCGCACCATTCTAAACAGATCTGATTCAATTCGTAGTGCTTGTTCCGTTTGTTAGACCATATATTTGGCGAGCGTACAACTCACGCATACCTGCGACTTATAAACGTCTTCTTCAATTATATACAGCGCACCCACCTGAGCAATGTATAGAAAAACAAAAAATATTGGGCGACAAATGATGTATAACATAACATTATATTCAAGTATACAGGATGTTTAATTTCCGCCGCGTACGATACAAGTTTGAGTTTTTAAATGTAACATCCTGTATATGTATATGTTTCTGTATGCTTCCCTTGAATTCATGACAACTTTTTGCAATATTTCTATATCCGTCCATCCTAGTTCTTGAGATAACAGATATAATTTGAGATTTTTGCGAAACGCCGCTGTATCTTTAATAGTCGATATCTTAAGTGCTTTACATGTTAGAGCGGTGATCCAAATTCTATTCGATTAATCGGAATTTTCGGCAAGATATCGAAAATTATTTTATACTACCAATTATTATAAGAAGGTCATCAATATCGTTATCAAGTTTGATTCGTTATTTAATTTTTTTTTGGAATGGAATGGAACGTCCTGTATATTTTTATATAAATATATATAGCTATACCTATACCTAAAATGCATACTTCCTTAGTAATTTAAATACGAAACTATGCAGGTAGAAGTGCTGTGCCGAAATATTATAAAATTTTGTTTCAGCAAATGTGTAAACGTTATCTTTTTTAGCAGAATTCCATCATCTAGTTCAAGCAAGCGTTGTTTTCCTACATACAGTGTGTAGTAATAAGTTAGCTAACACGCATAAATAATAAATAATGAAAATACGTAGACAAGTTAATTAGAGTTCAACAGATTTAAATTATCACACACTCAAGTTTTTTCCACAGTAACAAATATAATATGAGCATGCTGAAAGATGCTTAAAAAATGTTACAGTTTAGCTAACTAAAAATGTTTAAGAAGAAACTACCTGGGTGAATTTCTTAAGGCACTGCATAACATGGAGATTACACAAAATAATACTCCGGAGATGTTAACTGTAAATGTTCAATAAAGTACAAGAAATCACATTACAGTTTGTATGAAGGAATATGTTCTTCGAATAGATGTTGAAGTTGTATGCATATATTAAATGTTGAAATTTATTTTTAACGAATGTCTCTAGAAAAACAAGAAAGTCTTTCGTCGCAGTACAGTATGGATTTTATTTATTGGATTTATTGGATTAATTTACTAAAGAATGAGACATTTTAGATATAGTTTCCCCATCAGATCGTCGAAAATACCAACATGGCAATGGTTTCGACGCCTATATTGTAGACCCTAGTTGATATAATAAACATTTCGATAAATAGTCGGAAAGTCCAAGCAATACTCAATCGAATAGGATTTGAATCAACATTTTGCCGCGCAAGACGCTTAAGAAATAATAGCATTGCGCAAAAATTTTAAATTATGTTAAAAACCAAGACCAATAGATATAGAGAATATTGATGAAAGTTGATATGAATTGAAAAGGGACATCTAAAATTGTGATAATATACATGTTACACTTAAAAAACCAAACTTGTTCGTGCGCTGCAGAAATTGAACGTCTGTATGCTTGAGTATAATTTTATTGTGCAGCATTAGTCGCCGAATATCTTTCATTTGAAAACTTTTTCTCTAAATTACTCAGGAAGGCAATTATCACCCGTCCACACACTGAGTGCATATAGATATAGTTGATGGGCTTCCAACGCACGGTTGCAATTAAATTTCATACTGCATACGAAGCTAAATACAATCTATACACAAACTACCTTACCTTACCTCGAAAAACGCACGGTGCAAGTACGACGATGAATGTTGCTCGGCAATTAAATGTCCCTTCTCGTGACAGTTCGAAATAATGAATAAAGCCAAAAACACGGAAATTGATACAAGCAAAACGTGCACAAATTGTGCTACTACACAAACATGTCCTTAACTGCTCGGCTTTTGGAGGGAATTTTTGCGCGATGAGCATTAATTGTCAAAGGAGCTGGGCTAGTGAATTTTTACAAATAAGATAGAAATGTCGGCGTCAGTTTTGGACTGTTGACTGATTCGGTGGTTTTATGAATCTAACATAGAGGTATGAGAAATAACGTAAATTGTTCGTGTAGATGTAAAAAGTACGGTTTATAGATCGTATTTGACAGCGCTCGATTTGTTTGAAAAAAGCAGGGGAAGTGTACAATCTAGATTGTGTAATATCAACCTCTAAATTTGTGCAAAAAGTAAAAAGTGATGTAACGAAGTTTTAATATTTTTAAATAAATTATTATTATTAATTATTATTAATATTTTTCTTGATTTATTTTACTTCCTATATTCTGCCCGAATATAATAATAATCATGATCAATGCTGCATATGGATATAGGTCATAAGTATCCCTCCCTTCTCTACTAATTTTTAAACGAGAAAGCTATCGTTTTTAGAAGAAAAACGCCGATTTCGATTTTTTGTAGTGTCGGTCTTATTGGCACTTCAATACCCAGTGACACTGGAAATCATACCAACCTTCTCCTATATATATATATATATATATATAAACGATACCATCCTATGTATACCTTCAGTAACATATCACAAATGCAGCAATAAATGTTTAGTATTTTTTTTCTTTTTGTATGTCTAAAACGTTAAGAAAATGCACCAAATTCGCCCAAAGAGCTTGCTACTAGACAACGTAATTACAACAATTATCAATCTGTAAGATTTCAGTTGTTGCTATTATTTATGATGTTACATCCTGCCTTTATACGTTGTTACTTTGACTTGATGTGTATGGTGTGTATGATGTGTGTGGTATTATTTGATCCATTAATTTGGTAGGGAACTTACAGTGGTTGAGTGTAATCGGAAATGAAACATATTGAATGAATATTGCATTTCTTATACACCTATTGGCGTTATGGTGGTTTCTTAATTTTCGCAGATACAAAATAAAGCACGGAATAAAGCGCATTTCAGGCGTATGCATTTACACATACATTCTTTGTGATATAGTAAAAGGAGGTGTATGTTACAACACAGCAATTTTTGTCGACTAGCTATAGTAATACTATGCTTTAAGGTGCATTGCCATAAATATTGATTTTATTTATTTATTATAATATTGATTGAAATAATGTAATTGGAACACTTTTTCGTACTTCCTACGTACTGGACAGTTTGCTAATAATTTTGTCAACAAGTTGGAACATCAATTCTCTCCTAGTTAATTACTTTAAAATAATAAGTAACTTATCTGATAAGTTACTATAAAGAAAAAACTCACCATTAGCCCGTAAAGCTGCCAGCAAACAGGTAACTAATCGCTTGCTAACTGATTGGTCCAATACGGAAGGTAACAAGCTGCATATCATACTCGACGGATGTGTTGGACTGCTGACGTACACTTCATCCTTAAACGTGTGAAAATATTCGATACTTTCCTTCGCGTACTTCGAGATATCCTTCCTATTCTCGTCCAGTGAATATTTGGCGCACATTTCCGGAATCCATGCAAGGTCCTGTTTCACCCGGAACTTTTTGTAGTCGGGAGCCGCGCCCGCGTAACCCACTATGCCGTTATCGTCTTCTACGACCATGCAGAACTCCGGATGTAAAACGAGATAGGGGCCAATGATTCTATCGGCTTGTAGATTTTTGAGATCATCGGTATACGGAAGACAATCTTCTAAACCGTCTTTACACGTACGATTGCAAACATCGTAAACTTGGGCTTCGTCGGTCGACAAGTATGGCCGAATCGTGTAAACTCTGCAAGTGGGAATGTCAGGCGCTTTGTAGACGAACAAATCATTGCCAGAATCAACTGGAATAAGTCTCTGTGGAACAAAGAAACCGAATTATATTTCCATGTTTAGCCATCATGTTATAACAGGTAATAGGGAGATTTTAATATTTCAATGTGAAAATATATATGTATAATATACAGCTGTCTCACCAGGAAACTGCATCGATTGATATATGAAAGAGTATATGTTGAAAAATTCTGGTAATATACTATAGCCTACATGTACTATTGAATTAAAATATTATTACTTGTTCGATAAAACAACTACGTTGATAAATTGAGTTTTTGCCCTTGTAGGGCACTATTAGAACCCGAGCATTTTTTTTTTCGTAAACATAATACAGCGTGTTTAATAATTACGCTTAAACTTTGAAATGAAAAAATATGAAAACTAATGTGTTGACTACTTATCTTTCTCTTTCTTATCAAATTGCTCTTACAAAAATACAAAAAAATGTCATATTCATTAAGTATCTAAAATTGATGATTTTTGAGATATTCAGCGGAATGTGTATTATAATTTGGTATATCTAAGTTAGTTATGATCGTTTGAAAAAACCCAATCAGTGAAATGTCACCTAGTTTCGAAATTATATATTTATAATTATGCTGACAGGAAATTATACTGGCAAAGTTTAATAGTGCATGTTTTAGTGTACTGCAATCGATACAATTCCCGGTTAGACGCCTTCTATATAGTAAAAGAATATTAGTGAAACTATGCAAAAAAGGTTGAAAGCATAGTTTAAAGCAAATTGCGATTAAATGGAAGCACGAAATTAAATTAAATCTGTCAAGGGGCGCTGTCGCCAGTGGATTCGTAAATGTGGACTAAAGTTTTATGAAGTTGAGTTACAAATAACAATTTGAAAGAGTATAAAAATACACAAAGAGAAAACCACTGTTGACAAAAAAACAAAAGAAACCTAAGCTCACATGGGCAAAATCAAAACTATTTTGGACGAGGGAAGATTGGTCCAGAGTAATTTTTCACAATAAACATGATGAGCCTTTTCATAAAGATTGCCCAAAACGAACTGTAAAGTTTCTTGAAAGGGTGATAATTTGGCACTGGATGACATCTTCAGGATTATGACGCATTGAATTTATTGATAGTATGGCGAATGCTGTGAAATATCAACCAATACTGCAAAACAGTCTGCAACCAAATATCGCAAAGTTAAATGTTGGCGAAACTTATATGTTTCAGTATACGACCAAAACCATAAAAAAGTGGTTTGGTGACCACACCGTATATGTTCTTTCTTGGCTTTCCAATAGTCCTGACCCTAATATCATTGAAATAGTGAAGCATAAAGTGAAACAAACATCGAGGAACAACTCGCAACGGAAATTACTAGAACTAGAACTAAAATAGAGCAAGTTTGGAATGGATTTAATTCAATTCGGGCAGTCACAAAATATAACGGCGATGTTACTCTATTTTAAAAATAAAAGTTTGCGCTATGTTCCAGTGTTTGTGGCACAAACTGAACACTTTTATTGTTAATTATATTTTTATTGTTTTTAATTAATTAATTACATAGTATTAACCCTTTCCGACCTATTGGTTTCCTAAGTTAACCACAATTTCAAAATTATTTATTTCACGTTTGAGCGTGTTAAATAGATCGCCTATATTAACAGTGAACTATATCAGTTGATCAACTCAACCAACATTTACTACCTCATCTTACGTTTCCATTCTAGCGACATACCTTTACGTTAAACATAGAAATATAGAATATACGTTCAGTTAATGTCTTTGCCTCTACATAATATTATTCATTAATAGAGATGACAAAGGCAGGTGAAATTATTACTTTTTTGCAGCGACCAGACAGACTCGTGTTTTGTCGACTCTCGGGGAAATCAGTAGGCACCGCGAAACCTTTCTTATGAGACGAATAGACACGAGTCTGTCTAGTAAAAAAAGTAATATTTTCACTTGCTTTGATCACCTGTAGTGATTAATATTTCCTTCGATCCGCGCTCTCTTCTTGGGCTGTCGACATTCATTTTGGGTCACAGATTAAACACCCCTGATAGATCCCTATATATTCATTGTTCTTTTAGCATAACGGTTAATAAATGGCGAATATTTTATCGACCTTTAAAACAGGTATTCGATACAACTTTGCGAAAGGTACGATTGCGACGATGACGATACAATATATGAACATTGCGAGGGGATGTACAGGTTGTCATTGTTTCAAAGAAGATGAGAAATTTGGTTGGTAATATAATTATATATGAAGAGTAAACACAGATTGCATTTGGTTATTGGCTGTGTGTAATAAAGATTTCACTCTTTTCTTAGTTAATACCAACATCGTTCTCGCCATATTTATTTACCAATCCTCCTATGACATTTTGCGCAAGGTACTGCCGGAATACAATGGGCACTCCATATTTTATATTGAAGGCCGAGATTCGACATCGGTGTTGCAAGTTTACTAATAACAGTAATGCACTTTTCCAGACGCAATGGATTGCAGGTCTGCAACATAGTCCTCGTTTATTCTATAAGGTGTAGACCAAACTCTGGATATTTTTTGTTAAAAAATAGACCACACTCACGTACACTGGACGACATTTAGTCCCCACATCGAGCCGAACCTTTTCGAAGCTATTGATGTCTCTCGCTCCCTTTCCCCCTCAACTTTTACCGTTGGCAGTATATTATGCTTGCATGCTCGCTTTGATATCGGCAAGTTTATTATATTTTGAAAACGGAAACAGAGAAACAGTATCGGCAGGATTTATGAGTCCACGAAGCAGCACTAATTGCGCCTTAGAAAATTCGTACTGAAATGCAATTGTAATATAATATAACAAAAACAACAATATTCGGTGGTAGCGTATACAGAAATAAAAGTAAAATAATTTAATTATTATTACCTATTATAATTCTGCGCAGTTGTTACATGTATTTATTTGAATTTCCTATCGTTTAATGCCGATCCTTACCACCAGCGTTTGGAATAAAATTATTTTTTTTTTGGGAATATTATGTATCCATTTAGAATTACGAACGGTGTATTTAGTTTACTGTTGTGCTATTATTATTATATACTGTTGTATATAATGGTATAGTATGAAGAGATGACATTAATTAATGATGACAGTTAATGTAGACTTAGTTACGCTGTTTCGCGTTGCTTATTCAATATTTAGATAATAAATAAGGGGAATATTGTGAATTTTATTTTATAAAAAAAAAGTTTTGCGAGATCGATCAAATGTAACTTTAGTTACTAGAATAAAAAAAAGCACAATATTACATATTACAAAGAAAAAAGATTTGGCGATAGGCGTTGTAATCACTCCAAGTATGTCATTTCAGATTAAAAAAATTAAATGAAAGTTTCCAGGTAATTATGTTCCTAACAAAGCACTCCTTTCCACGCAAGTTGTCATTGTCGTTTATGAGATATTACATGAACTTTGATTTCATAGTTAATCATGTATGTATATATTTTATTTTACTCTAGATTTCCGTACAGTCATTAAATTTATTAATTTCATTGATGTATTTATCAGTTGTAAAATAATTTTACTCTGTTAAGCTTAACACAGTTGGTAACAGCGAATGTAGGTCGCTTAAAGGGATTATCCTAAATCCTGTATGTAAACTTGGACAGTAAGATTTTAGTTGACGAACACAGAGGGAGGTAATTTTATATTTAATATATATTTTAAAATGTTTGAAAGTGCACAAATATTATTACGAATACATAATATAGGAAGTTTGCGGCTTGGTTGCGGTTTCTGGCTTGAAGCCGTCGATATTACTACTAATAAAAGGGTAGAGATCAAATACAAAAATGTCCGATAGTGTTAGCCACAGTTTTTCAATAAATTGGTTTGATCAAAACAATGAAGTTCATAGTTCGATATCATCCCTTCTAATATTATTGGTTAGAGAATAAAGAAGGTGTCACTTATGGATTAAAATATCCAAGCTGACAGTTGTTCTTCGGCAAGAGTGCATCACTAGGAAAAAGTAGATACAAGTAGATGTAATAAAATAATTCTGTCAACTGATACAGTGTTATATATAGGTGTACACGTTCAATGGCGTTACTTTCTTTAATTGTTTTTAACGTAGTTTGAGGTATAGAATTGCACTTTTTCTTTTTTTTAAATATCATAGGAAAAAGTTGCTTCTTTTTATTTTCTACCAATCTGCCAATTTTGCTTTGCGTACATTTATTGTAGGCAGATTTTAAAATATACAATACAGAATCTAAGTCACGTATTTGAATACTGTGGCACTAGAACACTGAAACACTTCACTGAAACTGTACGCACGTTTCGACAGCTAAGCTATCATCTTCAGCAGCAATACTGAAAGTTCAGCGCGTAGGTAATTGACATAGTAATAATCCTTTAGATGTTTGGAAATACTTAAATCTCTTTAATCTCCGAGATATATTGCATAGCAAGTCCTAATTAACAACTAATTATCTAACTTATCCTTTACTATACACTTTAGTAGAGAGATTGAAAGAATTTAGAATTAACGTATATGTAAAAATTCAATTGAAAGCACTAATAAAACGTGCAACTCCAAGATAAAAGGTTTTTACATATATCACAAGATTTCAATGAGAAAATATTTGATCAATTCTCAAATTAACAATAACCTTTATAATCCGCCAGGATCAATAAAAAGCACTTACATTTGTAGATAGGTTCCCTCAAAAGAAATTTAATTCCGATTTTATTCTATTCTACTGACAACGCAATTACTGGATAATTGCTTTGCATGCATGTAACACTGCAGGTAGATGTTTAAAATATACGACACTTTAATAATCCATAGATGCAAACATAAATTACAAAATATAGTCCTAAGTTATTATCCAGCATATCCTTCACTATACACTTTTGTACACAAATTGAAAGAATTTCAAATTGATGTGTATATGTAAAAATTCAAGGAGTCCATGAATCTAATAATAATTATAATAATCAAAAATTAAAATTTTTACAAAATTTGCACGAACAAATACAATTAGGAAATATTGACTGCTTACATTTTCTAAAATGTATTTGTATGCGAACGGTTATGCATCTGCTGCAAAATCTATATCCACGTATAAAAAGATAAATACAAGAACGCGGACATAACACGTGCGTTACCTGCTGAATGCCTACCAGTGTATTAAGACGCGTATTAGAAGGCGAGGGGGGATGAGAGAGAGAGAGACAGTAATAGCTTTGGGAAGGTTCGGCTCGATGTGGTGTTCTAAGCCTAAATGTCGTCCAATTATCACCACCACCATTATCACAAATTACTGTAGCTTTTCTCTTACGGCATAGTTTGAAGAATTCACTGTTGATTGAATTGATACTAAATGAATTTCTCTAAATATAATAATTAATCTAAAAGTGTCTTGCTTCACTATCATTATGTAAAATGAGGAGTTCCACCGGTTCTTTCGATTTTATACGAGAGCAAAGACAGGGAATGCATTAAAGTATAACCAAACAACAACAACTTTTTAATGTAAAGAAAAACTGAGAGTGGAGTACAAATTGAGAAGGTAACACACCGTAACCGCTCGTAACCATACCGATATGTTGGTACGTCACGAGAATTTGATTTTGGAGGCTGACATGAACATGGTTTGTTTAATATAATAACGTTACCTGTAAGTCAGCTGTAAGACCACCTCTGAACACCCAAGGTTCCTGTTCACCGCTCATAAAGGTCTCCTTCCATCCTTTAGAGAACCCTGGAGAAATACGAAAGGATTTTAGTTGCAGAAGCAAACCTTACAACGCAATTGCCGCTGTACCGTAAAAAGTTACGCCAAAATTTAACACACTTTTACGCTTGCCTGCTTCTCTAATAGTGCAATAAACATACTTACGTCAGATCTTAGGAAATTAACAATTAGCAAATGCGGTTAATCAGGTACGCTCTAGCATATGCAATGAGTTTACGCACGTTTACCAGATCAAAATATAACGTTTTTGTTAGATTCCAATTCTAGTAGTATCTATACATAAATGTACATCAACGGATTACGCAAAAGCGCGCCTTATGAACTATATCTGTCCTGGATGCGTACATGTGTAAGTCCCCTGGGTGTACGAAGGCATTGACGAAGGGAATTGGCCGCCAGCTTTAGAAAATAAATAGTCGTAATTAATCAAGGGTTCTTAGAAAATGTACATAATCTAGCTAAATAAATTACATAGTTGGTTAGCAATCGAAAAGAAACAGGTCAATAATTATTACAACAAAAAATTAAGCATCATTGGTTTTTCTTTGGCTGTATATTTCAACCAAGAAATTTTGTGTTATTATGTATTTTTCACGAGATATTTCAATCCATATCGGTTTACCTAGCCCATCAAACCCACTAACTAAATTTTTATGAAAATTATTTTGCAAGCTGCTATGTTATAGAACCATACAATTTTTTTTGTCAAAGTCAAATACTTTCCACGATACTGAGATTGAAAGTTTATGGAAAAAGAGAAGATATTTACTATGTGCCCTTGTGTAATGTAATTACTAAAATCAGCAGTACAGTTACCGTAACCATGGAAAAATCATCTTGGAATTGTGTGATGATTGTATTTTCTTCGAGGATGACTAAATGTGTAATATTTATCATTAATCGACTGATGAAGATCGTTTTAATCGAAACTAGTCGCAATTATACAATCGATGTTTTTAAAATTGGGAAGTACTTATTAATTTCTCACCTAGTAGTATATGGGCCTTGTTAGCCCAAATAGTAAACTGTTCGGGTTTATAATTCAACGTAAATGTAAAGTTTTTTATCGCCCGAATAAGGAAATAAAACTCTATTAATTTCACCAAGAATGACAAAAACGCATATTTTCTATGGATGCTGAACATTTTGGAAAGAACAAACCTGACCTAGACAAAAATAATTGATAATAATCTGAAGTGGTGGGGGATAGTTGGTTCTTTTCTGGGTAACTTGATGTGGTATGACCTATGTATAAAGAGAGCATGTCCACCTTCGGATGCTTAATTATACAATATTTGATTAAGCAGTTAAAATATACGGCATGCTTAAGGGAAATATTACAATGTAAGTTCTAACATATCAAGCATACAAGTTACCAAATACAGTATAATCCACATTATTGGTTACACCGTTTGGTCATTTCCTTAGAAAACAAATGTATGCGATCTTGTATGTTAGTGTACGTATACTTTTAGTGTATACATCGCGTGCGTATCATCAACCTTGGTAGAACTCGAACGCACCCTGCCACAGTCAAGAGCAAAATCTCTTGTGACAGGGCTAACGCGCCGTTGTATGTAAATGCGGTTATTTGGATAAACGCTTAATCAGCCAAATTTGTCATACGCGGTAGAGCCCGACTAAGTGGAGCGCACTATTGTACATTTACCTGCATGCTTATTATTTTGTAAATACTTGATTTTGCTCTGAAGGTAACATAGATAAATTATTGAGATTAGCTTTAATGGTATTTGGGCTGATATTCTGTCGTACTACTACCCACAGAAGCCTGTACCAATGCAGTATTTTTGAACAATCGCTTTTTGTTTTTATTTTCATGGCGTTTATAAATTTTAACAACAGTAAAATCAATGTGAGGGTTTTTAAAACTAAACAAGCTAATTGTTGTCGTATTTTATCACTCAATAATTGAAACGTATGAGAATGGTACGAGAAGTGTCCGTACTTGGAGGCAAATGGCGATTTGTGTCAAAATCTGCATCTCTGTGTAAAGTCTATGTATTTGTGGGGTTACGAAAAAAAAGAATATTAGTCAGTAACTTATTTTTTTTTGTTTTTCTGGGAAAACGTATGCAGAAACTAAAGGGGAATTGGATGCAGTTTATAAGGACCATAGATCTCGAATGACTTCCATGCCGTTCACGAAAAATTGATTGCGAGAAATTTCTCGACGAGATGGTTGATTATTGCTAACGATTGATCAAAAATGGAATCGCGTGACAACTTCAAAGTAATGTTTGGACATGTTTAAGCGCAGTACGAGTGAGATTCTGCGACGTTATGCGACTGTAGATGAGACATGACACTACTCGCCAAAAATCAAAGGTCGGTCGGCAAAATGGGCTTTTCCATCAATTGATTATTTGAAGAACAAAAGGACAATCACGGGAAAGTATTACGTCGATATATTGGACTGATTCGAGGTTGAAATAAAGAAAATACGACCTCACCACATTTGACCCTCCGTGACATCTTTTTGTCCAAATTGAAAAAATGGTTTGGTGGAAAGCGGTTCGCGAAATAGGGGGGTGTTACGCAGAGTTCGACAAATCCTATTATTTGGACGACTTGACTAACTGTACAGAATTACAAGGAGATTATGCCGGGAAACAAATTTACTAAATGGAAAAACATTCCCGTAGATGTGATGTTTCTTTTTTGGGTGTATATAACTATACTAGAAGGGAAAATAAGGTACATGTGTTAAGTCTTGGAGTAAATCGTTGAGTCGTTGATATTACTCTTCACATAAAAATTTCTTTTAAGAAAATATGCTTCGTAGCAACTTAACAATTTATGTGTTAATTTTATTGAGCACTTTTTGAGAATTAGCAAGAAATTATAAATAACTTACATTTCTGCTTCAATTAAATTGTTATCCAAATGAAAATATTAAAAGAAATCAGAAATGTTCTAATAGTAAATGAAACAAGTAAAAAGAAAACTACTTTTTAGATAACTTTTTTTGTCGTTGAGTAGCATTATTAGAATATTTCCTGCAGATTGATAAAAAATATCTTACCAAAGAAGCATTACATTTATAATAGAAAACTGACAATGCTGAGCAGAAAACTCATAATTTGGAATAGAAAAATCTACTACTTTACCTTCCGCAATATACACCCTAGCGTTTCGAAGAGACTTTACGCATTTTGCAATTTCCTGGAAACGACCTGCAAAAAAGCTAAGAGAAAAGGGGAGAAAAATAGAAGGTAAAACGTATATCAGTGTGCAGCACCTACGAAAAATTGTCCTGATTGACCTTCCAAATTGACACAAATGTACAAAAAAATTGAGATAATTATAATACAGAAAATACGCAAGCCATTTCGGCAAAGTAACAGATTTTTCGCTAATTTCATTAGGATTTTTTTTTCATCATTTCATTTGAGATTGGGATCTTTTCTTTCAACAATGCAGTTTTCTATTTTTCAAAGTACGTACCTAACCATTTTATATAAGAATTCAGTAACGAAATCACTCCCCTTATGTCCCAGACATAGGAATAGAGATCGTAGAGTAATTCGCGATTATTACAAGCGGTTAAATGTTGGAATAGCCTATTAACTGCTTCGGTCATCTCATTCATCTTTTCAGCGCGTAAGAACCACTCTTGTACCTGCAAGATTACATTATATTGGATTCCGACATTGCCTAATAAATTATTAATACTAACCTCTGGATTCGATTTGTCTTGTATCTGTTTTGGAGACACTACCAGGTGGGCATTAGATTTCAACCAATTAAATTCTTGCAGTAACTGCAAACCTTGACCACCATGTTCGAAGGGTAAATAGAATAAATCGCAGAGTAAGGATAAGTCATCAACAGTTAGTTCGCATTCTTTTCTGGAATTGGAATTAGAGCGGTATTACATTGGTCAATCAATCGGCTAAGAAATTAGTCAACAAATACCAAATACAAAATTTGTAATACATTAATCAATAAATTGTTCAATTATAGAGCTAGATTGTAGAAATAATAACATTCTCTTGCCATGAAGTTTATTTATTTTTACTTATTTGACTTAATAATGTGTAAAGGATCGGTAATCAAATGCGCTATTTAAGAAATTCACAAACAATTGAATATTTATGTAAAGTTTATTGAAAGGCTGGCTACATATGCGGACCACTTGAGAGGGATACGCAGGGAAGAGGCATTCCTGGCTCGCGGTTTCGTTATTTTTCTCGATACATATATCGTGCGGTAATGTCGAATAAAGTCATTATTCTTAAACTACGGCATGAGAAATGCCCAAGTTTACAGATGGATGGTGCTTTGTGACAAAATCTGTGTTACCGACTGCATTAGTTAACGTCTAGATTTTGGAGTGGTTTATCCAGTAGTGTTGTTTTGAGGGCTATTGAAAGCGAACGAGTTTATTTTTTTGTGGAATCAAGGAAAAGGAATAATACCAACTACTGGTCCAATTTTTTTTTGGATGATAGAACGTGTGCATGATTGAGAGAGACGTTAGATACAGTTTATAACGACCATGTATCTTCAATGACTACCATCACAGACTGATTTAATAAATTTATGTGCACCGGAATATTCGTCTTTGATTAAGAGCGACCAGGCCGTCTCATATCATTATGGCCGGCTGAAGATTAGAGGGAATGCTAGTATGGTAAACAACTCAATTGAACGTGTGCAGTGCGTTCTTCACGAAAAATTAAGTATGAGAAAGCTATCGGCGAAATGGGTGCTGCATTTGCTGATGATTGAATCGCGTGATATCCTCAAAGTAATGGTTGCTCATATTTAAGCGACATTCAGCGGCATTCTGTGACAATAGATAAGCAGCAATATGGGTTTTTCCCGACGAACATGCGCTGAAGAAGGCGAAGACAATTCCATTCGCTATAAAAGTTATGGTGACGGTTTTTTTGCGATGCAAGACAGGATCTTAATCGTTTATTTAGAGAAGCGAAGGATAATCACGGGACAATGAAGTTGTAACATTGCCGGACTAATAAGTATATGGAGCTACAAGGAAATTATGTCGAGAAATAAACTGATCGTATTATCTTAGTGTCACGAATTAGTACTACAACGGAATCGAGAAAATCACCAGAATGTAATTAAAATATTGACGAAAATTATAAGGTTCTAAATTTATCAATTTTTTAGTTAATTTAAGAGTCACACGTCAAGAAATTGTCGCTAAATTGACCAATTTATTGACGTGTATGAAACCGCTCTTATATACTTAAAAAAAGCGGAAAAGCGCTCAGCGAAAATTGAACTGAATTAGAAGAATTACTGACTTACTTTTTTTCATCGGAATTTTCGACTTGCATTGTTGTATGGTCATTTGGTTCAATCTGCATACTACCACTCGAAGCCTAGAATTAAAAAATAAGTTGAAGAAATGATGACATATTCTAGATGTTTAGTGAGAAAGGCAAGTGAGTTAAGTGTCTACAATAGTGTATAAAGCAGGGACAACCTAATAAACGAGATTGTTCAATAAATATAAATACTTTATTCTAGTTGCGAATGACGTATAACGAAACTGAATGTACAAGTAAATGACAAGTAATATATTTGATTTTTATTCGCCTGTGTAGATAACGAACTTAGTAACAAGCAATTTATTTCATGTTGTTTAGTTTGGTCTTTTGTTAACCGTTAGATAAATAAAATACAATCAATTCAATTGGGGACTTTAAACTAAAAAATACAAATCTAAATATTCATTAGTAGAATTTGTTTTGGATATTCTTTTTTTTTTGCTGTTATTTTGTGACTTAATTTTATAGTGCTAATAAAAATGATCGTTATTTTGTATTAAATTTGCTGAAATTATCTTCTTTTAGTGGGTGCTATGTTGATAAGCAAAAAGTGTAGATGCAGAAATCATATACATTAATATTCGTGCTTGTTGTAACTATAGAAACCTATATAATGTTTAACGGAAATAATACTTCTTACTTATTTTCAAAAAATACGCTTCATTATAAAGCCCCTGTCACAGTATAAATGAGTTTGACAAACTAGAATGATCGAATTGTTTTAGTGACGTAGTTTGAATAAACTGCAAGCATTTGTTATCATTAACATTACATATTTAAATTTTGCTAAACATTAAGGCTAGATTAATCTTTGCTTTATTAGGTTGTTGGTATACCGTTACTATTTAATTGTACATGTAGTTTTATCTAATTATGTAGTTATTACTATTTCCATCTACAAAGCATGTGTATGGGCGGAAGATAATTTATTTGCCAAACAATTAAGAGAAATAAAAAAATTCGGAGAGAAATTCTGCACAACATAAAATTATGTCCAAATATACACGGTTCCCAGTTTCCGCTATAAACAATAGAAGTTTGGTTTCTTAAATGGAACAGTCTGCATATTAGAGAAGAAAATAGAGTCGTTCTTAGAAGTTAGAAAATTCGATCAAATTGTCACTAAAATGGTTTGATCAATCCGTTCTAGCAGACTCATTAACAGTGGGGCTTAAGACAAGAATAATGAAAAAGAGAATGAAATGTACTCCAAGGTCATGCAGAACTTTTAACAACTTATGTATTGTGCTGTATATAAATTAGATGTAATCATTTAAAACTCTCTAATTAAAAACACAAAGGCAAAACTATATGTATAGATATAAATAACACTAAATTAATTAGCTTACCGTTTCACTCATAGCCACATCTTCATTAGATCCATTACATTTGGCAACATGAGCTGGAGATATGTTTGGTGTACTGTTACAATCCATCGGTTCGGATGGACTTAAACTAGATTCATTACTTAAGTCATTACTGATGTCCGTATTCATACTATTGTCTTCTTTTACCGCGACGTCGTTTTTACAAATATCGCCTTTGTTTTCGTCTTCCTTAGTATCTTTAATATCACAACTAACAAGGTCTTTTTCCTTAACGATTTTTATATGGGTACCATTTAAAACCGTCAAAGGCTGAGCGGCATCATCAGCTGTTAATAGTTTCACTGGTATAGGTGTTATTGGATTTGGTATTGCGTCGTTGCAAATTACTTTAGTTTCAGATACTAAGGAATTCATTACAGGTGTTGGGATTGGGTTCACTATGCTGTCCGTTGTTGTTACCTGCGTTGGACATTCAAATATTAATATATTTTTTACATTCTTTTTACTACAACACACTAAATCTACGTATCAGGTCTTGTCCGCAGATTAGTATAAAAAAAGTGTGAAAGTGTTAATTAAAACAAGATATACACACAAGAATTACTTGCTATTTCTGACACTACACTCACACAGTAAGACCAAAAAATAACCATTCTGAAAACCAACAAACTTTAATTTTAATGATCATGTTGAAACGCTCAAGGGGGAAAATATATGACTTTTAGACTTTATAGTTTCTTTTTTGATTTTTTAAATTAAAATGTACAACAGTACGGCAGTCCACTTCTCCAAACAAATACATAATTACAATTTTATATATATCGACATACATATTTAGGGTGATTCAAATTAACCATTAATTTGCTATTTCTGTTATTATTTGTCGGTTAAAACAGTAAATTGGCAGAGTCTTTAGTGCTAGTGATTATGTACTTCATAGACAAACAGTTGAATAAAACAATTTTCAAAATGTTGACAAGTAATTCAATTATTCTGAAATAAATAATAAGTTACAATGGTTTTAAGATCCTAAAGACAATTGCCTTGGTAGGCAAGTAAAGTGGAGTGTTGTAACTATGTGAAACCAAATAGCTTACGGCTAAGTGTCAAAAAGTAAATTTAACAACGAAATGGGGAAAAAGGTTATACAATGCACCTCTTTAAGAAATTCAGAACGTGAATTGCAGGGTAGACTGTAACTTTTTCGATAATCATTCCCAAATAATGGTTTATACAACGATAATCCTATCCTACGCATCCTCGAAACGGCTGTTCCGGATTAATTAATTAAACTTGTGTGGTGCGGAGTGTACAGATACTTTTGTTGTTTTGGCCTATTTTTTCTACTAGAATTTGAATTGTCTTTCAACATCAGGTGATGACGGTCAAGTGCGAATATAGGGATTTAAACATGTAATTTAGTTTTATGCGATTTTCTGTTCTCCTATTAATTTTACGTCAAGAAAGGCGTAACGTTTTATTACGTTTATTAAATGTTGCATATAAAACTGTTTGTACATTCATCATTGATTTTTATTTCCACACAATATTAAAAAGAAAATTAACTTTTTGGCAAACAAAAACATTTTATTCATTCTGTCAAATATTTACGTTAAGAAGTAATAATAATGGATGTTTATACGAACGAAGAACGTATCTTTATTATTAAAAATTAATAGCTATAGAAGACAGATTTATTTTCAATAGAATATAAAAACTAATGCCTAGTATATCAACAATTTCGAGACTTGTTAGTAATAATAATAATAATACAGTTAATGAGAATAATAATAATACTTGTTTATAAATTTGAGGATACAGCTGGTGTAACTGTGAGGGCAATGGAAGCAATAATAATAATAATAGAAGACATCATAACAAAATTAATGAAGAAATGGAAGGGAAATTTTAATTTTATCATTGCTTGACTAATAAATGGACTTTGGCAAACCATTGACCCACTCTGTCAAGAAGTTAACGAAAATACCCAGAAAGTATCATCTTATACTCTATTCCAAAACTTACAGTGACAGAACTACAAACTTCAGCTAACGCTTGGAGCTGATTTGTCTGCGTTATAGGAGTAGGAATTGTTCCAATGGAGTTTGTGGTGGTAATTGTTGTCAAACTCATGCAGGTGTTGATCGATGGTATTATAGGCACAGGAACAACTGCAACGGCAGGTTGTGGCTTCGCAATAGGACCCCAGGCAGCCTTATGTTTGCTGAATTCTGCAAGCCAGTCGCTTATGGCGTTCCTAAGCGCTTGTCTTGGGTGATACATGTTTGGTGAAAGAGTGGTAGGTACGTCTTCTCCTGATAAGCCATCTTCAGTTTCGGTTTCAAGCTTGATATCAGCAGAAACCGTGTCATCTATTACAAAAATTGTATGAATATTTTCAAACAATGCATTAAAAAAATTAATAGGCGCAAAAAAATGCTGGTCAATATGCATTAATCAGCACCGTGTACAGGATGTCCTAACACTTGACGTAACTTTTCCAGCGGATAACACTACTCACTAAACTGAAATTATTTTGAAGAAAATATATACACAGTTTCATAGTAATTGATAAAAAGTTTATTACTGTTGTCACCTTTACATAGGCATTAACATTATCAGTTTGTTAATGTAATACAATAACCAAATAAAAAATTAAAAAAAACGACAAAAATATAAGATTAATAAATAAATAAATAAATAAATAAATGAATAAATAAACAAATATACAATAAAGTAAGTAGTATGAAATAAAATACATTATATAATGTACAATGGATAAATTCAAAACTCTAAAAATTTGAAAATGGGCTATGAGCAGCAACTTGGAAATGACGTAGTTATTGTAATTGCTATTTTAATAGGTTGTAGTTATTGAGCCCCGCATAAATAAAAATAATATAATATACAACATAAGTGACAATTTAGAAAGCGTAACGAGAGAAATAAACATTGATATGCTAAACAACGCATAAGTATCGGCACCCTCCGCACCACACAAATTTAATTTATTATATAGTAATATGATAATTAGTCCGGGACGGCCGTTTCGAGGACACGAATGGTCCTCATCATCAACCGGTGACAGAATATTTTGGGTTATAAAAGAGATCTTCCTGTCTATCTGGCCGTGATTTTCGCATGTCGTAGTTTAAGACGCGTAAGGGGTAGAATAGGCACTTGTAAAACAATATTTTTTCTCGGAAGAAGGGATAGTACATGCATATTATTTTTTCGCACGTCGTAGCTTCAAGGCGTGCAGGAGGTAGAAATAGGCACTTGTAAAGAATATCTGTTCTAAGAAGTAGGGATAGTACATGCATGTTTAGTTTTAGAAAAAAACAAATTCTCACATCATTCGGTCACCGGTTGATGATAAGGATCATTCCGTGTCCTCGAAACGGCCGTCCCGGACTAATTATCATATTACTATATTACAAATTAAACTTGTGTGGTGCGGAGGTTGCCGATAGTTATGTGTTGTTTTGCATACTACGCCACAGTCCTTGTTATCATTATTGATATGCTAGAAGAGCAACATTAATAAAGCACATTATGTAGTATTTCAATCAGTAGTTATTATCATAACTACTGATCGATATCATTGGTATCTCTTAGTGAACACCAACAACGTTGATATGATAAGACAATGTCATGTTATAAATGTACTCACTGCAAATATGAATTTATTCCCTGTAATAATGCTTGCATATCTTAAAAGTTTTATACAATAAATTCATGTAAAAGCTACGTAAATAATTGTCTAGAAATGATCAGTGAGTAGTTTATCCACTACAAAAATTTACTTCAAACTTTGGAACAGTCCATACACATTAAAAAAATAATAGAACTCTTACTTAAAGTCAAGTCTCTTTGTCCATCAACATTACATTGACTCCATTGGGCCAATGTATGTATAGCAACAAAATTAGCGCCATATTCACAATTAGGGTTTGTTAATACTCCTCTTAACTTAGGGATAAGATCAGGTGATCTTCCCGAGTATGGTCCCAAAAACACACGTTTCTGATCATAATCATTTGCATGTAAATTATCCCAAATAACCGGTGGTCTTCGTAAAATATCTGTAATCTCTTGAATACCTTCCTTTGTTAACAATCGTGAGATAACCTTCGAACCAGTCCACATAATATCAATTTCTTGTGCTAATTTGGAACCGAGGGTATTTAGGTATTCAGAATTTGTAATGTTGGGTACTGCCCGAGTTGCACAATACTGTGTTGGGCATACTAGAAATTTAGGTTGGCCCAAATGTTGGTAGATTTCATTTGTTACAGACACTTGGGCATGAGCAAATGACTGAAATACTTCTTTGTCAGCTTCTGACATCTCTGGTTCAATATCGTCAAAAAGTAAAGAGAATGCTACGCATCCAAATTGTGCGACCTGTTCAAGTTTTCTTTTCAATGCAGTGACTTCCTTTGAGCTACTGTATGTGATATCTAAGCCAGGCGATAAAGCATAATAAAAGGTAATATTTTGATCCCTAGCAGCTGTAATTAAACTAGTTAAATGTTCCGCTTCTTCTACAGTGTATAGCTCCCTCCAATATGCGCGATGCTTATAATCATCTTTTGGGGCGTAAACATATGAACACATACCCCATTTCTTCATTCTGGAATAATAACATATCATATATACTATATCATAATAACAAACAATATTAAACTTACTTTTGAAACAGATCTTTCCTTTGTTCTGTTGTCCATGGTCTACCGTAAAAACCTACGAGAAAACAATTAAATTAAAACGTTAGTAAACGATTATCTTGTTTAGATATAACTTTTTGAGAATCATCAGGTACTTTTCCGTACCATTCACCATTTATAATACTTGTTTAAAATGTTTATTTTCGCGAACCTTTTTCTGTGGCGGTAAACTGCATATTTTGTACTAAAAATATTTACCTTCAACAACACCGCAAATAAAATTCCCGTTTTTTGTATTTAAATTGTCTGATGTAGGAAGGTTATGTGTTTCTGCCATTTTCTCGTGACCCAATAGCCATCCAAAAGTTCCGTTCACAAGTTCCAGATAAAACGACCTTGAACGAAATGTAAAAAAAAAAGAAAACTGCCTTTTATTAGTTATTTCCAAACGATTAAACGACCGATTTCACTTCAACAGTTTTGTTTTACAAAAATATATTTTCTTCTTTAAACAGGGAAATCTTGAATAAATATTTTAAATGTAGGTATCCCGTTGTATTTGAAGATGTGCTGCTTATTTAACGGTTTTTTTCGTATTTAAATGATTTATTTTCAAAAAATAACAAAAGAAAATCCGTTTTGTTCAAATAAGTATATTAGTTGATAAAAAGCCATCTCCGTATATGTTAAAGTCTTTTTTCTGTATAAACAACGGTTTGTGAGTATAACGGGATGGCATACTAGATAAAGTGTGGCTATTTACAAAATTTAAAATCAATTCAGGGGAAAATTTTCGTTGAGAGTTGCAGTAAACGATAGAGAATTCTCTAGATTGACCGAGCGCAATAATCGTCGAAATTGAATTTGCAAACGGCAGTTGGTTGATTTGGAGTGACGTCTTTCAATCAAACTGTCTTATTTATTTATAATTTAAAATGTTACCTTTCCAAGTTTAATTTTTCCCTTTTAAGTAAATTTTGCTTTAAGATTTTCGTGCATATAATTAAATTCTATAAATATATTTGATATAACAGAATCTTATTCTAAAGTAAGGTATACAGGATGATTCACAGGACCCGTCCATTAAATGTTCTTGATATAGGATTTTCACGGAACGAATCGTTGCACGTCGTCATTGATGACGTTGACGCTATGTTGTACAATTTCAACACATAACCAAACTTCAACTTAACGGATATAAAACAAACTTCAAATTGATAGATATTTTTGGTTATGTTAAATATTTTTTAAATTGGACGCATTCAAACAATAACACTTTAGAAAGTATTTAATATTCTTTTTTATATAGCGTGAACCGGTATTTTTTTATGCTACAAACATTCGTTGTAAATATTTAACTGGTAAATTGTAATTCGAAAAGCAATTTTCATCGGTTATATGCAATAAAATAAATTAATTCAAAACTTTACATCTGATAGAATTACTATTAATAAGCAATGAAACACAATTCGTGTTTTATATCACAACTTAATAATAAACCTATAACAAGCAATGGTATAGTAATTACATTTTCACAATACGATTAATAACCTCATGGCTCGTAGTCTTCTTCAGTCACTCTCCAAATCAACATCGATAATTAAATCTCCAATTTCTTTCTGGTCAGTTCCCACTTCCCTATCCCACCATTTCTGTATTTCTTTCTCCGTATGCTCTACTGTGTTTCTCCAATTATCTGGGGTTACCATGGCATCTAGCCAAACAGATTTTGCATTTTCAATTGTACGGAAAATTTCTCCGTGGTTAGTGTAATAGTTTTTCGCCATACCCCACATATTCTCTATTGGATTGAAAATACAGTGATATGGTGGAAGACGCAGAACTTGACCATATTTCTCTGCAAGCTGATCAACTTCATATACAGGTTCAGTTTTATTTCTGCAAAATTATGGGTAAAGTTATAAACCGATCTAATAAACATATATTGTACTTACTTTTTAACTAAATCAGGTACAGGTAAACCTCGTTTTACGCCGGGGTTCCGTTTCGCGAGACACCGGCATAAAAAAAATCGGCGTAAAACGAGCAAAAATACAATGGTCGATATGAGGTTAGGTTCCGAGTCAAATTTCTAAGAATACTTGAACATGTTTATTTGTTACATAGCCTATATATGTTATATTCAAAATAAATTATAAATGTACTTAATAAAAAAAGGTTTTATTCTTTTACAAATAATAATAATCCCAATATAATTAATGAATTTTATAAAGTAAATCAATGTACTAATTCTCTAATATGTCAGTAGGACTTTTCACATTTCACATTTTTTGAAAAAAGTCGTCCAGTTTCATTTGCTTTGATTGTTGCTTCCTTTCTTGTAGAATCATAGCATAAGGTCGAACTGCAGCTGTGATGCTTCTTTTAACGTTTGCGCTTCGATTGAAATCCCCGTCTATCTCGCAGAGTTCATCTGTCAACGTTTCTATAGAAGAAAGGATGCGAGTTAAATCAGCCGTTTTTAAAGTTTTCCCATCATTTTCTTTCTCATCTTCCTTCTCTTCTTCTTCGAGATTTTCTGATTGAGGGCGATCTAATTCCTCCATCAACTCTTCCAATTCTTGATTTGAGAGTGGTTGGTCATGCACGTCTAACAGTTCGGTCACATCTTCGGTTGTAACTTCTTCGAATCCGCATTCACGTGAAAGCCTGATAATATCTTCTTTTATGTTCTCTTCTTCACTTGAACTTGATACAAATCCCGGCAGAAGTTTACGCCAAACGCCGTTTAGACAATTCGTTGTTACTTCGTCCCAAGCAGTTTTAAGGTTTTCGATTCCTTTTAAAATGTCGTATGACCGCCAGTAATCTTTAACGGTCTGACTGGAATTAGTATCTATCGCCTTAATCATTTGTTTCAATGTTATACGCAAATAGTATGCTTTGAAGGTGGAAATTACCCCCTGATCCATGGGTTGTAACATGGAGGTTGTGTTAGGGGGCATGTGAATTACCTTGACATCCAATTCCGTGTTTATCATTTCTAGATTTTGCGGATGTCCTGGGGCATTATCTAATAGAAGGACTGCTTTCTTTGGAAGGTTATTTCTGTCACAAAATTTAACGACTGTAGGGCAGAAATAATTTTTGTACCAATCTGAGAAAATCTCCTGAGTGACCCAACCTTTTTTATTCCACCTCCAGAAAACTGGCAGGGAGCTTTTGTCCAGACCTTTGAAAGCCCGTGGACTTTGGGAATGGTACACTACCATTGGCTTTAATTTTAAGGAACCGGAAACATTTGATCCCAAGAGAACAGTCAGTCTATCCTTGGCCGCTTTAAATCCAGGGGCGCTACGTTCTTCTCGAAATATAAACGTTCTCGATGGCAACTTTTTCCAATAGAGGCCTGTTTCATCAACATTGAAGATGAGATCTGCAGGGTAATTGCCTTGTTCCACAATTTTTTGAAATTTTTTAGGATAAGCTGCCGCTGCTGCTAAATCAGCGCTCGCTGCTTCACCGCTTAATTTAATGCTGCGGATATTAGTTCGAGATTTGAATCTCGCGAACCACCCATTGCTTGCCAAAAATGTTTCGCCAGTGTTTTCTTGGGCCTTCAAATCAGAAAAAATCAACCTTGCTTTTTCACATATGACTGCTTGTGTTAGAGGAATATTTTTTTGATTGGCGTCATCAACCCATAATGCTAACATTATTTCCATTTTCTCAACATTTTTGCTCCGGCTGTAAGTTACGTGCTTTACACTTACAGCCGTTGTCTGTTGAGCGGAATGTTTTATTTTCTCGGCGTTTTTCATAATTGTTGTCACAGTGGACGGAGGTAAATTTGGAGCTCTGCTGACAAACGGTCGGGTTTGACAGTCCTCTATCCGTTTAATTACGTTCATTTTTGTCTCCAGAGAGATGCTCTTTCGTGCTTTTTTCGCACAATGTTTGGGTTCTGAATCACTATTGTCACCCATAATGAAACTACAAATATTCGACTATTATTGCATTATAATAATAATAAATTAAAAAATATATTCGTACCTTTTTGTTCTTCTTAAAAACAGAACAAAAACTAATACACACAACAAGCTGCTCGTGTACTCGGTAGTAGAATAAAACAACGTATAAACACTAAAATCGCGTCGCCTGTTCGCCGTCTGAAGACGGGGATTCCCTAGCCGAACAGGGAAATTCTCGTTTGACACCAACCGGCGCAATTGTGAATCGGCGTAAAACGAACCGGCGCAAAACGAGGTTTACCTGTAATTGAATTTTTAGCATATCTGCATTGTAGGTTATGTTGTTTTTCAAACTGGTAAACAACACGCGTAAAGTGGCAACGTTCTCTTGGTTACTAACTAGTTACTTTCAGGCAGCCAACTTAATAGGAATCTTACTGTGACAATAACCCCGGGCATTAACGGGTAATTTTATCATGATATATTTGCTATTCCGAAAACCCTGACGATGACGTGGGACGATTCGTTCCGTGAAAATCCTATATACTTGGATTATTTTCTGAATGAATGCACGTCATGTACGATAATCTATCACGTTTTATTACCGATATAAGGGTAAAACTTATGGAAAAATTCATTTTATCTAAACATGATGAAATTTAAACAAATTTCAGCCTAGAGCAATAGTTGCTTAAACCTTATGTTATATAGTTATTATTACAGAACATAATTATAAGAATAACAAAAGTGAATATAAAATATAGGATATTTACTTGAAAACGTTGGTATGATAATATTTTAGTTAGATCCGATCATGGCATTGATCGGATCTAACAATATTGAGAGTCTATCTTCGCATTTTTGTTGGTTTGTTGGTTGTTGTATTCTGTATTCTCACTCAGTTTTTGCTTACTGTTGTTTGTTATTTTCGTCAGTTTTTGTCAGAACTTCTTGGTGCTGAAGATGCCTAAAGCATTTTGTAAGCTACAAATTGTAGTTGTATTTAAATATTTTAAAGAGGAAAGTGAAAGGGGTCTTCCATCACTACCTAATAATGCTGTAAGTATTTATTATTTAATAATTTTAAATATTAATTTAACAAATTTTATTTTTGCAGCGTACTGCAATTGCTCACAGTATTAGTTTTCATAGTATCACACATACAAAAAAAAACTTACAACAATAGGTGAAGTACAGAGCCCCTTGAAAAGCAAGTGGTGTCCAATAACAGCTGTTACTGAAGTAGCTATCTGGGACATGATATACAGAATATATCAAAACAAACAGCACATTACTGTCAGTTCAATGCATAGGAATGTTGCCAGGGTTTGAGAAGAAATTACTGTTAAATTTAAAAACGCCATTGATGATTGTTAGGGATAACGCAAGTTACCCTAGCAACAAAAATTCCAAATTCATCGGGGAATACGCAGGTGGTAGAATATTGGTTAAACAACAAAATTACATTTGAGCCATTCATTTAAAAGTATTTATTATATTTAGTGGATATTTGATATTAAATCTCTTATTTATTGCTCTAATTTTGTTTGGGTCTGTATTGTGACTGAATACACCAATGATTTTATGTGTCCACAAAAATAAAAATCCAAGGGCGTTAAATCAGGAGATCAAAGTTTTGTTTATCTAAATTGTGAAGGATATAGATACTCTACTATTTAACCAAGGCGTAAAATGTTTGAGGATGGCATTATTAAAAGCTTATTTTTTCTACAACAATTAAGTGAAAAACGATATGTTGAGACGATAGGTCCTAGGTTGCATGTATGTCCAATCTAAACAAGGAAAATTGAAGGGCACTTCCAGCGAAATTCTCCAAAATGATATGCATGTAACATATGTAGGAAGCCCAAGAAAAAGATCACACATTTAATGATAACAAAAAAAAATTGTAAAAGAAGTCTGTATCGTATTCAGCAATATGAAACCATCTACAAAATGAAAAATATTGGTGGGGTAAATGGTAAAATAAGTTTACTAGTAGACATAGTATTCATATCTTTGTGAACGAAAAAGTGATAAATGAATTGTAAAAACATTTGCTTGCCTATTTTTTTTTTCATTATATCTGTCAGATGACAGAAGTCATAAATTTATATCGTACTAGTACACAGCAAACATGCTTGTGTACATTTTATGTTAAATATTGAAACAACGCAGACGTTTAACCATTAAGGAAAACATATCAAGTCCTTGCAGATCTTAGTAAAGGGTGATGTATTTTTTCATGCAACCCACTCATTAAAAGTTTTCGCAGTTGGCATTTTAGCATAGTTCTAAAAATTTGTAGCAGACAATGAGTCGATTCGTTTTACTTCCGGTTATATCGGAAGTCGTAACCAACTTTGATATTTTTAATGGTATACTTTTTATTTATTGTTTTTTTTGGATTCCATGGATTGTTACGAAGTGATTTATGTTAAGGTTCCCTACCTCTAAAATCTATTGGTTTTGAGTTATTTTGATTTTCTTTTTAAAATGACATATCAGAAACAATTGAATGCATTTATGTCATACCTATACTGGAGACAATGGAAACTCAATACTTTTATTATATGCAGCTGGCGAAAATGCATGAAATACATTACTATAGTCGCTTTTATAGCGTTCTGATATGGCAAAAATCTGAACCTACATCTATGCGAGACATATTTTCTGTGGGTCATGTTAGCAATGACGTAAGGCTTGATGACGGGCTTGACCAGCATTGATTTAAGTATAACTGCACTGCGGATTGACGACCGCCTCTCTTATTTAGCTTTGATCTTCATACCGACTCGTGTCGGTTTACGCACGTTAGTCAAACCACGCCCTCTTCTCCATCCATTCGAGTTAGTCGTTAATGTATAGTTAAACCATTTTGAAAAATTCTCTACATTAATTTCATCAACTTTTGGTTTTCAATTTAAATAAAAGTAAACCATTTTGAATAAAACCCATACTACCTCTGCAATAAGGAAAGAATTTTTTTGCGAAGTACACATCTACAACAGAAAAACAATTATGCAGAATATAGTCACACAAAAAGTTAATATTTTTATAGGAGACCTCTTGACGGAGTTTCTTCACAATGAAGATTGTGCTTATTACAAAACGTCTGTTTAATTTGCGGAATTGTTCTCTCGCAAAATGTTATAATATTCTGCAGTATTGTGAGCGCTTCGCTCTGGTCTATCTACATCCAAAAATTAACATTACTAACCTGGAAATCAGACGAAAAACGCCACAGCTCTGAAAAGAACCGTTAATAGGGAATATAAAACGAAACAGGATGAATATAGAAACTCGATAAACCAACGAAATTACAAGAAACGCCAAACTAACCTATAATTCAGACAACGCTGTCAATGACGGAAATAGATTTGATATTGTAGTTGACTGTACTATAGTCGAATATGTAAGTTATGATGGTGAGGGGTAAGGAGCTTTGCGTATTAGTTCACATATTTTCCGCCGGCCAAATAGAATTAGTCGCTCTATAGTTGTTGTTATTTCTAAAGGAACACGTGTTTATTATTTGATGCAATAAAAGGAAAGAATCCAAAAGAAAATACAGTCCACGTAAAATATAAAAAGCTTGGTTATTGTTTTATAACATTCAAGCCGGCATTAACGAATGTTAAATGATGCAATTAAAAGGAATGATTTAATTTACTTATTATGTATTGGTAATACGCTGAAGTATATGTTATATTTATTTAGTATACATTAGTATCGTTCTGTTTTTTTCATACAAGCGGATTATAGGGCAAAGCATATTTTTTGACACTGCATTCTATTGATATAATATGTCTCCGTAAGTAAGTATATATTATTTATATTACATTTGCAATAATATACAAATACATATTTTAAGCAGTTCCATTACTGTATTTCTTTTTTTAACCAAGATACATATTTTATTTTAATTGTATTTTGATTTCACCAGGAGTTTTGGTTTTTTTGTTGTAATTCTATTACTTTCTTATGTAAACTAACAATCTGTAAATAAAAGTATCATTAGTTAATTTGTTTTTTAACGTAGCAGCTAGTTACCTTCTGTATCTCCTTTTTGCTTTTTTCGAGATCGCTCTGACCTTGATTTGCTTCGTTGGCGACCTCTAGCGTTTTCAATTGACTGATTAATTCGTTGATAAGTTTCTGTAAGTCGCTTTTCCTCTTTGGCACGTTCTTTCTTCGTCTTAGTATCCTCTCCAGATCGCTGGCTAAATCTTTCCGCGATGGCATCTTTTCGTAATCCGGATTCGTGTCGTATGGAGCCTCTAGAGGTTTTGCGTCCGACTTTACTTCTCGCGGTAATTCTAGCTTCTTCATCAATCTCCAGGATTTGAGGGCTTGGAGGTTTCTGAAAGCGAAGACGTTTCTGTGGGCTAGACAAATTGCGTTTTAGGCGTTAATTACCTCTCTTGCTGCAAGCTTCTTTCTTGCTCTGCAAGCAACCGTTTCAATTTCTCGAGCCAGATCTCTTTCAACTCGTGATCTAAGATATTTAATTCTTTGTTCGCGTTGCCGATGATGCTCGATCGAGTCTTCTTTGCTCCTATATACTTGTTACTGTTGTAATAGGTAGGAATTGACAATTTAGAACAATACCTGGTCACCTTATGCGTTGTTCTAGGGCTATGCGGCGCTTTAGACGAAGATTCTTTGTTCTTGATTTCGTTACTAGACGATTTTGGCGATAATGACTTGATGGAGATTGTTGGCATATGCTCTATTTGAAGTTTTCTGTGAAGCGAAGCTTTACGGAGCAGTTCTCTTACGTCAGCTTTGATTTTAGAGGATTTTCTTTTTTTTTTGGTAATTGTTTCGTTGTCTTCACTACGAAAAAATGCTCGTTCTGTTTCTTCACATTCGAGTGGTAAATCGTGTTCTTTATTATACTCATTTCTGAGATAGAAAGTAACCACTTTGGTGCCTTTCGAGATTACATCATGCGAAGGGTATATTAGAGGATTTTTAGTTAGTTGCAAGACGGTCAATTTGGGCACAAGACCTACGCAAGTTGTGCAAATGTTTTTCACAATAACAAATTTCAAAATTCACTTACCCAATTCATTCGGCAATTTCACCAACGAATTTTGCTCCAACAATAGGTTTTCTAGGCAAGCATGATTCGCTATACTAACCGGTATTTCACGCAGCTGGTTGTTTCGTAGGTCCAACCAGTTTAGTTTTGGTAATCTCTGAAAGATATTCAGTGGTAACGTCTCCAGTTCATTGCCTTCTAAGTACAACATTTGTAAATTGCACATGTCTAATACGCGTAGCGGTACAACTTTTAGGTTTTGCTGTGAATGATCGCAGATAACGTCGATTTTTGACATTTTTGCTTATGCTATAAGAAAGGATTGCGAAATTTTTGCAATTATTGCCGTGTCATTTTCGAAAGAACTACTGACGTTTCTATGGGTGTGTGGTTGTTATGGTAACGGAGAATTGAATGATAAATAAGAGGAGTGGTATTGATTTTATACAATATGAAGTTGACGATAATATAACCACGAATAAGTAATTTGAGGTACATGTAAGTGCTTGCAACAGTATTTAAGAAGAAATTCTTCCAATTTCGCAAACAAATTTCTTTATGTTTGTCAAAACTGTCCGAACTATTTCTCCCACAAAAATTTTACTAGCTGATGTAGAAAGTTGGTGACATTTGGTATTAAAAATTATGCACACTTCATCGCAAATGCACTGCCATGGTTCCAACTTGCCAAAGAAATTGTCATTCTCTATTATAGTGTTATAACCTGATTATAGCGTTAATTGCTTTGTTATATGCTAATATTTCTTTCGTCAATCAAAAAAAAAAAAACTACAATAACATGAGTGTAGGAAACAGGTTATATCATAGTAATTGTTATGTTGCTTCATTACTGTAGTTAAAATAATAAAGTACGCATGAGCGTGACAATTTATTGATTTATTTGTTGTTGTAAAAACAATTATAAGTGATCAGTTGCGATTTATATAGTATATATATGGTATAGAAAATTTTCCTACAATCTACAATTTTAACTTATTGGTGCTTCCATTCCACTAGACGTAGTGTGTACAAACACATATTTTATGGCAGCTGCGACGAGGACAAATTTTAACATGTCTCTCTGCTGCATCAGGCTCTTGAAGATGGGGATGCACGTCAGGTTGATTCCTACGGTTGGTGTGGGGGCATTTATTGCAGAGGGAATTTCTGGTCCGGATATTCACGTGTGGTTGATAACAAAGCTATGGACTTTCGTAATATGTCTGATCAGGGAGTTTACTATTGCAGAAACATTTATCAGCCGTTGCTCTCATAAATTCGTCCGTGGTTGGGATATTGGTCTCTTCATGCAGTACTCTCACAAGGATATATCTTCTGTGACGGACGACTAGTCGTAGACATTTATTTTGAAATATCTGTATTTCTTTGTATGTGTAACGTACATGAACGTGAATATGAGTAACTGCTCGACAGGTGAAGACTATAAGATATTTGGTTTTTGAGTTTTTTGATACAAACTGAAAAGCATATTAACTAACAAACGAGAAAATTCGCTAAAGAATATTTGGAAATGATTATAATTAACGTAAACAAATCATGTGATGCCAGTTTTCTCACAACCCGAGTGTGCGTGGAATAATTAGTATGTAGTCGTGTATCTCCTATATATGTGTATAGAATTGTGCGGCTGCACTGCATCGGCTGCGCATAGTCGATAGTAGTTAATAGCTAAATTATGCAGAACAGCGGTTGCTACTATGGCTTGTGAACGTTCTAGAGATGCTTTCATTCCAATCGATAATATGGGAAACCTCCGTTTCTATATACCAAATGAACGTTTCACGACATTCCATGTTCGAATATTGGATTCGTTAAATACCTGCTCAACTTGCGTAACTGAATTTAGTAATGGAGTTATTAAAAATGGTTCCACACCGTAACTGCTATCTTTTAAAAGCAAACCATTGCCAAATTCTCCTTACTCAAGGCGTGCTTTAGTTCTGCTATTGTCGAATGTTCTTTGATCGTGAAATCTTCCTGGCCATCTTGCAACGATATTTTGGATTCTAAGCCTATTGTCTGACATAACCTGGACATTCTACGAAAAATATCGTTTTCTATTAATTTTCGCCAGGAGATTGTATGTGTATGTGAGTACAATCAATTGCACCTGTTGCACACGGAAACCTTGCAATGTTGTAAAACTACACTTTTCGTTCTGGTTCCCCTTGTGTTATCGGTAAAGCGATATATCTGCTTCCAAAATGTGCAATTGCATTACTCACTTTTCTAACAGCAATGCATGCTGAGTTCTTGCTCACTCCAGTAAAGTCACCTACAACTATTAGCTCGAATCCGATTGCATAAAACCTTAATGTCAAAAGCAACATTATTATAGGTGATTTGCGCCACATTTACGCTATAAACAAGTCATTTCGAGCTTCAACATGTTCGACTGCATGAATTGGGTGTTTGCCTACCAACTTGCAAGGATTTGTCACCAGAGTGACGATTTTTTTACTACACTTACGCAAGCGTGGGTGAAGTCTATTTTTTTTTTCTTTTCAAACATGAACAAGAACAAAAGGGCAAAATTTGAAACGCAGGCGTTCGTGTGCGAACTCATAAATGTAGTTGAGTGAACGTACATAAATGATTATTTCCGAACTCTGCTTATCACCGTAAATCTATTCTAAACTAAACTAAAACGGCTGCTCTTCTTGATTGCCTCAACGTCCCCTATTTGCTTCTGGATCGGTTACCGCTCCGTGGAAGGCTCACACTACTTACAACCTTTTTATTTTGGAGATATTATTGTAAAGAAAAATAGGATTTACTCTATAGATTTTTGTAGGATGATATTACAATAAAAACTAACGAAAAAGCAGAGAGAAGGCGAGGTGTATTACGGTTCCCTGGAGATTATTGTTGAATGGAGATAATTTTAACTAATAAAACACCAGGGACAGGAAGGCGCGGACATTTAGTTAATAAGCCACTGGAGAAAAAGAACAACTGAAATTATAAGTACCGCCAAATAGACAAGACAGAAACATTATTAGGTTAATAAATGTTTTATGTTTGATTTGTTTATTTACTAATTGGATGGAACTTTGCATATGTTTCACATAAAATGCACACTATGTTCCATAGCGTAATTGTTTCGATAGAGTGGACTGTATCTGCTGGTGGTGTTTTGTCTGTATAGCAGTGATACACAAACATTCAACTTTTCTAGCTATTTATTAACTGAAATGTGACTGAACACTAAAATGGCGAGCGATTCATGTTCACACACATACCCTCTCTCCTTCAGGTAAGTATATGAAATATTAAGATATTCCAAACATCAAGGTAAGTATAAATGTGCAATTATACAATTTAAATATATTGATTTATTTCTTATTTTCAAATTGTTCGGAATTATTGTCCATGGGTAATGGACACACTTTTGATAAAAGTCGTTTTAAAACACCAGTGGACGTTTTGACACTTACAACATGTGTAACCCCATCACTTCCTGGATCCACTTCAACGATTCTTCCAAGGAGCCAATGCAACGGAGGTAGGTGATCGTGCTTCAGTAGAATCAGTGATCCAATAACTGGTTGAGGATTCGATGATTTCCATTTTTCGTTTCTTTGCAATTCACATAAATATTCCTTGGACCATCGGTTCCAGAAACTTTGGTGGAGTTGCTGAAGTAATTCATATCTTGACAGCCTATTCATCCGTATTTGCTGATAGATCATGAGGATCATTGGAAAGTGAGGATAATGGACGTGAATTTAGCGTAGTTTCAATCTGTGCAAGCACCGTAATGAACTCTTCATAAACGAGCTTAGTTAGTCCAATTACTTTACACAAATGTTCTTTAATGTTTTTAGTTCCTGCTTCCCACAGACCACCAAAATATGGTACACTGGGTGGCATGAAGTGCCAATTTATGCATTCATTTACACAAGTTTGAGTTACATCCTTCTGAGAATTTGAAAAGAAGTCTTTTATTTGTTTGTATGCACCAACAAAGTTAGTGCTGTTGTCGGAATAAACATTTGCTGGCTTACCCCGTCTAGAAATGAATCTACGAAAACAAGCCAAGAAGGCATCTGTAACTAGGCTACCTACTAATTCTATGTGAATTGCTTTGCTGACAAAGCAAATAAAAATACATATCCAAGTCTTATATGTTTTTGAGCTACGTCCTTTTCCATCTTTTAATTGAAACGGACCTGCAAAATCTAGACCAGTATTGTAAAAAGGACGGCTTGCAACAACTCGTTTTCTTGGTAAATTTGACATAAGTGGATATTGTATTCTTGGTTTTAACCGAAAACATCTAATACAACGTCTGACAACAGCCTTTGCAGCTTGCATGCCATTAGTGGGCCAAATAAATTGTCGTACATGAGCCAATAATAATTGAGGTCCAGTATGTAATAATTTCTTATGCTTATCCTCAAAAATTAATCGTGTGAGATGGTGTTTGCCGTTTAGTAAATAAGGATGTTTTGCATCAAATGTGGTGTCTACATATACTAAACGGCCACCTACTCTTAAAAGACCGTCATTGTCCAGAAATGGCGATAAAGCCAGAAGATTGTGTTTTGATTTTAAATTTGAATTGCATTTAAGGTTTTGGATTTCCTGTGAAAAAACCTCACTTTGAACTAATTTTATGAGCACTTTAAACGCTTATGAAAGTTCGTCGCTTGTAAGTGAACCCATAATTCTAACTGCTTTTGGTTGTTTTGCATTGTATATAAACCTCAAGCAATAGGCTATAATATGCTTTAATCTACTAAAGCTGCAATACTGTTCAAAGGGAAAACTGCTTACAATTTATATGTGTATCTTAGCGATCTCCGCGTGTCTAAGGCTCCAAGCTAATACACAGATTTAGCGGTGTGTATTATGGGTAGCAATATTAATAAAAGCATAAGTGGGGTAGATATACCTAACATTTTGTATATACAAAAATTATAAAAATGCACTCCGAAGTATTGTAGTTTTAATTGACCTCGGTTGTGTAGAGCACAAACAGTACAAATGCACAAGCTTCCAGTGACGTTGCATTATTATCCTCGCACATTAAGTAATGGACGCTATTCAGATTATGCAACTGCTGCGCGGTAGTGTGTCCATTGGACCTTGGTTCGAATTGAGCCTATGGAAATTGGAAATGGATCCAATGTTTTTTGGAAAATTTATATAAGAAATCCGCTGGAGAGTGTAGGTAGAATTATAATAGCAAATGCTGCATGCAACTGCCTCGTTAGCAACAAAAATATGTCAAGATAAGTTTTTATGTTTGCTCGTTGTTTAATTAAAAACCATTTTTAAATGAAGCAGTTACTGGTATTATAATTAAGTCCATTGTATTTAGATTAAAAAACATACAATACTTGAGAGGACAAATGCTGATAGAATTTCCTAAATAACGAGAACCCTGAGGCAACAGTATGGTACAAATGGTACAAATACGGTATGGCACAAATGACAGTAAGTTGTTAGATTATATTTTATTACGAATTATTATAACTGGTTGTTACTAATTGACTTGGTAATATATTGCAGGTTTTTTTGTAACTACTGCTACCCAGTAACTTTTAGCTTTATTGCCATCCTCAACTGTTTATATCAATAGTAAATAATAATTCTATTTACGTAATATACGCATGCGTATCGTTCGCATTTTAACTTGATTTAGAATGTATAAACATGCTAGAATTTGAACAATAACTAAAAATAATTCGAATTTTGTAAATATTAAATTATAAGATAAATAATAAATAATAAAAATTAATAAACCTAAGTGTAATAGTACGCACTTCACACCAATATACTAGTATAATACATTCTAGAATATAGTGACCATATTGCAGATCACCGACGCTTGAGTGGGATGTTCAACCACGGCGTGCATATGTTCTAGGAAAAGCGGTACGCAGTCAGACGATGCTACTTCCGCGTACTTGTCTGACTAGAGATGCTCAACCTAAATGAAAAATATCAGAGGAGTAGATGCAGCGAATGAAAAGCATAGTTTAATTTCCAATATCGCAAAAACATTAAACAAAATAAATAATATCTAAGGTTATACTGTATAGATATCATGTTAGAAGTGATTTATTCACGTTAATTACTAAAACATACTTTAAATTTTCTGCTGTGAAATGTGTTCGCTTACTTGCTAGAGCACCTTTAAATATAAGAAATAGCGTAGTGAAAATGGGACTTATAAGCGTGGTGTTTACTAACGGTTTCGTTACTTTCGCTGCACAACAGTTTTAATATTGATAAATCCGGGTTGTGTGTAAAAATTACATCGATTTACGTACAGAAGCATCAAAATCATCAGAAATATTCTTTAATTTGTTTATTATAACATCCAAAGTTTCAATTCCATATTGTTTGTGATTCAAAGTATTTTATTTTTTGAGGTTTATCACGCAAATGTTCGTTAACAAAATGCAAATTAGATTATAAAGATCCTGTAACAGTGTTTTACATTTGCTTATGCTTTGTGCGTCCTCATTTAAATTGTTTATTACATCAGTAACTTTCTGCGTTAACGGAAGAGCCTTCTGACCACGTCCTCCATCTTGTTGCGACTAGAAGTGGAGGTAAGTAAAATGCTGTAGGAGCTTTCAAGAAAACTTTTTTTGGTGTGATTAATTAATTCATTAACACTCGGAAATTGTACCTTAATAAATCCTGCAACCCTATGGATGGCGTGAGCAATGCATGTAATATGCAGCATATTTTTGAAGTGTCTTTAAGCAATTTTCCAGCTTTAAGAATTTAAGCTGCAGCATTATTTACAAAGAGCAAAGTTTTCTTCCGTTTCCTCACATCTAAAAAAATCTTGCCAGAAGTAGTTGCTGACAACTACTTCCGTTATTGTATCATCATTTACACCAACAAAGACGTGAACTATGGTTTGCCCTAACGTATAGTTTCGTCTGCGCTCAACCAGTAGTAATTGTCTCCTACATCGGTTGTAATTTTGTTTACGAGTTGTGCATATATTTTTCTTAACATCGACTCGTTGGAAATATTGCTACCCGTATATTTTGCCAGAAAATGTATAAAGATAATAATATCGAAAAAAAACTGTGAAAGAAACTAAGCAATTAACACTATATAGAACAGGTACTAAAAAGAATTTCTGGTGTCAGAAAACTAATTAGAAATATAGAGAACAAAGCCAAAGATGAAACATGCACAACCATGCCTTCTAACTATACAACGTGTGTAAACCGGCACGATTCTGTACGAGCGGTCGACGATCCGCAGCATGATAATGATATGATGTATAGAATACTTATTTGTTTATTACAATAATAGCTGGTGTATAGACTTTCAATTAATTAACCAGACACTACAAAATAGCAACTATTTGCTCAAAATAGTTGCTATTGTGAGGTGTCGGAACCTAGGGTTGACGCGGCTCGTATTAGATTTCTTAAAATGTGTTTGAAGAACAAAGTCTAATATGAGCTAATATCGCCACACTCCGGACCGCACAAATTTAATAAATTAATTAATTCGGGAAGGCCGTTTCGAGGAACCTCTAAATCTAATATGCCTGTTTTACCCATACGAGATTACCTACAAATATCGGCTACATACTCTAAAACTAAGACATGCGAAAAAATACCGAAAAATAGAACACATAAACGAAATCGGGCATAACATTAAATTAAAAAACTTCATTAAGAACGTAATTTCGCAGTGGGAATTAGACGCTTACGAAACTACTTACATAAAAAGCAACACAAAATTGATAAATAGAGAGAACGGACCGTTGTCGTACTCAGATCTATTTGATTTATTGGGGTAAAGCTGCACATGTTTTATGTTTCGTACTGCATTGACAAGAGACCTTTCTGTTTATCTTTCCGTGTTTTTTCGCTGGTTTTTGGGTCTGCAGGCGGTAAAAGTAGATATTGTAAATAATATCTTTCTGGAAAATAGGGATAGAATAGGCATGTTAGATTTAAAGGTTTCTCACATCATTCGGTCACCGGTTGAGATTCTCAACTTGAGAATAAGGATCCCATGCATCCTTGAAACGGCCGTCCCGGATTAATTAATTATTAAACTTGTGTGGTGTGGAGTGTGCCGATACTTTTGAGTTGTTTGCTACGTGCTACTAAAGTCATTAACGCGATATTAATCACAGCACATACTATACCACTTTGCGCTTAATAATTAGTTTTAGTAATCTGAAGTAGTCAAAATGTGTGCCTTTAATTGTCGTTGAATACTCACAACCTTTGCAGAACGATAACATTGTATTCAATGATAGTAACAAACTGTATCTCGTATGTATCTACATTCTAGCGACATATCATACTCTTCCAGCAGTGAATTTTTCCATTATTACTTAATAAGATAATCATTTATCTACGATTAGGAGTGGGTCTAAATGATGCAGCAAAATTTGCTGTTACAAACAACAAATATAACAGTAGGCTCCTACGGTTCATTCAGTTTGTTTGATAAAATGCTTTAACACGTGATAACGTCCAGTTTAGTACAGTGATTTAACCAATTTAGACCGTGCGAATTATACGTAACCGAAAATGTCGGTAGAAATAAAAGATTTCGAACAATTAATCAAACCGTCGTTAAAAAATGGTGAAAAAATTGTGTCGTGCGATTGCCGTAGACTGCTTCCGCCAGGGGAAAACTACGGTAGTGTTATGGTGCGAGTTCAGGTCAAAGTATTAAACAAAGATGGAGAAGAAGAGGTCATACACTGTGTAGGAAAAACGTGCCCACCTACTGAGTTCATATGGGAAATTTTTAATACTAAAGTCACTTTCAAAAAAGAAATCGAGGTGTATAAAACGTTAGTGCCAACTCTGAATGAATTTGGTAGAAAAAACGGGTTCGATAATGTCATGAGTTTTTTTGCCAAGTGTTTGGGTGCTAGAATTTCTTTGGATTCAAAATCGGACTCCGTAGATAAAGATGCTGTTCTTCTTTTGGAGAATCTTCTAGTTAAAGGGTATGATGTTGGTGATAGATTTGTTGGCTTCAATTTAGATACGACCAAATTACTTCTGAGCGACTTAGCAACGTTACATGCAGTTCCATTAGCTTACCGTCTCAAGAAACCGGAAGAATATAAGATGAAAATCCGTCCTTGTTTGAATAAAGACTTCACCTTTAAATTCAGTAAGGAAATGGTTTCAGATCTCATCAACGGTATCCAAAAATTGTTAGCAACACTTCCCGAATGTGTGTCGTTTTTATCGAAGGTGGAAGAAGCAATATGGAAATTAGTGGCCATGTCCACAGAAAACCCACCTAACGAAAGGGAGTTATTTGCGACGTTCACACATAACGATTTCTGGGTGAATAACACGATGATTAAATTCAAAGAGGGAAAACCGGTGAGCAATAAGATGGTGGATTTCCAAATTATAGAACACCATTCACTAGCACACGATGTGGTATTTTTTTTATATACCAGCGTCGAACTGGGGGTCCTAGAAAGTCATCTAGATGAACTATTTCAATACTATTACAGTACATTTATTGCAACTTTGAAGCAATTCGATTGTGATGTTAGCGAATTCACTTTTGACACCTTTATGGAGGAATGCAGATGTATGATAAGACAAGAAGAATTGGGTCATATTATGCTTATGCTACCCGGTATTATGACGTTAAAAGAAAAAGCTAAAGAGCTCTCAGAATTAAAGGAAAATGATATTGTAGCGGCGGAAAAGTCTTTACACGAAAATTGTTTGAAGAAGATGAAATTTTTATTGTTAGACCTTGAAAAACGTGGCTGGATATGAAGCAAATAAAACAGTGTTAAAAAGGTGATGTAGATGTAAATAAATAAATTGTATCTTTTTAATAAATACTACACTATTTGATTTAAATAAAACTTGTTAGATTTTAAATATCTTTATAAAAAAGTAAGACTTGATATATTGACTTCTTTATAATTATGACTAAATATCTTTCAGTATTTTTTTACGGTAATTTGACTTATAGAAACATAAAAGATGGTGACATAGACATATACTTTTTTTAATTTACTGTACAACATTAAAAAGTGAAGTAGGTAAATGGTAAACAAATTAGCATAAACATTGCCTTTTTATTTATTGTGTCTACAAAAACATTAGCGTAATTAAAGGTCAAAATGTAATTGAACCAAATAATTATGTACACACGTCCCACGCAAATAGAAAAATGGTAATATGTCTTCTTAGAATTGTAATTTGACCTATTTGTACATGTAATTCAAAAAATTTATAGTTGTAAATAGGTTATTTTGTTTAAAATGTTTTTATTCTGCTTTAGAAGTTGGAATGATGAAATAAAAGAGTGTATTTTGCAGATATCCCCATAACTATTTTGAATAGGAATTAATTCAGTTATCTATAATTTATATGTTAATAGATGATTGTAAATTATTGAGCTATGGGGTATGTCACAAATCTTAGTTTAACGATTGATAATATTTTTTCGGAATTCTTCTCAACTTATCAATAGAGCCCAACAAGTCGATTGCCTAGCAGTAGCGTCACTGCGCTGGATTAACCGAAATAAATGTGCGCGTTATTTAGAACAAAATACAATAAGATAATTTATGAAAAGGCAAACATGATATAGTCAACAACTTACCGAGTATGCTTAGACAGCTGAAAAGAAATCCGGAAGTGAGGCCTTCAACACCTGTGTCATAGCGTACGCAGTATGTATCTGGTTATTCGCAGAAAAAGATCGTTCTACATCTAGCGATGTAATATTCGCGTACTTAAAGCGGTCTTTGAATTTGTATAACGGATCTTCCGCAACACTATTGTTAAAAAGATGGCTTAATCTAGAAAAATCAACATTTTTACGTAATATAGTATTAAATTTTTCTCTGACTGAAACATTTTTTTCGTCATTTAAAATATGTAGCACTGTTTGTACGTGGTCAACGATTTCACACTTTTTTTATTACGTCAGCTATTGGAACGTAATTCTTAATAATTTTTAAATCTGCTGCAACTTGAGGATTTTGGAATTGCGTTTGACTTAGCTTTATTGTAGCTACTTCTTTAGCGTTCAGTTATAAAATCACTAATTTGATCTTTTCACAATGTTTAAAATCATAGAATGCTGCTTTTAATCATGTACCCTGTCGTGTAAGAAATTGGCTGCGGTGGTTCCGGTATATCAAGACACTGTGAACGAAATAGCCGAATACGTTTGGTGATCTAAGAAAAACCGCTCTCGTCTGTGCTATTAGTTGGTCTACATCGGGATAATATTTTCGTATAGTGTCTAAAGCATGCAGCAAATTCGCTTGAATAGCTTTGAATAATTGACCTGTGCGAAGCATCATCGCGGTAGCATCGGTAACCACTATTAACTCTTGCTTTGGTGAAATTTCAAAGTTGTCTAGTATTCTAACTAATAGATTATGAACAGCGTTAGCAGTACATTTTTGCTGTCTTTTACAGGCTAGCAAATAAGGGTGTGACGGTCCTTTCAAAGTCATTGTCCATGCTATACTACGGCCTTTTTTAAAGTCTGTAGTTTCGTGTATAGTTAGCCACAACCGTGTACTTTTTACTGCGGTTTTCACATCATTCTTAATCTTCTCGCGCATTGACGGCACATACCTACGTAGCGTCTGCGGACTTGGCAGTTCCGACGTTGGATTGCGTTTCCTCCAAAACTGATGAAACATTGTTTGCCAAATCTTTGCAAACGGTATGTTGCACGCACTTAACATCATCGTTAAATCACATAGAAATTCTTTATACGGTCTCCTTCCGGTTTTCTAAAATTTGTGTGTTGCGTTATTTACGTGGTTTCTACACATATATGGTTTCCAACATATACTTTTATCGCAAACTAAACACCTGATTTCTTTACCATTAAATATTAAGTCTAGAAAAGCCATAAATATGTGTTTACCCTATCAGCAAACAGACAAGTGCACGCATTTTCAATGCTTTCCGTTCAATTCAGATACTTACCAACTTCGCACAGCGATACATATTACACATAGCACACAGCATAGAAGGCCGGGAAGTGCCGACATGTAACGAAGCAGCTATGTATACCTACTTATAGCTGTAAAGTACATATATTGTATATTGTTGTGATGTGTATTCTGGATATCAAAATATCCACAAATTAAAAAAAAACATATTTCTTATGATACACGTTGAGCAAGAAAAACAATTATTAATAATCTCCTAAATTACTTTAATTAGCTAACTATTCGCATATAGTTTTTCACGTAAATAACAACATATTTTACAATCTACGATGTAGCCTGAGCAAGACCTTTTATCCAGGTAAAAACCTATAGCTCTACATATTAAATAATTTAATTCACAATCTACTTAGAACGTTTTATTGAAATTGCGTTTAACAATACATTTATGATTGATTCACTCCTGTAATAATATCTATATGCTGTAGATTAAGCAATCTTTAGGCATATTATATACGTATAAAAACATGGAAAGATGCAGTTCGCACTAAATGACTCCTGCAATTAAAACACATAATACAAATGGCAATATGCACATACCTGTTATATTTCCACGCCCTCTTAATTTGTAATTACAATTTTTATTAATGGTTTAAATCTACATAAAGATAATAGCAATGATCACTAATGAGACTATTTTACGGATGATGTAAGAAAAAACAAAATCCATATCATACTACTTGCTCACATAGAAAATAATAGTCATCTGAGAATACAAAACATCAACATATTCTCACATGCACATTTTTTGGAACATTAATTTAACAAAAAACGATAGCTCCATAAGTACAGCACCATTCTTCTTTATTCAATTTTAAAAAATGCATGTAGTACTAAAAATTATAACAATTATCTAAAGAAAAAGATCTAAATCCACCCACGTTTAACAAAGTCCAACAAAATAAATTGCATCCTCTTGCCGAAATTGTCGTGTAATGAATCTCCTTTCGCAATAAAATCGTCACTCTTAATATCAGATAATTCTTCCGATTTTTCTTTTAATAAGAAAATAGATGGAAGTAACATGATCAAATGTGGTAATTCTACTTCTTTTGCCATGATTTTGCATTCTTCCATCATAGCATCGAAAGTGTACGCACTGGTATCTTGTTCCAATTTCACCAAGCTTTCTATGAAGGCATCGTAGTAATATTTAAATAGTTCGTCTAAATATCGCTCTAGCACCTCCAACTCAACGCTGCTGTATAAGAAAAATATTAAATCGTGCGTTAGAGAGCTAAAATCGTTGATTTGGAAATCAACAATTTTGTTCCCAATTGGTTTCTTGTTTTGGTATTTTATCATCGTGTTATTCAACCAAAAATCGTTATGGACTAATGATGAAAACAAAGGATTTGAGTAGTTAGGTTTGATCTGGGCTGTATTGATATCCCTCACGAATTTTTCTAATTTGCATGCGTATGGTACACAGTCTGGATTAATACTTACACTTTTTGTAGTAAGTTCGATAAGATCTTCTATCGTTTTATTGTTGATTTCGAAGACAAAGCACTTTCCGAGGAATGGTAATATTTTTGTATCAAAATCGATAGGCCTTTCGAATTTGTAAGCTATAGGACTCGCATGGAGAGTTGCTAGATCTTTTAGTACTAATTTCGTGCTGTTTAAATCTAATCCTATGAAGCGGTTTTGGATATCGTAACCTTGCACCTTTAAATTTTCTAAAATAAGGACCGCATCTTCGTCTACAACTTTAGATTTCTCGTCCAAAGAAATCCGTGCAGCCAGAAACTTGGGTAAGCAATCTACAAGGTGGCTGATTCCTTTTTCTTTTCCAAATTTGTTGAGTTCAGGTACTACTTTTGCGTAGATTGAAATCTCGGTTTTGAAGGTCTCTTGGGTATTGAAAGCTTCCCACAAATAACCACGTGGCGGGCACGTTTTTGCAACACAATTTAATATGTCATAATCGCCGTTTTGGTTCACAATTTTCACGTAGACGCGCAGCATTATGCTACCATAATTCTCACCGTTGTTGAGTAGTTTTTCGCAACGATGTGATACGTACTTTTGCCCGGGTTTTAGAGCCTGTGCGATTAACTCTTCGAACTTTTTAATTTCGAACTGCATATTTACGCTACCTATCTGCACTTGCAGTCTACTTTAATTCACGTACGATAACTAAAGTAGGAGTTTGCGCCCAACATAGTCGATGAAACAAGTACAATCGCCAACTAATTAATGTTTAATTGATAAGATTGGCGCGTATTGGTCATCCTTCTCGCACAAATCAAAGTCCCTAGATAGACCTATGACTAAATTATACAGAAATTTATCACTCGATATGTTACAAATGCTGATAACCTTGGAAAGAAAGACGGCCTTATTTTCATTATGACAAATAATTATATGGAACGAAACGATATGTAAATTAGCTATATATAATGCTAATATGTTACAAAGTTATTCAATAAACGTTTAATGTAACGTAATGTGAGTTTTATATTACTACGTGCTCGATTTTGATTTCAAAAAACATTTCGATTAATTACTTACTCGTTTTATTATGACTCGCTTAGAAATATTAAGCAAAAAAATGACACAGTAGGAATATAACACGTATCATAAGCTTTTTTATGAAAACTTTTGGCAATTCCCCGTTTTAAAAGTAATATTGTCTGTTAGTTAATCAATCGAAACAGTTATACATACTAGATCTTAACATTAGTGAAAACAGTTATAATTACAAATGCTGTTCCATACAACTGTGTTCAATCTAATGAGCGAACGATTTTGTTCTAGTATGACAAATCATTTATTACTACGCATGTCACTACGCTTATATCACTGGCTAACGTTAA
>LR736858.1:8505891-8521127 GCA_902654985.2 Oryctes borbonicus
TTGTACAAAAACTTTGCAGCATCAAGTACGTTTCCACAGTTCTCTCAGTAAATGATGTTCGCCGTGATGCGAAAATGTTTTTATATCTCGAAAGAAATCATCCGATATCCACTGAGGCCAAACACGCATAATTGAAATAATCTTTAAATAAATAAGGGATCTATAGATGTATCATCAAAAATTTGTCTTAATCTAGCAAAATCCAAATCTTTGCTTATAACACTCACACCAATTTTTTTATTACTCTGCCGTCAACCAAGTTTCTCAACGTATAACAATCGGCTAAGGTGGTTGGAGAATACCGGGACACTGTACATTAACTTGTCGAATACGCTTAGGAATAGAATCTCTAATAATTTGTGTCACAATATCTCGCTCATGAATATCAACACTTGAGTTAGTGAGACTTCAAATTGTTTTAAAGTATCGTACATCACCTTTGTAATTGCTTCAGCTATTCTATACTTTTGCTCTCTAATAATATTGAATATGTAGGTTTGGAAGGCTCTCGTATACGTACTATAACATGCGTAATAGATTGCTTTTTACAATTGATGGTTTCGTCGACACAACCAAAGCAGTTCATTGTTTAATGCTCATTTGATTCTTTTTTCCATGTCCTCATGTGCAGATGGAATTTACTTCCGTAAGGTTGTCCGTCCGACTTGGTAACTGCCAATCGGGATTGTATTTATTTCAGAAGTGTTTAATTTCTGGTTTATCGAGCAAGTGGAGTGGTAGGCCCCAAGTAATCAGCATGAAGAGTAAGTCGGTGTCACGTCGTTTTTTTTTTATTTATGTGTTGTTTACAATTTACATGCACTCTACAGTCACGTTCCTACTGGCAAATTAAATTCTTTTCACATACTATACACAAAATTTTTGCACCATCATATCGTAAATCCAGGTATTTACCGATAAATTTATTAATTGTTTCCGCAAATGGTAACATTGTACGTTTTCGCATGTTGGACATATCTTTATTTAGATGTATGACTCAATACGTTTATGTGCGTATATGTACTGGCGGTCAGTGATTGATGCTGCTACGTAGGAGTATAGATTCGCATACAAATAGTGCTCAAATTAGGTCACGGGCATAACCGACAAACCCCCTTCAATTTATGCTCGGCAACGCTGCTATAAGTAAGAGTAATGTCATTACTAAAGTTGTAGAAACGAGTGCACACTCATTGGCGGCGATGATATATTTCGAAAGCGGTCGGACATTCCCGAGGTCGGGATTCATACGCGCACGGTTAGTATGTGTGTATGGATTGTATTAATGTGTTAATAGATTTCTTAACAGATTTCCGACATTAGAATTCATTGGCACTGTTCTAAAATGTATTGTTTGCAATATCAACACTTTTCCGTATAGTATTTTTGTTTGTAAAAGACACGTTAATAGCAAACAGCGCCTGTTAAATGCGAAACGTGATATACCATATTATAAATTTCTATATGACTTTATTTTTATGTTAAGTGTGTGCAACATTCCATTGCAGACAATGAAGAATTTCGAAAGTTTTGGGCGAAATACATTTCTGAATGGAGATTGTCAATAAGAGGTCAATTACAGTTTAATTTAATGCGGATGAAAAAGACGATTACGGATCAAATCAAGGCAAGCATAAAAAAAAGCTGACCGTTGATGGAACAACGCATGCAAGAAAGAATTGTATTTTAAATGTTAGTTCGCACTTTAAAAAGCGATGTGGCATCCGCGCCTCTTCTTTTACGTAGTACAATACTGCAGAAAACAAACGCTGAAACGGTAGTAGTAACTATAATAAATACCTTTGGGAAATTCAATGTATCGGTAACCCAGATTGTAATGTTGGTTACAGATGGGGTTCAAGCATGGGTAAAGTTGGAAAATTACTAGAACAATCTCCCTCAATTTGCTTCATGTAACCTGTTTGCTCCATGCGTACATCTTGTAGCTGAATTTATTAGAAACAGTTACTCAAAAAATAGTTTCTACCAAAAAAGTTTTTATTAAATCTCCAAAAGGCATTCGTGAGTTTAAACAGGCTTGTCCGGGCATTCCTCAGCCACCGCAGCCGGTATTGAAGAGATCAGGAACGTACATAGCTTGGTGCTGTTTTATATTATGAGACATTTTTGGGCGTTGTTAAACCTTGTCGTACAACACACAATCTCTCGAGTGACCTAGCTCTTCTGAATCTGATAGAGCGAGTTTAGGAATTTCCTCTACTTCCCAAATCTTTGTAACTCGTTGCTCTAATCTGGTCGTAGGGCAGTAACTACATGATTTTAAATGGTATCAAATTGTATTCATCATGCCGACCACTATATAACCAAACGCCGTATGTTGCAACGACAAATGATTAGATAATCGTCGTTGTCCTGTGCGTAAAACGCTCCTAAATGTTAAAGAACCTAGCATGACCGCTTTCGTTGAATGTAGGATCTGCCAAATGTATATCGTTTGGCAATTTCAAAATAGCTTTATCAAATGTTACTAATGGTAAATTAGCAGTGATCTCTGGTAACCCTAAACATGAAGCTGATTGTGTATAAAGTTTATCTCGTGTGTGAACTGTAAAATTCGCTGAATATTGCACATCTGATACAGTCTGGTCTACACCCGAAACTGAAAATTGAACCTTTTTTTTTGCATAATCTCTCCGAAACGAAATTACTCATTGAGCCATTGTCTAATAAAGCACGGTACCGATGTAATTCTTCTCTTGAACCCTCAACTAGAGCAACTACAGTTGCTAAAAGAGTTTGCCTTGTAACTAAATTGCATACTTGATCTGCAGTGTGATTTGTAAAACTGTTAGAAATAATAGTACTTGATTCCGTGTTGTCGGTATTTATTTTCTTTTGCTAAATATTTGCTCGAGAATCAAAATGTAAAAGGGTATTTGGTTTTTTTTACATTTCATACAAGTGGATGATTTACATTTGGACGTGGCATGATTTGTTAAACAATTAAGACACAACTGCAATTTTTTTTCTCCCTCAGATTTAACGGTCAGAGAAAATGATGAAAATTGGTCACATTTCTAGATAGTGTGATTTTCTTTGTTTACAGTTTATTGTATTTACGGTCGCACAAGCAGTTGAATGTGGCTTGCTTTTTGATTCAAATTTAATTTTTTCTTCTTTATTTATTGCAAGTGATTTTCCAAGCTCCAGTTGTTCTAGCAAGTCGCACCGTACCTTTAGCAATGTAAATAGATCCCTAATTGAAGGGCGTTTATCCTCAGCACTATCGTTCACGGATTGTTTGGCGCAATAATGCTCCCATTCACGTTTGATGGTATTATCTATTATCTACTAGAATATTGATTAATAAAGTGTCCCACGCTCAACTGGTTTGCCCAAAGATCTTAAAGTTTCTAAATTGTTATTAACTGAATTATAAAAATTGCGCAGATCTTTAGATGAATCCTTCATTAGGCTCGGGTAGTTTAAAATACCTCGCACATGTGTGCTGATTATTAATTGACTTTAATCATAAATAGCCTTTAATACACTCCATGCAATTGAATAATTATGATCGGTATTGATTATACTGTTTTTAAAGCCTCTTTGCTTAGAGATAAAAAAGTAAATAGTACATTTTCTGGACATCTGACAACACCGCACTATTACCCACCAATGCCTCAAACCTTAAATTCTACCCATTTCGTGTATTCGCCGTCGGTAATTGAATAATCGCAATTGAACCTGAACAGGATTAAAATAGGAAGGCTGAGCAACACTACCATTAAGTACATTGTTATTAGACTCAGCATTGACCGAATTTACATGTGATATAAAATCTAACTTGCGATTTCTTTTCAGTGTACATTGTTGCTTAGTTTCTTTAATATTAGCACAAAGTGTGTAATAATCGATTTCAAATTCCTCGCGTTCACCCGCTTGTTCAGTGATATCGTCATGCTGTTCTTCGATACCCTCTTGAACTACATTAATATATCTTATTAACTAAATGCTCTTTGTCTAATGAATCGCAATAGGTTTTACCTCGCGTAAGACCTGCTTTGATTTGATCTCGTCGCCGCTTTAATTATGTTAATTGTGGACTGTATTAAAAATTGAATTGAATTGCTATTTGTGAAAGAAAAAAACGACACCTGAAAACACGTGATATTTATTTCTACTTTTTACAATCTGATCTCGTAGTACGTGACCTGTTATATGGCAGAATTACATCTGTCCCTTTTTTATTGCTAGAACCACTAAAAAAATACAAGGAAAACAAGACTCCTAACAGTAGTACCAATTGCGGTGGGATATTCAAATTTAAAAGATTTTACATAACGCCTTAGCAACATTCATGCCTTCAACTAACAACTATTTCAACTCCTATCGGTAATACCACCCTTACAGTAAAGTTTATTAACTTTTTCTAATCGGTTGTTTATCTCTATTCCGTCATTACCAGATTCTTCTAAAACGATTCTTAGATATTGGTATGTATTAACTTTTCCAATTTCCGCTTCATTTATATGTTGTTTGATATATGATTTCTGCAGTCGTTATTTTCTTTTAAAGAATTTGGGTTTCCGTTTCATTTACCTTTACATACATGACTTGTTTTTCTTTGGCTATTGCCACTACTTGAGTTTTAATTTTATTTATTTGCATTCTATATTTATCCAGTAGTTTATTCCGTACGTGAAGATTATACTGTTTCCCGCTGGGTTTACACTATTATTACGAAGTTATCTGCAAAGATACACTTCGAAAGACTTTTCCTAAATTGCTGTATCCTATATGCAATGGTTTCGATAGTCTTTCTATCTTTTTAATAATCTCATCCAAATATGTCATAAATGTTGGGGACCTAATCCACCACCTTATCTTACTCCTTCATTAGTTTTAAATTTTTCCGATTTCATGTTTGTACTGGTTATACAGTTCGTAGTACACTTTTTATACATCGGGTTACTTTGTTATCAACATTTTTATTTTCTATACTCCTTCAAGTTTTTTTGCGTGGTACATGGTCGGACGTCTTAATCCATATCTACAAATGCAATCTATATTGATTCTTCATTATTTTGTGCTCTCATGATAACTTTCTTAATTATAGAAATATGGTCCATTGTACTTTTTCTTTTTCTGAAGCGACTCTGTGAACTCGACCTTGTTAGTTCAACTATTATTCGAAGTTTTTGTTGTAATATACGTTCATAAAGTTTCGTAATAGTACTTAGTAAAGTTATTTCTCTGTAGCTAGTACAGTCCCTATTATCAACCTTTTTAAATATCGGTACTACAAGAGCGAGACTCCAATCCTCGCCTACTCTTTTTTCATTTTAGGCTTTATTCAAAATTGGTAATTTGGTCTTTCACCGGTATTTTAATCATTTTGTTCTTATTTCGTCTTTACCAAAAGCCCGCCTCTGTTAGTTAGCAAAACTTATAACCTACTGTTTTCATTTTGTTGTCAGCTTGTTTGTCTTGAATATAAAATGAAGCAGTATTTGGTATCAACTAAACATGAACTAAATAGATTTAGAATTACTAATTTATATTTAGAATACCGATTCTATAAATTTAAATTAAATGCTATTAATAATTCGAAGTTCTAGTTGTGTAGTGGTTCGAGAAAACCGATCTCCAGTAGGAGGTATGTAAACCTAGTATTTTCTAATTTCTAATGCTCGTTAAATGTTTTCCCGAATTCTATAAACTTAAAATTAGTCAATTAATTTCAAAAAATCATTTATTTTCACAAATTTTCCTGCAAAGTCTACTTAAAGAAACTGTGAAAATATCTATATTTGAGAGCAGTTTATGGATACTTTCTATAAAATTTAGTAACGATAATGATGAGGTGTGGTATGTATGGTCTTCCATTTCTTTTCACAAAAATATCTTAATCCCTATTACATTCTCAAATTTTTAAATTTAATTTCAGCACGAGCGGTGCAAATGCTAAAATTTCAACATGATCGCAAATATCTCTAAAACAGTTGATTTTAGGGCTAAGGTGCCCTAATACAACTTATTTACATGCGATATGTTACCTACAATCGATTAAATAGATAAAAAAAATACGACTGTATTTAAGATAAGAAAATTGGTAACCACAAAATTTGTTAAATCAGTAGGTTCGATACTATAACTACTTATTTAAAAATTTCAGAGTTCTGCTAATTAAAACTTTTATGTTCCGTGAAATACCCTCTTTATCTAAAGTCGTATATCTACATCGACAGATATTGCCGATCATCAATACTAGTTATTTTATAGGATATTCGTCCTTTCGTTGTACACGCTATATTCTTTTGATATATTTTTTTGACAAAATAAGTTTAGTTATCTCACAATTATTGGTCTTATGTACATGTAAATCTACAACAATATACAATACACATAGAGCTTGATGATTTAATCTCTAAACGCCTTATTTGCAGCGTACGAATTTTATAACGGTAATTAAAATGCCGACACATTAAACAAAGATTATTGCCGCAAACAACACAGTACTTTCGAAATTAGAACGACATAAACATTTTTTTATTCTAATAGCGGTTAAAATATTCGTTGTCAAAGAAGAATAGCGCGACATTGCGTAATTCGCCGGGTTTTAGTGATAATATTTGACAATTAAGGAACGCCAACACAATTTCTTATCAACTACGCACGATAATATCATTCAACATGTTTTTTTTTTTTACCAAATAAAAACAAACCGTTATCATTTTGAAGTTAGTTCAAATATGTAATAAACCTAATTTAAAGTAATATTAAATAGAGTCATGTTTATGTTTAATTTATATTTGATGTTGTGATAATTTTTAAATACTTTTATGTTGAAGAATTTATGACCCATTAAAGTAATTCCATAATTATTATAGTGGATAAAATTAACCTTTTATATCTTCTTTAATTAAACAATACAAAATATTGTCATATTAAGATACGTGATCGCCAAAAAGTGCGAATAAAAATTTAATTAATATTCCATCTCTTTCTGTCTTCTGTTGTGTCTCCTCAGTTATGAATCTTATTTTTTTTGAAACCTTCTTCCATTGCCTCACACCATCTTTCGCTCGATATACCGCATTTCATTTTTCTTAATTTCTCAAATTGTCCAAAATTTTATCTTCAAGTACTTCAAAGTAATTTGCTTTCCAAGACGCCAAATTTTTATTGGTTTTTCTGATTAAGGGTCTATATTGTATCACCGTATAACGTTAACGGTATACTTAGTGCCTCCAGCTAGAACAGAGATCAGAGTAGGGTATGGCGGAGGTGTATCAAAGTTCACGCAAACGTAAATTATTGAAAAGGATGCCAGGAGTTTTGTTTATTTTAGAAAAAATACCTAATGACTTTGTTGTACCTCCTTTTAACAATATTATTCCTTGGCAAACAACACAAAAGTATCAGCACACTCCGCACCGCACAAGTTTAATTAAGTAACCGTAGACCAAATTCAAATCCAACTCCGCAGTCCTTGCTATAACTATTTTATTCCGTTTTCTTTTAAAGGAAATAATAATGATGGTGATAATATAATAAAATATCTGAAAGTACAAAATAACCAGTAAAACAGAAGCTAAGGCAGTAAATTTAGCAAGAAAAATAACAAAGCCAAAAAAAAAAATACAACAACAACAGAGCAAAATACAAATTTATAGTCAAAGATTCGTTAATTTCGGCATCTTATAAAATAATTCAGAATGCAGGAAAATTTTAATTCAATATAACGATACTAATTTTCAATACGTTACATTGCAAATTAATACTTAAAAATTAAAAGACGGGAAAGCCATTGCAACGTATGCGCGGGCTTGACAAAATGATCATGCGATAAAGTACATAAAATTATGTAGAAGTGATTTTACAGATAAAGTTAAATAATTCTGCAATAAATTGTTATTACCCGATAAAATTAATTGAAATACCTTAGGAAAAGGTAATTGGACTCACCAACTTAGAAAAATTGATAACTGTTCTTAAACTGTAATCGCTTCTCATCGCTACAAACGTCGGTAAGAGACGGGATGTAGGAAAATTTTATTCGGTCGAACATACCGTAGAAATTATACGAAACAGAAAAAAATAAGAACAAACTCTCCATATTGTAACAAATCGAAATAAACATTTGTGCATATATACGCAAAACAATGGAATTATCACAATTGTTTTGTGGAACCCTCGTAAGCAGTTATTACATTCCGCAATCCGCAGGTCTATTTCCTTATTCTCTTCGCACACATGGGTCATTAATACTGCGACGTGTGCGCTCTAAATTTACAGTTTCCTTTAATTACCGGTTCTACCTACATGTCTATAAAATTACGGGCGTCTTTAAAATCGGAGTTGCCTGCTTAGGCGCCAGTCAACGTGTGAGTGACTTAATTATGGTGCTATGTACCTTAGTGAAATTAGTGATCCATTTTAGTGTTGGTCCTTCAACGTCTACTACTAAAGTAAGTCAATTGTCCAAAGTTTGTCGGATAGATCAAGTGAGTGAAAATAAACAAATTTATTAACATAAAAAATGAAAAAAAGTAAACAAAGAAACGGAAATAATGAATTCCTAAAATAAAACAAAACTTCTAATTCGATATGAAGTTGATAAATTATAAATTATATTTTTATCTTCCAACTTCCAGAAGGCCGGAAAATTAGCGATATCGCAGAACGTATTACACTCGTCCGACAAAGCACGAACGTTGCGTTAGAACATGCCTCTCATCATTCGGCTACCGCTGAACATCATCTAGACATTGGCTACCAGATATTATTCAGTGCGGCTTCATTACTTTGTAATTCTTAATTAGAGAATCCATGGAGATCCTTAAACATTCTTGTTGGAATTGTTCTACAATGGCATTTAGACGCAAACCCTCCTCCTTAACAACGGCCATCTAGAACGCAAACGGCCGGCTGAAGTCTCAGAAAGTGGAGTTCCTAGACTTTGTCCAAAGGTACCAGTTAGGCATAGTTCTAGTGAATGAAACACACTTCCGCGGCCAAGATCGCTTCTTCATTGCCAATTTCACCACCTACAGTAACGATCGCCAAGGAGCCAGAAGAGGGGGCACCACAATTCTCGTCAATTCCAACCTAGATCACCACGTAAACTCAATCTCAGATCTGCGTCAAATGGAATGCACAAGCGTAGTCGTCACCACCCTCGACGTGTACGGCTTTCGTGTGTAGAAAGGATTCGTCAAACACTTTTCCGATCAAGTTTTGCTTGCCAATATTGATATTAATTTGCATCATCGAAATATAATAATCAAATTACAGTCTTTGGTCCATAACCAACTATCCTTCGCAAGATATCGAAATCTATTTTTATATTCCTGGTACGAAAGCGGTTATATAGAAGCCAGACCAGACAAATTTGATCATCCAATAACATACGCGTTTTCGTTCGATGATCACGGAATTCTGCCCTCATGTTATGTGGACAACATGCTTTTATAAGATGCGCACACTGTGCTCAGTATTTTTGTTTCCAGCACTTCTTTCAAGATTTTCACTATCACAATGAAGAATAATACATGATTGCACATATTTTCTGTACTGTCTTTTATTTTATTAATCAGCAATAGCAAGTAGCCTGTTTGTGCCTTATATAAGTAAAGTAAATGTTCAATATACAGTTGCTTTTTATTTTGTATATGTTACTATTATCATAAATAGACATGTCGTGCCCGATATAAATTCACACTGGTTTTTAACGTACAATGCAACCCCGTAACGGTATCTCGTTAAAATAAGCAAGTATTTAAAATTTCATCATTTTGTGGACACCCTGTACAATTATCAAAACCACTCCTGTATACAGTCTTTGACAACAAATACAGCCGTTACAATCATTTCCTGCAATTCGAACAAATAAGCATAACATACGCTGTTGCGTCTTTATTGTAACAGCCTGTATATGAATATCCATACCAGTCGAAAGAGCTCCGTAAATGGTGTCAGTCTGCCATTGAAACTTTTTTTCTATCTTTAACCGTTTAAACATTATTTACGAAAAACGAAATTTGAGGTGATTTTGAAGTGGATTGCACCCCCTAGAAAAGCATCTCCGCAGCAACGGAGGGCACCGTTGAGCAACACTAGGTGAGGTCTACAAACTGACGCAGTCTCATTGAAATCGGCGCCTGACACTTATAACACTTATGACACTACTATAAAGGAAAAAGATAACGTCATTGGCTAAGGAGGTGAATTCAATTATTTGGTAATAATTAAACTATTTTGACGGACACCGGTCTATTATCTTTGAATCTTACCAAAATGTTATTCACCCAACAATCATTGTGAGTAAGAGTGGTGAAAATGTCTTTGCTATTTTATTATAACTACCGTTATAATAAAATAGCGGATTCACAGCTAGCATATCTCTTGCAGTTGGCGGGGGCACACAAACAAAAATAACGAAATGAAAACAAGTAAGAATGTCGGCAAACTTGCCTAAATTATCGCGACATGTTATTTGTTGCTGTTTCGGCAAGTGCTAATTAGCCGTTTTCATTTTTCTGGGAACCAGTTTATTACATAGATGTTAATATTTTTTGCAATAACTCCTTGAACCGTGTCTTTTTTGATTATTAAATTGATGGTAGTTAATATTTAGGAAAAACACTAACTTTTTTGTTGTTGTGTCTTTGTTTGTGGCCTTGCAAAGTAGCATTAGTCAAGAGAGCAAGCTGGACACATAAAATACATCGAATCAAAACACACAAAACCTAAAGTAATAGAGAAGCACACTTCGTATCTTTCCGAGCAGAACCTGATTATAGATCTCAAGTAACAATCTTTCAGCATCATCTGGCAAATTAGAAATCATATCATACGAAATCTGTGTAAACCTGGTGAGGAGGAAGATGTAAATTTTAGTGCATGATTTAACTCGTCTAAAGAGAATAAATCCATTATTTTATGTTCACAACTTACGCTAGTATCCTTCATTCAGTACCAAGTCAGAAGCTATCTATTTCAGTTACTCATGCCCATAGTCTTCACTTATGGACTAATTTATATTTTCCACTCATACGCCTAACCTCCGATCAAACTTTAGAAATAGGCGTATTACGATTCAATTTGCTGTCAACTAACTCTTCCCTTAAATTGTTTTCTTATGTAGGATAATTTTATACTATACTTCTGTAAACATTCTTTCCGGGCACGAACCATTTGTGAACAATTATTATCCTACCACACTAGATTCGTAGTTTTTTTTTTTGTAAAAATGATTTTTTTTTTGTTTTGTATAAGATTCCGTACAGTTAATTAAGAAGTGATACATTGAATTAACTTGAACATCGGGGATATACAGACCAAAACAGTTTTCTATATATATATATATATATAAGGATGGAAGAAAATGGTCTAAAGAACGTTGGAAAGGAAGAAACAAGCCAGAACATGTACAAAGGGTAAAAATAGAGAAATTGGTACGAACGATGCGCGTACGCATAACGAAGTAATTCAAAGCTAAAAATGTCAGCAAAAATTACCACACGGTAGAAAAACCAGACCAGATTCTGGGGGTTGTTAGAAAATAAGGCCACGTACCAATATCATCTGAATTGCTATAACCACAGATCATGGGCAAACAGAGAGATATTCAAAAAATAGGCAGAACAAACAAAAACTACTATAACAGAAAATTTACTATTATTAAAAGTGAGAGATGGAATCGTAATACAGAACATAATGAGAAGGAAATGGGAAAGGTAATTAAGATTGACACTAACAGAACAAGAAGTTATTTAGTTAAACAATGGAAAACACGTAGGACTTTTATGAGAAACTGCGTAATACCAACAACTTTTATGACGACATATACGATGAGTTGTTTGAAAAATGTCTATATGAATATGATATGAATGCTTTCGCCTGTTTTTGTCCTAGAATACTTTTCCAGTGTAAAGTATTTCGTTTGAAGTTCACAAAGGGATCACTGAAGCCTAAGCCTGACCCGAGTCCTACAAATCAAGAAAAATACTATTACTACGTAACTGATAAAATAGCCAAAAATAATGGAAAAGTTATTTTGAGCTCAATCCTATTGACCTAATATGGGCTCAAAAAGTTGTGAATGAATAATTTTAATTTTGCTAAATAGAATTATTATTTGATGTTTCCTAAGTACATGCCATAGCGCATACTCCGTGTTTGGACTGAAATAAAATTTAATGCACCCCAATTGTACTACTCGAAGCAATAACACGAGTAAATTGCATCTATTAGCAAATTCACAAAACAAATAACTACAATTAAATAATTTTTTAAATTTATATTTTCATTAAAATTATTGAATTTTTCCAGTTTCCTCTTTAAAATTAGTTAACGTTGTGTATATGTGGCCTATATAAAAAATACAGTGTAGACGGAGGACCTTTAGTCAACATATATATTACGAAAATAAAGGAGCCTGCAAATAAATTTGGCCTTGGACTTCGAAAGCTTATTAATTTAATTCGCGTCTTTAAATCCTTGAAATAAAATTGCATAATATAGTAGTCACAATTCACAATTTTAACATTATCCAAATATATAACAGTGTCCTTGCTTCTGTCTGAACATGTTATTAGTTACCATCAAGTCCTCAAAGTATACTCTTCAAATTAGTTCTCCACATTTATATCACTAATTATCATCAAATAATGCGCAGATTTGATAATAATTTTTGAAGGTGGAGTTATTTGATGTTATACATTTCTTTAAATTTCTTTAATAGGTTGCAGTAGAGATTATGATGTATACGATAGTGATACTGCCATCTTGATAAGGAAGATTTAAATCCGAGTGGAAACACTTCCGGCAGGAATTGTGTGAAATATATACAGCTCTGAAGATTATTAAAGTATTTGTATTTGTATTAAATATTTGTTTAAAACTACATCTTCATAAATAAAAATGATTGTTCTCCTATAAAAACGAAGGCTTCATACTTACTACTTCACACATACTACATACTTACTACTATATTATTGGTGTTTATTAAATTGGTATGATACTGAAACATTTTAGGATATCACCTTAAAAAACAATTTTTTTCGATTAAAGTTAGTGTTTCTTTACAGTAAATAATTTAAAAAATAGATGATCTATTTTCTGGTCTTGTTGATATATTGCCTCTAATTAAAGCGTTTATATCTAATGAGTGATCCAAATTAAATGGGTCTCCGTGCTATTTATATTATTACAATGTTGACTAAATTAATAGAGTAGCAGTTTCCAAGGCTATCTAAGATTCAATTAAAGACATTGTATGACGTATTGTTTAGAAAAATCGAATGGTGATTTAATTCGAAATATAGAAGTTTTATGTTCTTAAAATGAATAATAAGAAATATATTTTATTTTAAAAGCGTCCACTCTCTAAAAATATTAGTAGACTATATTTTAAACTAAAATAAATACTATACTGTATACAATAAAAAAAACGAGTTCACATAATTTTTTGTTTTTTTTTTTAAGATTACTTTAACATTCAAGTTTTCCGATAAAAAAAAAATACGCTTACTCACTACAATTCAATTATTTATTTTAAAAAATAGTAGCTATATAAGCAATTCTAAAAAGTAGTTTGAACGATGAAAAATAGACAAATTAAACGTTTAACGAAGACGTTACTGTCCATTTGAATAAGAAAGAACGCTAAATCCATCCCTTTTTAATAAAATCTAATAAGCAGAATTGCATCCTCTTAAAATAATTTTCATGGACCGCACTTTCGTCTAAAATAAAATTACTATAACCAAAATCACTAAGTTTGGTAGCCTTTCCTCTGGATGTCAAAATAGGCCCTAACATATATAGCAAATGGGAGAATTGAGCGCCATTGGCTATCAGAGCAAATTCCGCCATCATGGCTTCAAAACTGTATTGAGTTACATCACATTTTAATTTGATTAGATTTTGAATAAATTTTTGGTAATAGAACTCGATCAAATCATCCACTTTTGTTTCCAAAATTGATAACTACTATATAGGAAGAATATCACATCATGAGCTAACGATCCGAATTCCATGATCTGAAAATCCACCATTTTGTTACAAATCGGTTTATCGTCTTTAAATTTTATCAAGGTATTGTTAACCCAGTAGTCGTTGTGGATCATGGTAGCAAACATATCTTTACCTCTTGGAGGGTTATCTAAATAGTATCGAATATTGCGCACAGCCTTATCAATCTTAAATAAATAGCGAACGCATCTTGGATCTTTCGAAGCGGCTGCTTGTATACTTTTGATGAAATCGTCTATCACATCATCTATAGGGTCAAAAACGAATTCTCTCTTCAAATGTGGTAATATTTTTTGTTGAAATTGATCAGGCTTAGCTAACCTATACGCAATCACAGCCGTGTGCATTGTTGCCAAATTATTTAGGAGGAATCTTGCACATTCTTCGTCGAAACCCAAGAAACGGTCGCAAAGTATATAGTCTTGGTATTTTAAATTCTCAAGTAACAACAAAGCATCTTCATCGACTTCCTCTGACTTTGGATCCAGAGACAATCGAGCACCAATGCAGTCTGGGAAGAAATCCAATAGGTGTTTGATTTCCAACGATTTTCCGAAATCATTTATTTCAGGCACTACCACTGTATACATAGCGATCTCCTTTTTGAACGTCGCTTTGGTGCAGAAGAATTTCCAGAGAAATTCTGATGGTGGCACCGATTTTCCAACACAATTGAGCACTTTTTTCTCGCCGTTTTCCTAAAAATACTCTATCGCGATGTCTAGCATGGTACTGCCATAATTTTCACCAGCAGAAAGAAGATTTTTATATTCTGAAGATATGAATTTTTGACCAGGTTTCAAGTGGGACTTTATGAGTTCTCCAAGTTGTTTTAGTTCTTTCGACATCATTTATATACGAGTGGGATGCGTTTCGTGTAAAAACTCGTTTAGAAATAGTCTACTTGCCGTTAACCATATTCACGTATTTAACCATGTGCGCATTATAAATTCTGCAGTGTAATCTCTGATAGATAAATGTAAACATTTTATTTTATCTCCAATTAGCAACTTTTCCAAATAGTTCGTGTCCATTATCTAAAGTGCGTTAGATTTTTTAATTCCGGTAATACAATTATTCGGGCGTAAAACCAGATATAAGTGTGAATTGGCTGATTTCGAGATTGTTATACGTTGCATCATGCAAAATTGAATTATATTCTTTTCAAGATACAGAATGGGGACGTGTATGACATGCAGAATGTAGAATGAGATGAGTAAACTACAGTATGTATA
>LR736858.1:8536127-8614289 GCA_902654985.2 Oryctes borbonicus
GTAACGGAATGGTGGACGTGGTTAGAAGCTCTTCGTTTTACGAAGGAGAAAGTTGCCGTAAAAAAATCAATGCAACCAGGATTTGTCAGTATTAAAAGTTGTTGTGCAACGAAAGTAACGAAACCGTTAGTAAACATAACGCTTATAGGTCTCATTTTCACTATGATCCTCTCTCAAGTTGTGATGTGGAAAGAAGTTTTTCTATATTTAAAGATGTTCTGACAAATAAGCGAACACATTTCACAGCAGAAAGTTTCGAGTATGTTTCAGTAATTAATGTGAATAAATCATTTCTAACATATCTATAAAATATAGTCTTAGACATTATTTATCTTTGTTTAACGTTTTTGCGATATTGGGAAGTAAACTATGCTTTTCTTTCTATGTATGTACGCTTCCGATATTTTACATTTAGGTTGAGTGGCTCTAGTCAGATAAACACGCAGAAGTAGTATCGTCTGACTGTGTGACTTTCTTGAACGCTTATACACGCCGAGGTTGACGATAGAGGCGGTCGGTGATCCGCAGTGATGACATGAATGGAGGGGCGCGATCCAACAACGATCCGACTTGCACGTGCATTTCCATTGCATAGTACAATGTATACAATATGCAAGGAAAATACAAGACGGTATGGAATCGCTGTTCACGCCTCTCCATTTACCTAATCACTCACTGTAACAAATATTTTTTGATATACAGTTATGAATGTATCTAGCTTTGAAATTAAAAGCTGTGAAATAAGTAGGGATCATAATTTCAATGGTCTCTGACAAATTCATTACTTAGTGTACAATATACTTATGAGCCTGTCGGGCCGTATGAGCTGGTAAAGCTCATTCGCATTTCTAGTAAGAAAATTGGCTTGCTGATTGGCAACCACACTCTACATCAAGCAAGTCTGTGCAACATTAATGAATGATGAAGATATTAGGTGTACACGGAATATTTACTGATATTATTTTTTAATATTCCATTTATGTAGCTGCACAGCCCACTCAATTAGAATTATAAACACCTAGTACGCGCATGGAATAAAGAATATTGAAAACCAATTCGTTTTAGATAGCTCCGATAACAAAATTGCTCAGATAAATTGGATAAATCGCATACACCTCGGCTATTTTGCTCGTGACCTTTAAATTGACAAACTATGCTTAACAAGGCATTATTAATACGTAGTAGAGTATTTGCATCAGAAAACACAATTACAATTCCAAGCACTACTTGTTTTATATATAATAAACAATTTCACAACGCAAAAAATAATCTACGTTTAATTTAATAACTATATAAATTTAAAACAATTTTTGTAAGTTAGCATAAATTTTAATTTTTTGTTGCTTGTCTATATATAGGTATGTGTCTATATTGATTCACATCAGAGGTATTCCCGCTATTAGTTGCACATTTCTACAGAAAAATATGAAAGAAACGAAATAACTTATTACATATTATTTCGCAGTTGCCATTACTTATATATTTGAAATCATGAAGTACACATTTTTTACTCAGCAAGAAACGTTGCCCTATGTTTATATACAAATCTTTTATATCAAAAATCAAATCCGTCTTCTTCTGGCAAGGTCTAATGCAACATAATATAGTTTATCATTAGAGATGGCAAAGGCAGGTGAAATTATTACTTTTTTGCAGCGACTAGATAGACTCGTGTTTTGTTGACTCTTGGGGAAACCAGTAGGCACCACGAAACCTTTCTTCGTCATTATCTGGTGCAAGATCTGCAAGTTTTCAATCATTTCTACACCTTTACCTCTAATCGTATAAATTTGTGCCAGCATAAACATTTGATGGCAAAATCTGTAGCTTCAATCGAAATTTTTAATTCCTGGAGGAATAATTCGTAGGTGAATAATTTAACATCACATTTTAATATTCCTAGGAATTCTGTTAGTTCGCCGTAGTAAAACTTTATTAGTTTACCTGCTTTTGTTTTGAATTGTTCACTAGAATATAGGAAAAAATAAGACAAGAGTTGCGTACCAACAAAAGCAACATTTGTTGGTTTTCCATTAACATGCTTGGTAAATGTTTTGTTAGTCTAGTGATCGTTGTACATTACAGTCGTGAATTGTTCGCGAAATTTTGAATTCTCGAAGATAATCTGGATGTTTGCAAGCATTTGGCGGAACAAAGCCCTGCAAAGCACTGATTCTTTTAAATACGGTTGTATTCTTGTTCGGAACTCTTCAAGTTTGAACAGTTAGTAAGCTATGAATGGTCCCTGCCTAAGTCTTTCAATATTAATTTAGGGCTACCTAAAGAGAAACCAGCAGATCCATTACCAATAATATCTAGATTTTCAAGAATAAGCCTCACATTTTTATCAACCCTTAACGTGCTTGGCTCTAATGTGAGTTGTAAAGTACATATATTGTCAACACCTTTTTTTTTTACAGAATTATCTTAAAGTTTGCACTATTGCGCGTAGATATCAATTTCCTTTTTAAATGTTATATCAACAGTGAGTAATTGACAAATTGCTTAAATAAATGGGGGCGAAAAGTAGCAACTATTGTTCGCAAATATTAGAAAGGTTCTGTACAAGCTTCGCTTTGCCCACTGGATAAATTTAGCTTGTGATAAAAAGAAAGATTATCTTAATGCTCGTTTTGTTGAGCTGTAGGAGGTGAAATGATAAATCGCTTATAAACTACGAATTTAGACATTTGTTAGATGCGCTGCAAATTATACTATGTATATTTTTCAAGTTGTTTTATATGAAGCAGTGAGTACTTATGTTCATGGTATCTGCTATACACATGAATGACATGGTTGTTTGTGCAATCTTACCTGGCTTAGTATTATATTAAAATATAGAATTGCACTCGTCTTTTTTTTAAACAAATTTCTGGAACAGATGATTTTTAAATGACTAATCCAATAAATCAATGGATATACTCCCGGATTTAATTTGTTTTATCTACAAACGGTTCTGTGTGATTAAATATAAGACCAGTTAAAAGCATAAAGATTATCCTGTTACCGCAATATCTGGTAATTTATATGTTCTAAACGTTATTGCGGAGTAAAGTAAAGTTGTCAAAGATTTGCTAATTACCTATATACACTGATGATGATAATATTTTCATTTCATTCAAGTTGTGTGAAATGCTACAAACTGTTTAGTTAAATATATTTACGTGAAATTCTGCGTTGCTCAAAAACTACAATTATTTACACAACTATTTTAGTAACCTTTCCTAATATTAAAATATTGTTTAGTAAATATCTACATAACCTACAGCGAAAAAACCGATTTCTATAAATCAGTGGTTGTGGAACAATTGTGAGAACGTCTGCTAGGTGCTTATGATATGACACGATACATCGGTAGTTTTAGAGAACGCTACAACCTGGAAAACGTTGAGCAGTATGGCATCCGACAGAGACGGAAAGTAATATTTAGCAGACGAGCTATAGATGGCCACTACCGATGGGTAGGAACATAATCGTCTGCTGAATGACGAAGTGCAAGTTTTTGAGTACAGCACATGAATACTAACCATGAGGATCGTGTTTTTCACGTGTTCGCAGTTACGTACCCTAATGCGACTTCGAGTCTTTTAGCTTAACAATTACATTACACGATATAAATTATTTATCAACTCTATTCAATGTTGACAAAATAAAAAATCAATAAAAAGTATAAAACGATAAGGACTTTATCATAAGTAAAGTTGAATACATTCAATTAATCATGAAGGGCTGTACCAACTTTTTTAGCGCTCCCTGCAGTGCAGGTCTAGTATTCAGCCTTTAGGTGCACTACATATGTATGTATGTGATACATTCTAAGCTATTTTTATTCAGCGTTCAGTTTGTAATATTTGCATTCTAAATCGAACAAACGATGTTTCGTCAGTCTTGGAAGAAATAGAATTCAACGTGGGAACTACCAAGTCCACATACGCTACGTAGGTATTTGCTGTTAGTGCGCGAGAAGATTGAGAATTATATGAAAACCGCAGTAAAAAATGAACGGCTGTAGCTAACTATAGATGAAACTACAGACATTAAAAAAAAATCCGTAGTAGTCCGACTGTTACATGGATAATGACCTTGAAAGGACCGTCACATCCTTATTTGCTAGCTTGTAAAAGATCCGTTATACAAATTCAAAGAGCACTTTAAATACGCGAATATTACATTGTTAGATGTGGAACGATCTTTTTCTGCGTATAAGCGATATATACGTCACAACGGATGGGTTTCAAAGAGACCAGTGTAGAACTGTACGCTATGATACAGGTGTGGAAGGTCTCATTCCCGGATTTCTTTTCAGCCATCTAAGCATATTCGGTAAGTTGTTTACTATATCATGTTTGCGTTTTCATAAATTCTCTTATGGTTTTTTGTTCTAAATAACGCGCACGTTTATTTCGGTTAACCCAGCGCAGTGACGCTACTGCTAGGCAATCGAAACGGAATATTTTAACATTCACTACCAGATAATTCCTACAAGACTTGGTAAGTGTTACAACTTGTTTACACATTTACGTACTGTAGTATTTATGAGAAATTATTGAAACTGCCAATAGCAGAGCCTTCACTACGCCAGAAATTTGTCAGAAGGTGTCGGTGGGAGAGATCATACCATAAATTTTAATTTAATTTTTTTAAATTTTATTTAATTAGTTTATAAGAAGTTATAATTATATCAAATTTAATTTGTTTGGATTTCTATAATAAAAAATTTGCCTGAGACATTTGGTAGGGAAAACGGATCTCAACAATTGAAGAAGGGTACTGCTATTTTCAATGTTTTCTATACGCCCAACACATAAGGATCGGGCACACTACGTACCATACAAAATATTTCCCAAATTCGGAACATATAATTCGGAAATCCATAAATTTTCGAGGCTTATGTTCCAAATTTGTTTGAATGTTTCGCTATTGCTTAGCAGCAGTAAACAACGAAGGGAAAGTAGTTATTTTTATTTACTTAAAAATGTATCAGCGATATTTTTGTTGAATAGGTCAGGTTATATACACGTTGTGCAGGTTGCTTCTAGCAGATAAGATGTACGGTTACAATATTGTCTTGGAAATGAAGAACTAGCTTACTTTAGTTGAGCTTTTAAAATTCATTACTAAAGAAATTTTGTGAAAAGCTGTGATGAAAAAATATTGCCTGAATAATCTTTGAAAGAGGTATCAAAATGTGTACGTGGGAAGGATTATACTTGGAGACTGAACTAAATTGGAAAGAAGCTTTGGAAGAAAGCCTTGGCTCCGTAGATGTAGATATTCAAATGAAAATACGATGATGACAAGACATGAGAGAGTTTTGATAGATTAATATAGGTCTGGATCCCGGTACATTGTCATTTATAATAATGGACCTAACTATAACAGCATGGTCACTTAATGTAATTGGCTTAAAGGAAGAACCAATTTGTATGATCTTAAATCATAGCAAAAGGTTGAATGACTTGTGTACACTGGGAATGAGGGACAGAAATTGAAAAGAGATACGGACGCTATTGTCCGTGCCAAAAATCACAGTAATTAAATTATACGTAACCAAATACCTAGTAAGAGACATAGAACTTTGTGGTACACATTACCCGTGAAGGAATACATCGCGCAGTGAGTAGAAAACAACAACAAGAGCAAGCTACTCCAATTATCAAAGGCAAGGACACTTGCAAATGAAACAAAGGAAGACAGTGAAAAAGGAATATAGGAGCCAAATGCAAAACTTAAGGGTATCGCATAGAGAAAGCAACTACTTAAATCAATGGAGCTCGTCAATCAACCCGGAGGGAAAGATAGGCGGTTTAATAAAGCTTATTTCAAGCGAGGGCCGGGTGTATTTGTTGATAGAGTAAATGGAGTAACATGCCAACTGCTGATACATCTAGGTGCGGCTGTTACCATCCTCAACCAGAGTTCCATCGTAAATGCAGGAGAAAAAGTAGCGGTATGCGTAGATGTACAGGCATCTTAGTTTGCGGTTCAGGTGTGAGAACCTTCTCTTTCTCACTCTTAGCTACAGCTTTACTACAAGTATACTGGAAGGCAATGAATTTGATTTTTGAGGACTTTATATTGACTTACGCACTGTTCGGAGCTTTAATGCAATCTATAGAGTATTCCGTCTTACGTAGCGCACTTCGCGAATGTTCTGAACCTGGAGGGCACCTTGTCTGGTATGTCATCATAAAAAGGGGTTGAGGTTAGATAAAATCACAAAAAAAGGAAAACACAATATTGATTGAAAACAACAAAAAACAAATAAATACTGAGTGGATCCGAGTTTAGTTTGAGCATAATATTTGAAATGTTTAGTAGCTAGAAAAATAGAACTTATTTAAATAAGAACGTATTCGGGTTACAGTATCTTGCGTTCATTACTTTGAAAAGTTGAAAAATAAAACAATGCCAAAGAAATTCATGAGCATCAAACAAATACAATTTAAAAAAGTATTTAGCAATTACACAGTGAAATTTGTAACGTTTCATGGTCTCTCTGGGCGATTTTTAAAGTTTTCAACACATTGAATGTGAAGCTACAACTTGTTAGATATTTTCTTAACTAGCTGATTTTTGAATTTGTAACCAGAATGTAAATGAATTCCGTACCATAGCTGTCATAAGCTTTCATTGTTTTAAATGATATATTCTTACACGTGACAGGGACTATATATTATTGGTTTCGTAGTATAGTTATGTCTTCTGTCGCTGGATGTCACTGCGAGTATCGCTTACGTATTAACATTTCTAAACTACTTAACTTGGAAACAAACTAACAAAGAAAAGTAAGTAATAATAACTTTCGTATATAATAATAAACCAAAATAACATTTTTTATTCAATAAAATAATATAGCTTCCAGTGTTTGCACAAATTAATAAAATTCTGAAGTATTTACAACCATTTCAGTTCAGAAAAATAAACTAAATCCGACTTTGATGTTTGCTTAAAATCTGATATAAACTCCCAAATGTTTACAATCATTTTGGGTTCAGAAAATTAATCTAAGCTTGGTTTTGGCCTTTGTGCACAATTTAACGGATTTTCTCAAATATTAGTATAAGTATAGTAAAGAAACGATAACTTATCAATCGTGGAGTTAAACGTTTGCTTAGCGGTAATAGAATATACGGGCTTATTAAACGTTCTCGGCTATTGTTATAAAACATAGAGGCTTAAACGTTTTCGGATATCAATATTTTACAAAAGTCAGCTTGAAGTCGCTCAATTGTGGAACATTGACAGATTTCGGTTACCAATACTTAACAAAAGTCAGCTTGAGGCTGTCCAGTTGTGGAACAATGACGAATTTATATTTTCAGACTTTAATATTTCGCGAAAGTCAGGTTGAGGCCGCCCAAATCCGGAACATTGACAAATTTTCCATCCAATTTCGCAAAAGTCTAGGGACTATGAATGAATCTTCGTCAGCTTTCCAAAAGTCAGCTTCTAGTGCCGTCCAATTGCGTCGCCCAGATGTATTTTTTCTGTTCAGCTTGAAGCCGCTACAACAATGAAAAATGTCACGGCTTATATGCTCGTATTTTAAGTGACGTAGGGCTTTTTGTTCATGACGCACGGTGACCTTATACGTGAGGCGTAAAGCAAAACAGTTTTAAAATAGTGGTTAAATGTAAAATCAGAACTTTTTTTAAAGAAAAAGTACTTATTTTACACCTAATAACTATTACATTCACATAATTATGAACAACATTACTGAGGCTTTAAAATACATCGTTGTCTAAATTCCGTAACGATTGAATTTGCATAGCGTATACATTAAAGCACAACATAAAACAACAATATACGCAAAGGTGTCTTGCTCAAAATAATCGGTCTGGTATTGAAAAATTAATTAATTAAATAAAAGGTCACAAAGTTGATATTTGATTTAATAATTGATACAAAAGGTGAATACATAGATCGTACGTCTTTGTTTAGATTGAACAGCTTTTAAATTTGACTGATATCGATAGTGTTTAACTTCCCGCCCGCTTCTTCCAGAAATGTAGACATAATTCTCCCTATCTTCAAAATCTTTTTCTATTTATTTACGTCCCAACGCGATAAAATCTTTTGATACCTTTTTATAGGTGAGGTCTGTATTTAGTTCTTAGCATTCCCTTTGGGAGTGTTGACCGGAAAATAAGTATTTCTCAAAATTCTCAAGTTGTGATTTAGATTTTATCCACAAAACTCACACATTATGTATGTCGTGCAATAAACAGTAGTACAGTTAGAATTGATTCGAAAATACACAGTTTACATTAGTATAATTTGACTTTTGTCGGTGAATGATGAAAATTTGTAGTTTCCTTGGTATTTCCAATGTAATTGACTGTAAGATAAAAAAATAATGCTAAAATAGCCTCCTTATGGTATTGATGGAATAATTCACGGCAAACGCAACACAAAAAGAGGAAAAAAAATACACTACCAACGGACATGTTTCTGCTTACACGGTGTCATCAGCGTGGTTTCGAGAGTATTTTTTAACTCTTCACCCTCTATTGCTGTTGCCTCACAGTTGCCATCTCGTGGTTAAGCAGTTCGAGAGCTGTTCGAGCGATGGTTTAGGGTACAGAACCTGGTTTATGTCGCTGCTTTCTAGACGGCACTAGAGGGGGCCAAGAAATGTCTAGTTTATCGTTTTAAAATCTTGTAGCATTAACTGTGAGGCAACAGCGACAGAGGGTAGAGTTAAAAAAAACTCTCGGAACTACGTACGAAAAAGGCGTCGTACTGGTAAGAAATCGAATCTGCCCTTTGCCGGACTAGTGTGTTAAGTACTACGCCACGGAGTGTACCAATTAATTTCAAAACAATTAATTACGTTGCAAACACCAAGGAAATTCTAGATTTTCATAATTCACAGACGGAAGTCAAGGTATATTAATTAATTAATGTATTTGGCGGGTAAGAATAAAAATTGTCTGTCGAAATGTTACGATATATTTGCAGATAGATAACATCTGGGTATTGAAAAGTGAGCGTTCCTGGAATCGAGGTCATCGTGGTGCAGTGGTTAACACAAACGACAAGATGTCAGGTTCGATTTCTTACCGGAACCAAGTTTTCTTCTAAACAATTAATTACGTCGGATGTGCTAAGGAAATTCTAGATTTACACAGTTTACAGTTCGTACGAAGATTAATTATCGTAAATTATTACTTGCACTGTTTAATAAATAGATTTGGTGTAAATGCATGTTGTTATCTAATTGTAAGTATTTATATTGAGTCAATCCTGACCTCAACAACCAAAAAAATTATCAAATTGAATTTGCAATTCTATTTATTATATTATGATCTGTGTATAATAAAAATTATGATTCCCTTTATTCCAAATGTCTATATATTGCTACAACATAAGTGAATTAATTACTTAAAAATCCATTCATTATTAAATCCAATTACGTTTGGCGAAATCGAGGCAGGTAACGTAGAGTTTTTCATGGTAATTTGGATGAAGACACTCCTCCTTTGTAGGTATAATGTCTTCCAGTTTCCAATCCCTCATATCCTTGATTTCTCCTTTATTTGTATATATGGGTGTCAACATAAATATGCAGTGAGCAAACTCTGTATTTTTAGCAGCTGTAGCGACCTCCTCCATGAATAAATCGTACGTCATTTGGGTAGTATCGCATTTTAATTGTTTTAAAGTTCCTATTAGATTATTATAATAGAATTTTATCAAACTGTCTACATTAGTTTTCAATACATCTAAATTAGCGCTCGAATAGATGAAGAAGATGACGTCACGTGCCGGATTGCCATAGATGCAAAGTGGAAAGTCTATAAGAATATTGTGACTGGGCTTACCATCTTGGAACTTGATTAAAACATTATTTACCCATAAGTCTGTATGTACCAATGATGCAAAGGGTTCTTTACTTTTTGAGTATACAAACGTGTCTTTCATCCTTCTAACACCTGCTCCAATTCTATCCAAAAGCGGAATACAAGCTGGACTCTTTGCGGCGTACTTTTTGACAGTATTCACTAGGTTGTCAAGAAGGTTGTCGTTTGCGATAAATCCCATGCCTTTTTCCAAATTTGGCAGAATTTTAGCCTTGAACACGTCTGGTTTTTTGAATTTGATACCCAAACAAGCCGCATGCATCCTTGCTAGGCTTTCTAACACGGATTTTGTGGTCTCTATATCAAAACCGGTAAATCTGTCTCCAACAGTGTACCCTTGCATTTTCAAATTTTCCAATACAAAAACAGCATCATCGTCAGCAATGTTTGATTTTGGATCTAGTGATATTCTAGCTCCTAAACAAGTTATGCAAAAATTGGCTAATGTGTCAACACCCATTTCTTTTCCAAAATTTTTTAGGGTTGGCATCACTGTATTGTAATGAATAACTTCTGTTTCAAATGTTACTGACGTGTTAAAATATTCTCGTAATATTTCGTTAGACGGTAACATTTTCGCAACGCAATATATGTCTTCTTCCTGGTTATTCCGATTTTTCACTTTGATTTTTAGCGAAAGCAAAACACTTCCATAATTTTCTCCGGGCGGAAGGAAATAACTGGCTTCATATGAGACGAAACGTTTTCCATGGCTTTCTAGATATGGATGGATAAGTTCTCCTAAGTTATTTATACTCATTCTGTCCTGTTTCTCTGGTTGATCTGTAATCGATCCATTATTATTGTCTGTCATTGCAGAGAATAGACTGTTATTTTTCATTTATAACATACTTGTTTGAAACCTCAAACAAAATTTTCAAAATGTTTCAAAATGTTAGTGTGTTGTCTCTAATGTGGAAATTGGCCTAAATTTATATTGCTAGTTCCTTAAAACTAGTGTGGAAATAATTTCTTCATGTACATTAATAGATTTTTTTCATATCCCAGCGGAGAAGGATTGAAAACAACTAGAATGAACCAACTGTCAGCGTTACTTACTCTTACTACTTGCTATACACAATTTATGGAAGATATATATTTAGTTATTGTAATTTGTCTTTAAAACGTAGAAATTTTTCAGTGGAAAAAGAATTAGGGTAGATCCCTAGAACTAAAAGTAATGCGCAAAACTAGTTTTGCTAGGTTATGATTTTGCATCTGGTTTCACACACGCTGCATCGTAAACCTATAATTGGTTGGCTACTATGCCGTTTGCCGTGTACATCGGAAGTATATCTTTAGGGGTCGTATGTTTGCACGCATTCTAAACCGTAGCGTACATTGCAAGTGAGAAAATTATAGTTCACTCTATCGTTTACCGACTGTCTGTGATCGCTGTATGTGTACGCGACAGACTACAGTACTTTGCATAATTATATTATATAGGTGTACTTACAATGTTGGACGGCAACTGTCGCCCAACTTTGGAAGTATACACATAAAATAATGGCCCAAGGTACTATTGTCTGCCGCCGTAGCTAGTGCAGTGGTGGTCTAACGTGTACATTGGAAGTCTACCTTAAAGGAAACGGTAGACGACAACTGCACTACCCGCGACGGTAGACGTAGACGACAGTATCTTGCATTATTATTTTCTATTGGATGGCAATTGCCGCGCGACTGGTTATGATTTTAGGTGTTGCCGAACACAATTCTTCAGAAGTGCACCTATGCGAAATAATAGTGTAAATCCCCGTTGCGGTTGGTGTAGCTGTCGTCTGCTGCATACATGGGGAGGTTACCTTAATTATCATACTTCGTTGTACATATTTCTTTTACATACTCTAACAATCACAGTGTATGTATTTATTCACAAGCCTATCAGTTATTGGTGGTACGTTGAAATAAGAAGAGACAGCGGTTATCAACTTTATGGGCTAATTCAGATATATTATCTGATCTGAATTATATATTTCTATATAATTAATACATTATAACACGTATTGCTATAAATATACAAGACAAAATACTTGGAGCTTAAAAACAAGAACAGCAAACCTAGAAAACAAAATCTTAGGGTTAAGAAATGACATGGTAATGAAGATGTACTGGAATTTGAAAAGTGAGGCTACATGTACGAGGGCGTTTTGGTGACCAATAAGTGTGGAGAAGTTAGTGAAATTGATCTAACGATAGCAAAAAGTAATAACTGTGTAGGAAGATTAAGCAAGATATTATGAATTAGAAAAACCAGTCGAGATGCAACATAAGAAACAAAAATTTTAAGAATAATACCTACTAAGTTGGGAAAGAAGAACGAATGCGGAATTGTATGAACTGTATGGAGAAGAGTCAGTCGCTAAAAATAGAATAGACTGGGTCATTTGAAAAGAATGGAAGCCGGAAGAAATGTGAAAGGAGGGACCTGGAGGGTGCTAGAAGGAAAAAGAAAGAAAGGAACCCTTAGGTAAAGATGGGTACAAGCAGTAGAGAAAGACCTGGCATAGGAACAGGTTAGAAACTGTAGAATACTTGCAGGAGATAGGAAAGGTGCAAAGAAATTACTCTGCTCAAGACCTAGATGATATATACTACATAATATGTAGGCATTGCGTTTTGAGACTTTCGGCAATTAAACAATCAAAGTAAATTATAAATTGTGGTTACGATAAGGTGTTATTTATTTGTCAAAACAAGTATGACATTAGTACATGAGTAATTTAATTGAAAATGTCATCGATATCGATCTACTATATAAGGGCTTCAATTAGAGATACGACGATTTTGTATTGTAACAACCAGTATGTACATTAAGATATTTATAATCACTTAACTATTAAGGAGATATCTGCTTGCACTGTATTAGTATTATGTTGTAACGGTATACCGGGGCGTACATGTTTTTTAAATTTTGTCACAATTCTAGGAACCGTTGTGTGTAAGGTGTTCCATGGCTTTGTAACAATCACCCCTTCGCGAAAGGGCGAGGTCTTTATGCAACCTCAAACGTTTTTGATGTAAGGTTATGGCATGCAATAGTTCTGAGTTTAAATACGATGAGGAGTTCCCAAGTTTAATAATCAGAAACTTCTGATAAACTTTGCCATTGCGTACGTACGTGTATGATATTCACTTACATTCTATTGTCCATCAACATCAACAAAAGCAAGTGACAACAAGCTTGTCATGAAAAAGGCCAGGTTAGAATCTGTTAATAAATATGTTATATTTACAAGACGTAACAATCAGTGATCCAATAATGTTATCAAGGTGAAATAGAATAGAAATTATTTAGTTTTTTATAGGTATAATGTTAATATATTTTCAACTCCTTCAAATACCGTAAACACGTTAACAGATTTCAAAAAATCCTTTTTTTATCAAGCAAAGTGTATCATTAGAATCGTACTGTTCCTACAATATGATTATAAGAAACTGTAATCGAGAGGGCTATGTTTTTTTAATTATTTTTTTTTGCTACAATTACTTCTGGCAGTTGCTTAAATCGTAACCAAGATTGAACGTATGACATATTTGGTAATAATAATGCAAACATGTTTCTGTTTAGAGCCTAAACGGCTAATGTGGCAATCTAAATTAACAATAATAAAACCTAGCAGAATAAAAATTATTTTCCAGTAAAAGTAAAACAAGAATTTTGTAAGTAATTATAGTTAATGCTCAACTTGATCTGATTCGGTTTCAATACGAATAGAGAAGAGATATTGAGTAGTTACCATGTCACAAATATTTTAAATTGCTTCGGTAAGTTCTTGTATTGCTTCTTAGTGTTTTATGAGGTGTGGCATTCTCTTGTTGAAAGTATCCATCCCTTAGTTCGTCACCATCTAACAGGTTTAGAAATGGATGCAAGAAGTTATTACGATATCTACGCTTACTGTTTCATGAAAAAAAAAGACCAATAATTTTCTAAGAATATGCTGCCAAGTATGATATGACAAAGTTGTTTCTCGTGAAAGCTTTCTAATTGGCTCTGTAGGTAATGTATCCATAACGCATGGTCACATCCGTAGTAGTGTCAGCAGTTCTTTTCTTGAGTCTACCACTATTGTATTGCGACTTACTGCACTAGATTTACAAAACTAGCAACGCAGTGAACAGCGCGTTGATATAAATCAACATAGGTATGATACTGCAAAATGTGGAAACTGAGGATGAAATATACATAGTTGTATAGGACCTTTCCGTTGTTTTTGTCGATAACGGAAATAGCTTTTTTTATGTATTTCTCTCTCTCTCTCTCTAAATACATACATATATATATATATATATATATATATATATATATATGTATATGTATATGTATATGTTTATTTCATCCTTAATATATACGATAAGACGAATACGAATATATGTCTTATACATATGTCGTTTAATATGTGTGTATAGGAACCCAATTGCAAGGTTAGATTTGGTGAGTAGCAAAAGTACTACTATATATGTTTTTATTTCGGTTCGCGCAATACACATAAAAACCTTCTCGGCAATCCGAAAGAAAAACCGAAAATGGAAGAAAGGTCGGAAATTTATAATACTGCATGCAGTGACTATAATAAAGCCTATATTGGTCAAACGAAATGAGCGATAAGCATCAGATTTAAGGAACACATAAGGTGTTATCGTTATGGTATAAGTACAACTTGGTAATGTGTTACAAGACTGCTCTGACCCGGCACATCTCTATTCTCGAACGTAGCACATCATAAAATATGTATTCATAATGAATATTTTGTATGGTAGCAGAGCGTAGTTTACTAAAACACCTACGTAGTGGAGAAAGCCAGATATAAAAGAACGACATACAAGATGAAGAATGAAAAAATCCATTATTTGATGGCAAGAACTAAACAAATTGGAAATTTTGAATTTCTGCCTTGCTAGACGATCACAATTTGTTATAAAAAACTAGTATATAAAGGTATTATGGCTCTAAATGCAATGAATTTTGTAGAACAAGTCCGCCATGATAGTTGAAGAAACAAGTCGAAGGGTAGATAAAGAAAAATTGTATGAAGTATTGACTCAGAAATTAAATAATACATGGACACTAGTAAAAAGGTCACAAAAACAAATTCTACATATCCGAAGGATATTCAAAATCAAAAAAAGGGAAAATGGTCAAGTGATCAATACAAAGCAAGATTAGTAGCGATGACTTTTATGCAGATTTTTAAATATAACCCATCTGTAGGAAAATTAATGATATCGAGAACAGTTTAGTTTATGAAAATCAGTACGACACATTTTTCCACCAAATGGATGTGAAAACTGCTTTCTTAATTGGAGTTTTATAGGACAAAATTTATATAGGGCAACCTGAAGTCTATGAGAAACGTGACAAAAGTTACGTGTGAATATTGAACAGATAAGGCTTTGGCTTAGATCCCAGGTGCAAAAGGAAAAATTGAATAAATTACTTTACGGTCTGAAACAGTCTCCACGATTATGGAATGACAATGCTTTAACATTTTTGTAAAGGAAAAAGGTTTTATAAGCAGTGAATCGGACTATTGTTTGTATACAAAAGGTGTTGATAAGATTATATGCAAATAACAGTTAAGAACTTCTTAACAAATGAATTCGAAATGGAGGTAAATTAAGTTATTTCTTTGGTATAAATCGAAGAAAATACTTAGAAAACGTGTTAGTATGATATGAAACGTCTCATAGGAACACTAACGAATTCAAATTTCAGCAATATTAAGGACCCAAATTTCAACATACCTTTTTGAAATTTAGTGTTTGCATCTTACGGTTTGTACAAAACAGGACCTGAGTGTAGTTGTCGGTTATTTAAGCAGAAAACAGCATTAACCAAATGCAGATAAGAGAAACGCTGAGATACATTAAAGGTATACGAATCTTAAAGTTGACGTTTACAAAACACAAATCCAGTGAAATACTCGAAAGTTACGTAGGTGTAAATTGGGACTCAGACGAAGATGGAAAATCCATAACGGGATATTTATTTAAAGTTTTTAGTGCAACAATATCATGGTGTTCTCAAAAACAACATACAACATCGCTGTCGTTGACCGAAGCTTAGTACATGGCATTGAGCGCTGCAGTATATGAAGGGTTCATGGATTTGAGGATTCCTGAAATAAATACTTCGCGCGAAGATAACCAAAGCTGCATATATTTGTAGTTTCTCGGAGAACATATTAAGTTGGACATGGTGAAGTTAGAATATCTGAAGTCCTCGGAGCAAATATCAACCATCCTTACTAAACTTTTAGAAATTAAAGAACATTTGTATCTTATCGAGAGTTGTTGGGTTTGTCAAATTTAAGTAACACGGTTAGGGGATGTTTGGTATCACTTTTAATGATAAATGTGTGGCGATCTTTGGTAGACACATGCTTTAAAATTTAGGAGATACGTTAATAAACATAAACATATAATTTTAATTGTTAAACTTAATGTAATTTAAAGTTTCAATCTTGAATTGTACTATGCATTTTATAATCAACGTAAAAAATAATAAAGAAACATCGCCCTTTTGATTACTTTTATGTTATGATCATTTTACATTTTATTACATATGCTTGAACTCATATTTTAAATATAGAATAATTTATAGGTACCTATACGATGCGCGATGCTTACATTGACTGGACATGACTGGCAAGGTTCTTGAATTACGTATAAAACACGAAAAGTGAATGATTCGGCAATTTTGTACTATTTACCTTTTTTCTACATTTCAAAATATATAGGAAATAATCGATTTGCCGATATTTGGAGTCAAAGGTTAGCAACATAAATTAAAAGGCTAGTGTGGTATTTAAACAAGACATTGATTAATATTCTAGTGGCCACTTATTTTAATTATCTTACTTTCTGCATAATTTACTATTTTGAGAATGATTTTTGCGAAGTGGGTACGTATACAAGTTGTTATAGAACGACAGTCTATTACTCTGTACACATTATAGAGATTTTTGTAAATTACTCACCTAGTTTTAAGTATTCAGTAAATGTGGAAACGTGTCTTGTTTAACAGTATATACATGGAACTTGTACTGTCTAGTGCTCTATTTGAACTAACAGATGACTTTCAATTTGATTGTGATTTATATATATAATTCTAATCTTCAGACCTTATGTAACACATCTACGACAGTTTTTTTTAAGCTGCGAATATTTGAATTGCTGGGTCATCTTCCCTGAGGATTTCCACTTTAGCAGTTGAACTGTCTTTAATTCACATCAGTTCAGAATGTATTATTCTTTTTTTTGTTTAATGCTGGACATTGACTCGATTTATGAGTTCCTGTGTTATCAGTGCCGGTTGCTAATATGCTTGTCGTCGACGATAAAACACTGTCATTTCGGCTAAATAAGAGAAGTTGTTATTCTTGTTATTCCACTATATACTGGATGGAAAGAGAGACAGTGGCCAACTCAGTATATTTTAGCACACTGTCTGGAAATAAAATGCACCGTTTAGGAATTTGTTACAAAATATTATTGGAATAACTTAAAATCCCGCTAGAAGTGAAACAAAACGCATTAAAAGAGATTAAATCTGTTGAACATTACTACTGAATGGTGCATTTCAGCACCTCTCCTTTTAATGAATTCTTTTGCATGGTGCGGAATTGAATTTACAGCGCAAATATTTTAGGACGATTGTCTCTTCTTTAAGAATGACTAAATTGTAATATCTATCCAAACAATTAGTCAGTTGTTGTAGTAGTTATACAAACGTTTTTTTCTAATTGCTTACCAACTAACTAATAAAACCTCTACCAAACATTACCGAACAAAAGGAAATCAAAGACTTACCAGAACAACTAACAACATTAAAAAATCGATGTAAATGTAGGAAAAACTGTGAGGAAATTGCTAAATTGAAGGAAAAATCGGATCATATCAAAGAAAATAGTTGATTTGAACGTGGACAATTGTAACATTCTGCACACGCAAGCAATTTGGTAAAACGAAAAACAAACAATGATTTTTCGAATTCATATAATGTATGGCAAATACGACCAAGAACGCGGAAACAGTCCAAGCAGGCAACCAAATATACATATATGTCGTGATAATATACAGTGTACTCAAAATAAAACAAAAAATGCAGGATACGGGAAAAGGTCAAATAGGAGGAAAATAATAGGAACATGAATTTGCTTACACACATAATAGTTGGCTATTTATTGTTAGTGATGCAGATTTTATGGAGAATGATATGCGAGATATGATGAAGAAAGGAGAAGCAGATACAAATATCAAAGTAGGTGTGGATAATAGTTTAATGGATGTAGTTTATGAAAGCACACGTTGGGCAACGGGAATCACAGTAAACGCATATAACTGCTTTCCGAAGCAAAGACAGCAAACAAGATGTTATCATACAAAAATACCACAAAATCAACTACTGGAACAAATTGTGTATAATTTTTAAGCACAACAAAATACACTGCTCAAAACAATTAGAGGATATTTACAAAAATAATAATAAAATAAATAAATAAATAATATAAGACACGCAAATATTTTTATATTGCAACTACGTTTTTAAACAAGAAACAGAATGCATTGACAAGTTTCAACTTGTACAGCGCTTCAGTGCGAACCGTCACAGCTTGAGGGTAAGCGCGTATCCGAGCGATCTCGACTACAGTTAGATTTTCCGTATCATAGCAAATTTTTGACCGTAATTATGGGTAATAAGGAAAGGCAATGTGATTTGACTCATGCACAGGCTTGGAAAGCGATAGGTCAATTGGAAGGTGGACGGAGACAGCAAGCCGTTGCTGAAGTTTTTGCAGTTTCGCGTTTGTGGAATCGGCTTTTAGAAACTGGAGATATTCAGAGAAGACGAGGACAAGGACGCCCAGCATCTACAATACCAAGAGATGATCGATACTTAACAGTATTAACAGTATATATATATAACAGTATATTATAAACTCAAACAATAAGAAATCGTTTTCACAAGAAGACCCCTGCGTTCTACTAACTGCTCTTCATAAAAAGTCGCGAAGAATATGGGCCGAGCAACATAGAAATTGGAATCACGACGACTGGGCACAAGTATTGTTTTGTGACGAATCCAGATTCGCCCTAAATCTAGATAATAGGCGTATTTTAATTGAACCTGGAACACGTAATCAGCCACATTTTGTTCGAGAAAGGCCGCAATATGAAAGTGGAAGTGTAATAGTATGGGCTGGGATAAGCGCAGGAGGTCATACAGACCCTTATGTGATACAGAATGGCAACCTGACTACTCAGAGGTATCTGGATGAAATTTTGAGACCCATTGTTCTTCCGTACGCTGCCGCTATAGGTGATAGATTCATTTTAATGGATGACAATGCTCGTCCACATCGGGCAAATATCGTCAATAACTGGATTGAACAATTGGGAATTAATAGAATGAACTGGCCAGCAAATTCTCCTGATGGTAATCCAATCGAACATGCTTAGAATGTTTTAGGAAGACGGTCGCAGCAAGAAATATGCCACCGCGTACAATTCGAGAACTTCAAAATGCTTTGATAGAGGAATGGAATAATCTTCCACAAGAATTTTTTGATATCCTTATGTGATTAATGCCGATGAGATGTTAAACCTTTATTGCCGTTCGCGGAGATCATACACATTATTAACAATGGATTTTTCGTTATTTTATCATTAAAACTTCTTATAAAGTCTCATAATTGTGTATTCATTTAATGATATTTATTCACTCTAGTGCCTTAATAGCTTTACAATGTACACAAACAAGTTCAAACTTGTCAATGCGTTCGGTTTCTTATTTAAAAACGTTGTAGTTAAATATAAAAATATTTGCGAGGTGCTACATTCATTATTTATTTATTTTATTACAATTTGAGATTGCTTAACACTCTACATGAACGGATCGAGAGTAAAGGTAGTATCTATTTTTGAAAATTGACTAAATGGAAATTTGATCAAAATATTAAATCCAAACAAATATAAAATAGTTGCATATCGGCGAAAACATTGAGGAATTTTAGTATTGCTGCATTAATCTAGACCTTGCTAAGGCTTCTGTTGAACAAGATATGGAGATGGCGGGGATGTACTTGAAAATAAATAACTTCATTGTTATGACTATATACAGATCATCTCTGGGAAAGCTGGGTGCTTTTCTACAGACATTATATAAGATACAAGAACGGTACCTTACCGTACGAAACATTATAGCGAGAGATTACAATTTTTTGGCAAGCTCAACAGAAAGTAGCAGATTAATAAGCACAATGACGATATTTATGTTCAAATTTGTATTTGATTAACCATCAAGAATAGACTACACAAGCATGCATAGATAATATATCTGTGACCGATGAATTCTCATCTCAGTGCAAATAAATAGACCACCTAAAAAAGATTATAAAACTAGAGATTATAGTCGTCGAGGTACTAAGAATTTCATGTTACTATCCATACGGTGGAAAATTAGATGTAATTAATCGCCGGGTCAACAAAAAGAGGCGATGTATTTGAACTATGCAATAAATGTAAAAAGAAATACAAGGAAAATTTGAATATGCGACAGGGGTGATTACATCAATAAAAGCAATAAGAAAATTAAAGCTACATGGAAAATGATAAACAGCGAATTCAATGCGAATAGAAAAAAGTGGGACAAATGCGATACATCTGTAACACGGTCATGTGACAATTAGTTGCGTGATTCCTTTACCTCGTTGGATATGAACGCAGCGCGATGTTACAGGTACATCCATGATTTCAATACCAGCCACTGAAGAAATTGCAGAAATAGTTCACATTTTAAAAGCAAGACAAACGGGGCACGCATACTGAATGTCAGTTTAAATTCTGAAGAAAATAATATGTTACATATTAAGGCTCGTGATATTTTGAAGAAGCTGTCCAGAAAACTATTGACTGCTCCTTGCTAGTACCAAAATTTATGCAACGTTTCCTAAAACTAGGCTGGTAGATTATTAAAAAAAAAATATGTTCAGTGACTCATAACATGGTTTTCGAAAAATTAAAAGAATTTTAGCAATTATTGTCTATACAATAAATACGGTTACAAGTCACCTAGATGGTGATGAGTAAGTTCAGTTTGCAGGGTGCGACTTAACTAAGGCGTTCAATATTATACCGCATGGTATCCTACTGACGAGACTGGATTATTATGGTATTAGAGGTCGACCGCTGAGGCTCCTTGACTCATATTTACGGTATAGAAGACAGGTCGTTGCGCGACTTGGGAATATCTTCCGGGGTTGCGCAAGAATCAGTACTTGGCCCAGTTCTGTTTCTTTTGTATACAAGCAACTTACCTGTCAATATGACTGCAAGGGAGCTATTGCTCTATGCTGACGATACTTCTATTATAACAGCATCGAACAAAAGTACTGGAATCGAAGAAGAAAATAGACTAAATCGCATCGACTACTAATATCATTAAATGGTATAACCCCTGGCAGTCTTAAGTTTATGGTAAGTATACATAAATGATAATTTTAAATGGATCAGCCCCATAGAACAGCTTCTACCCACGAAGCAGCCAAAGCACAGCATACCACGTTCATTTCCATTCCGTGGCAACGTATGGCGTCATAGCTGAGCGATTTTGGGGAGGGGCACAACAAGCCTTTCTGCAACAAAAAGAAGCAGTGAGGACGCTGGTGGGGACGGAATAAAGAGGGAGTTGCAGAACTACCTTCAGGATATTCGAGGTACTTACCACCGTCCACTCTGACTCTTTCCTGCCTTCAATATGTACATCAAAATCATCGAAAGCATTTACTATCCATGCAAACAGGGAGAGAACAATAATTGATCACGTCATCCATACAAGCCGCACATATTAATCCTTCAATCTTTGAAATGTTGCGCTCGTTGTTTCAATAAAGTCGCAAAATTTAGAAAAAATACTAAATACCTTAGTGACTTTTTTGTAGCAGCTAAATAATTGACGAACAAGGATATTCGCAACAAGAAATATTCTAAATATTTTTAACTAGGATGACTAGCTACCATAAATGAATATCCCATCATTCTAACTTCACTTTCAGTTGCTTAGTTAGCTTTAACAATTAAGGATCAAAGAATTTTAATGTAACCAGCCATAACTATTATAAAAAGTAAATGGAATCTTAAATGCTTAGTATTTTAAAATTATTAAATTTAGCCATGTTCAACAAAAAAAATTATTACTTAATTCCTAATTGTTAATATTTATTACAAGTAAGTATATTGCTTTTCTTGAACAACTTTTTCGGAGAAACATACATTAGCACAGTTCATATAACGTATGTATGTAATGTGTACGATCAATATATTGCTGGCATTGTTTGAACTCTTATTTTCTACGAAACCGTTGCAGATTCTGATATCAGTAAGCTGTGCGGAGGCTTTTTATAATTGTTTGTAATTGTATATGCCGAGATATCATTGATGGTAATGTAATACGCGCTACCAGTGATTTCTAAATTGTACAAGGCTAATCTACATACATATGTTGTTTTATTGGTGTTGTAGTTGACCAGTAACTATTATAAATGCATTTAACAAGAGGAGTAACTGTGATAAGAGCATTATGTGAAAATAACCTACATTCCTTAGGAACTGGTTTAGAATACATGGGTCCTTTTGAAGAGATGGATGAGCATTGTAAATGATTGGAAAGTATACCATGAAACGTTTTTATGAATTTACAGTGTGTCACATGCGTTGTATGTGGTCATATCATATTGAATAAAATTAAAGTACCCGATCGAATATGAATATATAATATACAGTAAAGTTACAGTCAGAATGGTGTTGGTTTGTAATATTTTTCTAAAATATCCATCCTTTCTTTTGTAGTCATGTCTTTTGTTTTTCTGGTTACCGTATCTTACTGAAAAGTGAAGAAGTTTGTGCGCACGCAGCATTTCTTTATCTTACGAAATTTACTCTCAAGGGGGAAATTAAAGGTTGGTGGATTTTCAGTTTTCTCAATATAACTGCAGAACGAAAAAAGAAGCTAGGGATAAATATGAAAACTATACGAATTTGATGGTTCTTAATAATACGTGTACCTTATGTAAAAATCGTTTGCTTTTCAATATCTTCCTTTTTTGACACAATCAACTATGAAATACGGTCTTAACTTCGAGAGGCGATGTACCCTTTGATCTTGACACCTCTCAAGTAATTGCGGAACCTCCTCAATGTCTTTCCTTATTATTCCTTATTATTTTAAAATCTTGACCCTGGCGATGACCTTGGTCTTAGCATTGACCTTGACCGGACTCTAGTAAAATATAATTCTTATTAAATTAAACATTAATTATAACTAAAGATAGACATTTCCAATCCTACAGATATTTAATTACACACCTCCATTTTAATACTCTATTTTAAAGCTTATCCCTTAAAACATTAGTTCCTCCTAACATAAAATTATACACAAAAAAAAACTAAATTAAATATATTTTTTAAGAAACTATATATCTTAGAAAACGACTAACATTTCATTGCGATAAAAACTTATGCCACAATTAAATCCCTAACATTATAGCTCTTTCCAATACGAGAAAATCAATATATTTAACTTATTTTAATAAACCCTGACACACAAGGTACAAAAAAGTTTACTCTTCTTTAGCCTAGTTTAAACACGGTCACATAGTTCTATCACTATACTATTCACTATTATCAGCCATCTATTTTCAAAAGCATATTAATATCAAACGCACCTTTTTCAAAAGCATATTAATATCAAACGCACCTTTTTCAAAATCAGCCAATTAGACTCTCATTTCAAATTACACTAACTCTCACAACTAACTTTTAAATGTAAATAAAATACTTTCTATCAGCTATCTAGCTCTAATTTGTCATTCTAGGTACATTTTCCAATACACCTACTGTGTTACGACTTATCCTTCTTTAGAGAAGGAGCGACGGGCGATATGTGCATATTTCAGAGTTTCAATCATACAGTTTAACCAAATTATATTACTATCAAATCCAATTTGTAGAGCACTGATAAGTACTGTAACCATATAAATACATTTCTTGTAACCTCTCTTCTTATCTATACGCTGTATCTTGATCCGATTTACTTTATATTAATATAGGCCTTAAACATTCATTTTCTTTTAAAATATTCAAACTACGACGATATGCAAACTAAATCAAGCATAATTAATCGTGGACTACCAGTTACAGGACCACAAACACTTGCATATAATTTAATGTACATATCAAAATCTCTAGCCAAAATAATACTTTTTATTCCACGAACCCGAAATAAATACCTGCAATATAACATCTTTTAATATAATATGTACAAATACAATATATATAAATAACTATACTCTTAAAAATCCTCTTATTCCAGACATTGGAGGTTATAGTCTAAGAGTTTAACCTTTCATACGTACTCAAGTCAGCCCTCGTCAAACCCGCCAAAATTGTAGAAAAAAAAAATAAAGCCAAGCCTCACTATTCAAATTACAATATCAGTAACGCTGTTGAGCATCTAAAACCACAAGCCTTCAGTCTGCTAAAACTCGCTTCTCAAGCCTAAGCACACCTCAACATGCAGCCAACTGTCGTCGATGAATCTTGCCCCCAATAACCTTCAATTCAAATATTCTGGCCACATTTACAGCAGGTTCCAGCGGAACAAATCCGTACCTCGAACCAGATCTAAACCTAGTTAACCACAACAATCCAAAAATTCAACCTTTCATACGTATTCAAGTCAATCCTCATCAAACCTGTTCAAACTGTAGAAAAGAATCAAGCCAAGCCTCACCATTCAAATTAGGATAGCAGCAACCCTGTTCAACGTCTAAAATTTGCTCAATCACGAATCTTCAGTCTGCTAAATTCGCTTCTCACGTATAAGCACACCTCAATGTGCAGCCAACTGTCGTCGATGAATCTTGCCCCCAATAACCTTCAATTCAAATATTCTGGCCACATTCGCAGCGGCTTCCAGCGGAACAAATCCATACCTCGAACCAAATCTAAACCTAGCTAGTCGCAACAATCCAAAAATTCAGCCTTTCATACGCTCTCAAGCCAGTCCTCGTTAAACCTGCCCAAGGGACGATTCTAGTCCCTTCTTAATGATCTTGACTTATGCAGACGCGGCGTCAAAGTCAACGAGGAGATTTCAGAATCGGGTAAGACCTACTGACCGGCGATCGATAAAGTGTTAACGAACCAATTCTTAAACAGGTTGTCGGTTTTCCTCAGGTCAATGCTTTAATGACAATGTTCGCCCGACTTGAATGTTAATACTGCTTTGAATGATATATTGCATTAGAACATATTTTAATGTAGGGCACTTTATAAAACAAAAGACGTGTTAACTACAATACTTAAGATTCATTTATTTCTCGATGCGCTCTGCGATGCAGATAAACATAGCGATTCTTTGCAGAGGGGAATAAGCACAAATATTAAAGAGATCTGCGGTAGTAGATGAGCTTAAGCAGTTTGTTCATAAAAGGGGAATTGTAGATGAACAAGAAGCCGATAAATGTTGAACAACAAGTTCTCGCAATTTTATTATGAATTATTACGAATCGTTTCATAATAAAAAAAAAGGGTGGTTGGATCTGGAGGTAAAACTCGCCATTACCGCTGTTTATAGTCCAAATTAATCTATTTACATCTTGACAATCTGGTAAACCATAAAAAAATATTTTAATAGTACAGGCTGCGCGGAAAGAAATGTAAATAAGAAAAGTATGATGCAGTATTAACGGTCAGAGTTAAATTTTCCAAATGAAACTCGTTTAAGAATGTGTGGTAAGTGTTCGGCTGCATCAGTGTTACATGATGTTATTTCCACCAACTGCCACCAACTACGCGCAAGGAAGTACAAATACCAACTAATAAGATCGAAAGCGAAAACCCGTAATCCTAATACAATATCTGCATTGGAACAAAATACTAGACGTAAACAAGAAATTATATTTAACATATTTGAAGGCAATTGAAAAGTCTGCCAACATTGGCACATCCAAGATTTCACAGGAAAGCGTTTACCAATCCTTTACCGAATGGTAGTCATTCTCCAACATTGACAACATTAGACGTTGCCAGATTTCCAATAGAAAGGTTTCTTTTTAAGATAGTGAGCTGGTACTATATGTTATTGACGATAAAAAATATTAGAAAAATTGCCGCATGGTGTAACGATTTCTGTATAAAATAGAAGTTTAAACATACTTACGAAAACAAAATATACAGAAAGATAACAAACCATATTGATTGTTTTTTATTCCTATCAATTCAAGTATAGCTGAATACACATACTTTTACAGATTATATATTGTTTACAGGCATTAAAATAAAAAAAAAAAACAAGAACGATTGTGCTTGATAACAAAGCCGAAGTAGGCTATCTGATATTATTCTGTTTATAATTTGAAAAACACATGAAATTGTTTGTTATTTACAAATATAAAAACAAGTATATTCACTTTCAATTTATTATAAACGACGTCTCAGTATTGAGGCTAATGATCAAGACAGAAAAACATCCAACTTTATTGTTTTCATTATACGAAAATTAAGTACAGCTTATTACATTGCTTATTACATATATCAAAATAAATTTCACATATCACTTTTAAATGGAGGAATTCATAACAGTTATATTGGGGCTGATGACCAAGTTGAAGAAGACGACTCAGATGACAAATTAATAATAAACTCCGTCGACTTATTTCCTAACTTATTGGGCCTCTAATTGCCTTCTTCAACTAAAACAAAGAAATTACAGGAAAAAGTAATAACGAAATAAAACTTATACTTTTCATTACACGATTAATATAATTTTGACAATTCTGAGCAAACACATTTTCGCATCGTTCTTCAATAAGTTTCTGGCATTTCGTTAACTTTGTTCAACTGTTAAGTCGAGTATAGAGTTTAACTGCGCTCCCGTTGTATTCTCTAGAACTGCAGGCGGATGATTCTCATTATCCTTGTCTTTGGAATTAAATACATAATTTCTTTGCTGCGGCATAGTTTGTTTGTTTCGTTAACTGCATTTGAAAAACCGGGAATATTTCGTGGCTTTTGTGAATACGTAAAGGTATAGAAAATCATATAAAAACGACATTGTGTTTTCGATTTTAATCTGTTAGGTTGTCCTTAATTTATTAGGTTAGTTAGTTCCTTTTTAAAATTTTAATACTCGCTAAATTTCATCATTTGACTTTATTTGAATTTAGGTTATCGAAAGAATGTGTAAAAACACTCCAGAATTTCACCAATTGAAGAATTGATTAGTTAGTTTTCGAGATATCATTTATTTTCAAATTTTCTCTCGTTTAAAACATTTACAATATGTTATTCCTATCTGACACTGTCCGTCCCTGCAGGAGAATTATTCATTCGTTTATTTATTTTAGTTTTATTTTATTCGACTTCAAATTATTCAAGTCACATATTTTAGTCATGTTAATCATGACATCGAGGTCACGGGAGGAGAGCAGCTGAGCGCATTATATTCTCTTTGACACAATATCAATAAATAGTACTATTATCTGTGAAATACTACTATCACAAATGCGAAGATTGTTATAAATATGTAAGTCCAGGTTTAGGTTTAAACGTAAATCGTACTTATTTCGCCCTGCGAATGCAATCTGGCCCACCGTATGTTGTACAAAATTCCAAGGTCCATCTAAAATAGTGCGTAACATAATCCTCACTAGTCCTTAGCGTAAATACATCTTTGAGATAAATGCACCTTTAATCTATCAGTCTAAGTGGATTATAGAAATGAATTGAAATCTACAACTATTTTTCATTGTTAATTAGATGTAGATTTGTTGTTTTATTATTCTTCTTACAAGTGATTATTTATAAATCAAACGTTTTCGAAACAAAACTAGCAAGGCATTTCCTTTTAGCCTGTTAACACCCAAAATAATTCTAACGCAAATATTTGCACTTTAACCAGAAGAAACATTGACAAAAGAAAAACAAATAAAGAATGGCCATTTCTCACATCGTTCGTTAGATCTGTATAAATATTGAATGATGTTCTTAGATATGTGGTTCTAAAAATTATTGATTCGAGTAATTCGTGGAATCAACCTGGCTACAATGATAATTCTTGGGATCTTGCGAATGATTTGTTATTAGATATTAGCTGTATTTTATTGAATTTGAGAAAATGCGTCAGAGAAAAAGATATGCGCTTCCTAAAGCCACGTTAAACATTAGAGTTAACTGGATAATGTTAGTTAGTAATGTGCAGAATGTTCTTTTAACTTTTAGGTAATAGCTTACTTGGGCTAATGCTTAATATACACCGAAACAGAGAGTAAAAAATAGCTTTGGTATCGTAGAACGTCTTAAACAATATAAGCATAATCAAAATATAAATAAATTTGGGGCTTGTTAACCCGGTTAAAATAGTTTGCTCATTTAGTCCTTTAGGATTTATAGTAACCTTGCTAGTTAATATCCGAAGTGCTTGTAAACTTTTTACTAAAAAATGAAGCACTAGATATACAAGGCAAAATGAGAAATAAACGAAAGCAAAGTCTAACATTTTTTACGTACGTTTGTGACAATAGCTAATAACTAACAACAATTTATGCAGCTGTACGTGCGTTTTGTGTGTTAGTGTGTGAACCCAGTCATGTGTAGAGGGAAAAGAATTTAAAATTTTTCGCATTACACCAATCTTTTCGGTATTTTAAAACATTTTAACTGCCGTATGAATTATGTAATTCTATTTATTTTATCTTAAACTAAGTATATGTAAATTATTAAATATGTTTGTACCCAGATAGCTGTACTACTGCCTATTACTTTGAAGTAGGTCAATATAATTATGTAATTTCTAGTTCACTGAAAAAGAGTCAAAATCGGAGCTTAGAATTATTTCAATTCGGATATTTTGAAAGTATGGTGTTTTTATATTATATTTTTATTATATTTTAGTCTTTAACTTGAAACTAAATAGAACTTTAAGTAATGTTATTTATTTAATATTTTTGCATTCTTGCCAAATTTTATATAGATATTGGGATAATAATTATAGAAATTATCCAATCAAAAGATCAAAATCAGAATACTTCGTATACAATAAGTTACTTTAATCGTTATTAATGCCGAGATATATATAGTTGCGCTTATGTATCATTTTTTTTTATCAAAGATTGATTTTGAAATGAAGAAAAACAAAAACCAGTAACATAAATATTATTTTATTCGCTTATACACATTATTAAAAAATATTTAATCTTTCTCATGTACAATTAGTTTAAAAAAAATAATAAAAATGAAAATGCATCAAAGCCATCCACGTTTTGCAAAATCCATGATTATGAACTGGAACCTTTTTCCGCAGATTGGATGCATCCTTCTCATATTTGCCTCAATATCGGAGGAAGTCCAAGAACCAAATTCCGTTAGTTCTTTAGCTTCACTTTTCAATGTAAATATTGGCAGATGCATGAAAGTTAAGTGAGCCATTTGTAGTTCCAAAACTACTTTACCGCATTCCTCTAAGAAGGAGTCGTAGCTGAATTCGCTTATATCACAATCTAATTTCTTCAGGGTTTCGATAAAATAGTCGTGGTACATCTTTAGGAAATCGTCCACGCGATTTTCTAGCAGCGATAAATCTACACTACTGTACAGAAGGAATAGGACATCGCTGGCAGCGGAGTTATATTCGATAATTTGAAAATCTACCATCTTATGCTTGATTGGTTCGCTATTTTCGAACTTCAGCAAAATATTGTTCACCCATAAATCACCATGAACGAAGGTGGCCCAAGTTTCTCGCGGATTCAACGGGGATCTATACGCCTGCACAATGTTCCTGAAGAGCTTTTCGACTTTTGGGAGGTGTTCGGCGCAAGCGGGGTTAGCCTTGATCCCAACACCTTTGAGGGTTTCGATGAATTGTCCCAGCTGTTCATCTCCGGCGTCAAAATAAAAGTCCCTGTTCAGGAAGGGACGGATTTTCGCTTGAAACTCTTTCGGTTTTGCGCGTTTAAATGCTATGACGGATGCTTGTAACGTTGCTAAATCGCGTAAAATTAATTTAGTGCAATCGTAATCAAACCCGACGAATCTATCTTTACTTTCAAAGCCAGAGGTTTTCAAATTTTCCATAAGCAACACAGCGTTTCGATCTACTTCCTCACTATTTGGATCCAGCGAACAACGTGATCCATTATATTTGGCGAAGATATCTATTAACTTATCGATACCTTTTTCCTTGCCAAAATCGTTAAGGGTTGGTAGGATTACCCTATAAACTCCCACTTCCTTTTTAAAAGTAACCGGGGTGTTGAAAAATTCCCACAGAAACGGTATAGGTGGCGCTATCTTCGCTACCCAATCTATTTCCTTTTCCTCGTCGTTTTCGCAGAGATATTTCGCCTGTATCCGCAGCAAAATACTTCCGTAATTCTCACCTGATGATAGCAAATTCGAAGACTGATAGGATACTAATTTGTTACCACTTCCTATTTGGGCAGAGATAAGCTCCTTGAGATTTTTCACTTCCATTTCGTCTGCAATAAGCGCGATAAACCGGAGTTAGACCGAGTCCGACATAAGCAACGGTTCGCACAAGACTAACCGAGACCGCGAATCATGCCTTCGCTCAAATAGATTCGCTTCGTTCAGTAGCGCATGATTCCTTTTGTCGGTTTTTGTTTTGTTGCTCGTTGATTGTGTATGCTATACAATTTTGTTTTTACTATCTTTGAACTGTTAAGTAATAATAATATCTATTGCATTGAGCTTATTACTTAACGATTAGACACCGAGGAACTGAAAACGATTAACTTATTTTTTTAGGTAGGAAACGTCCCAGTGAGAACGACAAAAAAATGTACATACATAGCTCAAAGTCGGCATTCTTGCGTATAACCTTGGACGAAATATACTTATTAGTATTTGCATATCGAATCCATTGTGTGTATATGAGAAATATGCCAATTACACTTATTTTGGTTATACTTTTTAAGTAGGGCAACAGAAGTCCTCAACGCAGTAGTTCCATTGAATGCAATACATATTTACTATGATTATTTGTTTCTTGATTAAAAGTGAAGACGGCCGGAGAATATTATATAGAGTAATAACCGGTACGCTAGAGACTATTAACTCAGAAATGGAGTAAATATAGCATCTTAAATTACATTAAAAAAATTTTAATTTTGTGATCGACTCTATAATGTAATGTTACAAAATAAGAACAACGAGGTTAGTTGTCATCAACGCCAGATTAGTCATAATCATATTTGAAATGTTCATAAAAAAAATTGAAAATTATGACAGATGGAAGAAATTAGCGAATTTATTGAAAAGGCTGATAATAACAATGTAAGAAAAAGAAATTAATCTAAGCGCTTGCCCGAAATCGCATAGTGTTGTATTCTTTTATAATCAGCGGCGGCGTGTGACCTCTCGATAAGGAGAGGCGGATTGTAAAAAATAATTTAAAAAAATACGCTCACTGCACTAGTAGGTACAGGAGTGAATATAATGTAGGTAAGGATATTTATTTCTAATGTGTGTCTGAACAGCGCCCATCCTGAAACAGCGAGCATAGAATCCAAATCTTAAAAAAAAAACAGCATTTTTTATATGTTCTCGAAGCGTCAGATCCATGTTAACAGTAAAATTGATTAATTCCTTAAATATACCACGAAATTGGGATTTTTTGCTGCCATTATGGTCTCGGTTGTACTTCCGAATAGCGCTCATCATTATTATTATTATGTAATGTTCGATAGCATGTTCTCGAAATATGACTTACTTTTTGAGACCATACCTATTTTTCAAGTATTTGTTTGTTTTTGCTGTGGATCAGTTTGTACGAATCTCTGCCACTGTCACAAAGATAATAAAAAAAGAGAGCTTCGTCACCGTGTTACATATTTAAAATTGAGAAATTATTAAGGGGGAAAAGGATAAATAAAATAAAAACCACTTCTTCCAGATTTATCACATAAAGACATATAATTTAACTAGTATTAAAACATATTCTCTAAAGTTACTAAGTATAAAACATATTCATTGTGTTACTAGAACTTTGTTTATTGCTAGGGATATTAAATACACTGAAAGTAGATAAGGTCTCAAAAAGTAAATCACAATCCGAAAACAGTCTATCTAACCGTTACATAATGATAATTTACATTTCCAATTAACTCATGCGTAGAGAAAAATTCCCAATTTAATTTTCTATTTCGTTTTTGAATTTAGCGCTTACTTGTATAAATTGTCGGTTACTTTTAGTATGCATCCATCACTATAAATCGAAATTTTGTTTAGAAGCGTCGAAAAAATTGCTAAAAATAGCATCCTTTAAACTGATTTTTAAATACTTTCTTTTCAATTCCTAAAACGAAGAAAGATTCGTAATTTTGGACTTAAGAGCTTTCTGTTAATGTACAATGTAAATCGCCAAATCGATGGGAGCTATTCGAAAGTCTTACCAATGGATTATTCCAACTAATTATTTCGCATGAAGAAAGCTACTTGTTTGTCGAACTTGTAAATTAGATTTATGTTATTGCTGCCAATATTATAATTCTAATTAATGTGACCATGAGATTCTTCACGTTTCCTTATTTTAGTGGTTAAATAATGTAGACATTTCACGCCAGCTCTAACCTGAACTCTGATGATCTAAACGCAGTATTATAGAACAACATGCCTGCAAAACAATAGGTATAATAAATTCGGAACTTCACTTCCACATATCTATTTATTATTTTGTTTTAATTTTCAGGGGAAATCATCGCGTGAACAATTTTACTGTTAATTTTTATGGTTATTATAAACACAATTATCAGTCACTATATAAACCCCTGTGCGGCTCATAAGTATTGTAGGGTAGTGATCTGTCTTACATTTTTAGTTGTGCTTTTACTATTGGTGTTCAGTGCAGTGTAGTGATGTATAGTTATCTATATTCATAAAATGTTAGCTTTTCTTATGTGCACTCCGATGGCACGTCGAAGAAAGAAGAACGCTATTACTCTGAGCAAAAGTGAGATATATGCATAACTGCCCTACTGTTAGGTGCAAAGTGGTGCAAAGTGTTTACAAACCATTGGGAGAGAAGAGTTATTACATATAGCGTGACCATAAACAGTTAGGTATCATGAATATGTGCGATATTCATTAAAGATAAAATACATTTAAAGGCGAGTTTGTTTACATTGTTGTGGTTCCGAAACGAAGCAGTGCCGATGGCTTCTTCTTCAACAATGTTTAATGTGAGAAACAAAGCTTACTAATGGAAGGCTTAATTATATTTCTCCATTTCCAAATTTGCTAATTGCATTATCAGTGAATGTACTGCTGGTGGATAAGCAGTATTTAAAGTACTATAATAAGAATGGTAACCATTGTAACTTATCGTTGTTCAACATTTTTGGTGGATAATGAATTCAGACAGCATTATACAATTCAGAATATTCTCTAGTTTGAAATTTATAAACAGAAATTTAGTAACATAAAAAGGGAAAAAACATCATTGTACATTTATAATAGTCAATATAATTTAGTCTTGGATATTATTAGGACCGATAAGGGTTTCTGATAATGAATGTCGAAGAAGGATGAACCTAGCACCTCCAAGGAGAGGACATAGTAAAGAAGATAAAAATTCAGAGGCTAAAGTGGCTGGAGCATGTGCGGAAGGCAGAAACAACGCTAGTAATTTATGTGACCTAGATCGAAATGGCTTCGAAAAGCTGAAGAAGAACTAACCAGAGTAGGAACTACAAAATGGAAATTGCGGAAGAGGTGCAGAACAGGGAACTCTGAAGCAACATTTGTAGGGAAGTAGATATGAAGATAGCGATTGATCCATTTCAAAGTGGGTCTAGAAAGCTTCAAAGGAAGTGGTGCAGCTCCACAAGGGGTGTTTGGCCATCACTTATACATACATATATATTTTCTTTTATTTCCATGACAATAAATACTTTACACTACTATTATTTCAATTTATGCCTTTGGTGTAATATTAGCGAATTGACAACCATTAATATTCCCATAAGTATAGTGTTTATGGTTTATATATTTAAAACTTTACAGGTACAGCAAATATAAAACAACAAAAAACAACTATGTCTCTTCTTTAGCGGATTTTGAAAGGTAACAGTGTAATGGACTTCGATAGGTGGGTAAAAGGAAACTTATTGTAGCATGATGTGTGTACACGAGGAATTATGAAGAAGATACTGACAAATAACACAAAGAAGATATTACAATTTTTTCATTCATTTCAATAATACTACCCCAAAGATCTAGGTTGAAACAAACCTGTAACTTTTACTAACCGAAACAAAGGAATTTGTATATGTAAACATTAGGTGACATTAGTTTGATAACTCAGTTCACAACACGGCAATGCAAGGTCACGAAATTTAATTGCACGAGGTCAAAGGCGCCGTCAAAGAGTTTTGTATCTGTATTATTATTTAATCTGTGCCACCGACATTGCTCCGTCTCGCAAACTTGGAACCATATGCAACTAAAAATGTAATCTCAGTTCACAATCTAAATAAATAGAATTTAAAATACTTTTGAATCATTGCCACAACAATGTAAACAATAAGAGTTAGTGCATCAGAAAATAATTTCCAAATTTTTAGTTTGCATTTCTGTGACTTAAAAATATATTTTTTATTGTATTTTTTGGTAGCAATTGGAAATATTTAGACTTGTGTGATATAAAGGCTGGTCACATTGACAAATGTTGGCATTGAATAAAAGTGTATCACATATTATTTAAATTCAGAAATTTGTCACAATGCACATCACCAATCGTGAATCTTATCGTTACTAAGGATGCAACAACTCAATAAAACTTTGTTTCTACACATTTGCTGGAATGACAATAAAGGGTCATGGCTCGTCTCAGATTTTTGTAACAGTATAAAATAATTATAATAATCTAAATAAATGTACCTAGTTAGCACAGATTATGATTTTGTACTATTGCATATACATAGGTACAAATTCGTTACGTTTGTGTATTTCAAATTTCATCATACCATTGTTACCAATCAGGAATACCGACATTAAGTAATAAAATGTTTCGTGTAAAAAAGTACATATTTCGTATGTCAAACAGAAAAAAACAATTTGTGATTAAATATTTATTCTTCATTTATAGAGTGACGCAATACTTCGGGCTGATCCTGGTCTTTCTTCCTCTACTTACGAACTACTAAAGAAAGCAGCTAGTTGTATTGTGCAACCACTCACTCATATTTTAAATGCCTCCTACCCAGTTAAAAAAAAACAATTATTAAGCTTATTTATAATTAATAATTATGAGGTTCATGACTGAGAATTGTGGAATGTATATACGTAGTAATGTCTCCTAAATAATTTTGCAACTATTCTATTATTATGACATATATATTGTATTCTATACACATTTTCACATAACACAACATATGTATTTTCACATTATACACTTGGGAAAATTATATTAAAATAAAACATAAAAATTTCAAGACATTCTATTCGGTTTATTTATAAAAAAATAGTTTGTTCGATTTTCTCTATCTCAAGCATTGGAAGAAATTGATATACCATGTGATGAGGTTGCCAAAATAAGAATTTGTAAAAGCAAATAAGAGGAAGACGATCGATTTTCTGCTACGACAACATTAGCATTTACGATCATAGTGATGAGAGTAAGTTTGAAGCTATTTAAAAAAATAAAATAAAATCAAGGACCTTGTGTACGGACATGTGTTTGAAGACATCTATTACGTCATTAGAGAACTTTGGCAAATTTACTATTCCAGAAGGTTGGAACACTGTGTGCAAACTGTATGTACGTGATTTTGAGTGCTTTGACAAAAAATTGTTTTTACACTGCGTTGCCCGATAGGTATCGCAAAAGAGAAAGCTTTTTTATTATGGAATAAATAAAATGTATTTTTTATAAAATTCTTAGAAATATTTAATAATTAATCTATAAGAACAGTTATGAAGTTTACATGTTTTGTTAAATGTCATTTTAAGACGTTACTGTTATTAACTTCTTCCGGATTTTGTCGTGTCAAAACTTTCGCTCGACGTTTCGCCGTTAACATTGATACCGACCGTGAAAGTCTGCGTTATTTTAAGGACTAAATTCTACATCATAGTACTTCATCTAACACAATATGAAATGCAAACGTTTTAAGATGTTACAAGTTTGAATGAAATATAGAATAAAGAATAATCAAGTTACGATCAAGTCAACGATCTATTTACAAAAATTTAGCAAAATTTGATTTACAACTGTAGCTACAGAGCGATCGGCACGATACATCCATTAATTTGTTGCGATAGCAAACTTGTGCTTACCTTGTACATGTGTTTATCTTATTTATCACTTAGGTATCACCGATATAATCGTAACCCACTAGACGGAAATATATTTCAGAAAACATAATAAATATATTTACAGTTGATAATTATCTCTACTATAGAGTTAGTTAATGATTATTTCATATCTTTGAGTGGATCTGCCGATAAGTTCGTTTGGCTCCTTTTTTGTACTAAAATGTTCACAGTCATTTTAAAATGAATGATAGTTTTAGTTAGCTTTTGTAGCCATCGAGGTAAACGTATATAATGTTCCATTTAATGATTGTTTATCTAATTAAAAGAGAACACTTAGTCGTTAGATACTCTTTGCGCAGTCGAAAAATGTAAATTGAGAGTAATAACGTTTTAAAAAATTTGACGTTTATGTACCCACTCGATGCTAGCTCGTGACGTAACAAACCCCGGCATTTTTTTGAACGATTAAACTTGAACTATTCTTGGTCGCGAAGTAAAATATTGATACTTAAATACTTGAAATTATTACTGCAAATTAACCGCATGGCCAAATACGTCTTTCCTAAAAGACGATTCGAATTAAAAAGGCAGATTGTTGCGATGCTTGTTTGCTCTTTTGTTACCGAGAGTTTTGGTTTGGTGTTATAAATCATGGCTGATTGCGATATTCGTTTCATATTGAAAATACTTTATATTCTTACAAATTAAATTTCGACCAATTGAACATTTCCCTTAAGAAAAACATACAGCCTATAATATAGTTTTAGAGTTCACGTTCTGGCATCTAACGCACTGAAATTGGCAATAGTAAAATATGGACATTCTGACGACTTATAAAGACAAAATAGAATTTACTCTCTACGTGCTTATAGAAAGAACTTACATTAAAACCGAATATTTGCGACGTGAATAACATGGAGCGGAAAGAAGTTAATTCTTTCCTGGAAATTATCATTGAATGGAGATAATTATTAAACAGGGAGGGGTTCAGAGATTAAAGAAGACAATGGAAAACGAGTCAGAAAAGGCTCTGACAGATACTGCCGATATGGAATTAGTTGAACGTCACTTTTCACGGCACTGCTGACATAATCTCCCAGAACTAAAGTTCAGAATAAAAGGAATAGATTTACTTCAAGCATAGTGTAGCAGGCAGTTGGTTATAACTTACTTAAGTTGAAATTTTTCTTTTGAATTTTTGAAATTTGTCAAATGTCTGAACGTATGGGCGCCAAATTTGTAATAATTTTTTAAAAATTTAAGAAGTCTGCGACATTTTTCAAAAGACTTAAATTAGCAGAAATTGGGGTCGTGAATTCGAAGTGTCCCTAGACAATCTTTCGGCAATTTGAAAATTATCAGATGAAACTTTCAAGATGTACAAATGAAAATAACTACTTATCTTAAATTTTCAAAATTAAACCCTATGTTTATGTACTTCTAGCGGACACAGCTACTTGAATATTATTTACTTGAACACACTTCTAAATTTCTGAATTGGGATATTTAAATAAAGACTGTAAAACTTGAAGGATATCGAGACATAAGATGTCTAGACGACAGTTAGACGCAATGTCACAAAATAAAATTCGTGTTGTTTACAATCATTGTTTAATTATGATGGCAATTGTTTTATTCCATTGCTAAATAAACTAGGAGAGGTTCAAGAGAAAGTCGACTTTAACATCAAAATTGGGCGAGATTTGAGATCGGAAACATTGCCAAAAGCAAGGATATTGTCGTTACGTTATAATCCTACAAAGAATGATGATAGCTCAAGACGAGTTATCTTTATTAAGTGTATTGCACTAGTTGCCTTAAATAATTTTAAATTTATTCTACTATTTCAATATGCAAGAGCTCTCGACATAATAATAACCGTGCGAAAACCGTGTCGTTAAAACGGAGCATATCTTGTGTTAATAAGATGAACGTTAACAGTTTAACAGTTTTCCGTAGCTAGCAATTAAGATCCCGTCTCTTCTAATTGAGATAAGCAGCAAGAAATCATACAATTGTTAAACATAACCACTTAATGCGGTTGAGTAAACTCAACGACCTCCTTGTGCTTTATTCTTATAATGTGGCGTTTGAAATTAGTAGAAAATTAAAAATAGGTAATAGACGTAATATCTTAAGGTTAATTTGCATAATTTCGTCTTCGTTGGTGGATTTAATCAAGTAGATTAAAGTACCCGAATCGATTTGATACGGTTAAATAAAAAGTAGCGAGAGTAATTTTTGTAATGTGATTCAAGTCTTTGTTAAATTAGGCATATAAGAAAGTATCGAGTTTCTGAATGTAAATGATTTTGTATTGTTTGGAAGGTTACTTTTCTTAGAGTTAATTTCAAAATTACTATTATAAATACACGAGAAACGTAGCTGCAGTTATGAAAATTTGTTTTTATTAGATCATATGCAATTTTATTTATAATGAAATGTAATTAATGTATTTATTAATGTTGTTTTGAGTTTCTATTTCATACCGATGTAAAGTAGAGTGGGATAAGTTGTTACATTGGATCTTTTATGAAATTTTTTTCTTTACAAATCAATGCAAGGGGAGAAAAAGTACACTATCCGCGGATATGTTTCTGCCTACCTGGTCTCATCAGCGTGGTTCCGAGAGTATTTTAACTCTATCTTGTATCATGTATATGCTAATTGCAGACGTCATCTCGTGCTAAGTAGTTTAAGAACTGCTCTAGGAACGGCTTGGCTCACATTCGTAAACGGCTATTTTGCAGAACAAGATACCATGTCCTATTTGGACGGATTGAAGAGATGGGACCATCGTTGGGAAAAGTAAAAGAGACTATGTTGAGAAATAGAACAGAATTTACCAAAAGAATGCTAGTTTCTATGTTACGCCTTCGTACTACCACAATGCGTAATAACTTGTCCCGTCAGGGCAGGTAGTTACACATCACATTTATTTATCCATATTACGATTTGGTTTACATTAGTAATAGCCGGTTATTACTAATATTACGAATTGAAAAGACGAAAGTGATTAATTTGTAAGAATTTGTCACATTAATAGGAATTTATTACAAATTTAAAACTATCTATAGCGGATGTGACAATTTTCAATACGTTTAAATAAGTTTTGGTCAGAGCGGAAAAACACTGGCACGATATATACTGAGAACAAGCGTCTTGTAAATTCTGCTACTACTACTAATTCTGCTGTACTAAACACTAACACTAGTTTATTAGCCATAATTGGACATGAATTTGTAGATAAATAAATACAGTTTTTTGTGCTAACTGAAACAATTTGCTTCCGTTAATAAACAGTATAATTACGAAGGAATACTAGATGTAAGTAAATACTGCATTTGTGGTAGCTAACATTTGGTACTTGTAGGCAAATCCACAACGCTCGTTGATTTTATTTCTTTGTAATAAACCACCTGAAACTAATTGATTTCCGCGATTTGCCGTAGAATTTCGTAGTAAGGCGATCCTGTCATTTGCATATTTTCCGGCTCTTTCGTCCTCGTTCTCTTCCATCTCTGTCTTCCGTTTTGTCTTGTTTGTCGGCATTACAGCTTCTTCATTTGTTTAGTTGTGCATCATAATTGCTTCGGAATTATGTTGGTTACATACAGAAGTTTTTGCAACAACAGTGCCTTGAGTAGTATTGGCCCGACTTTGAAGGTAATTAAAATGCACCGCTGTTTTGATTTGGTAGTTTCTTTTCTGTGTTGAAATATAACTATTAATTAAATAAATTAAACTTATTAATTTTACTCTTATTATTTTCCCCCAAATTATACTTAAATAGTCATTCAAAGAGAATTGAAACCAACAGCAAAACCAAGTAAGTTTCTTTGTGAGTCAGTATCAACTCACAAAGAAACTTACTTGGTTTTGCTGTTGGTTTCAATTCTCTTTGTGAGTTGATACTGTACAAAGTGCCGCTATGTGATGTTAACTTTATTTTAGTTATTTCTATAAAAGAACAAATATGTATTTGGTCTTTTATTTGACAATTATCGATCAGTTTCGAGATTACATTGGTCATTATTCCAATTTTTGCTTTAATTAACGTCTGAACGTCATTGTGTGAAAATTAGTTTACATCAGCCTAAAGATACAAAAAAAAATAAATCACTCTTTTCATTATCATTTTTTATTGGATAAAAATGTTGGCATTGAACAGTTTTTTATGTGAATGAAGGTTTGCTTATATTTTGCTTGCTAATGTTTTCATATCTATTGCAAGTAGAAAAAAACTAAACAGGTAGCTAAACACAATTAAATAATATACTTACTAAGCCATTTAGTTGGTAGAAATGAACGGTTTGCTTGCTGTTTGTTAACTAGTTTATTTATCCCAATGCGACAATTTGCTTACAATAAGTGAACGAATTTTTCTGCTATTAGTAACCTAGTAAACTAGGATTCTTACCTGCTTAATGATAGACGTTCTCGTTTATGCATGGTAAGTAAACGGTTTATCGGTCTCCTATTTTGTTAAGCTTTTTGCATGTATATGTGAAATATTTAATTGGGGCTACAAAATATTTTTCTCAGTGTGGGGCCGTAAAAAGTCGGACAGTCGTACACGCAATATGATAATCGTTATCGACGCTTCCACGCTATATCACTGTTGTCAAGGATAGCCAAAAGAAAACTACACAATCCACACCGAGATTTGTGCTTTGGTATATCAGTTATCAATTTTGAACACATACAGTTTTTGTGGAAGGAACGTGAATGTGTGGTTGCATTTGTTTGGAACATTATCTACCATTATCTACACAATTTCTGATAGATATGGAATAGCAGATATTTCAGCAAGACAATGCCTGTCTACATATAAGCAGATTATGCAACATGGCGTGATGTTCGCCGGATTTTTTCCAGGTAGAGAACATCTGGGATTGGATTGTGCGTCGCATTTCTTAAACGTTATTGACTTCGATGAATCATCAAGAAATGGTAGAGTTATTGCGTTATTTAAAAGAGGATAATGGTGCATTTAAACTAAATCATTATTTGCAAAGTTTGGTAGCTCAAACTAAGTCAGCTATAAAGTTTATTTATGGATAATTGTAACGTACCTTTGATAATATAATACCAATTTTTGAAGGGATATAGAAGCGTGGTAAAATTTTAGTATATTCTGCATCTATATTATTACATAACGCCGCACTACATAATCAATTTAGTTGTGGTTTAACATTTACCTATCAGTAGTTAATATTGTACCCAGAACAAGGTAATCGATTAAAAAAGCCTTTTATTGTGACCAATTTGAGGTGTACCATTCTTAATTGGATCACGCCAAGCTGTTTTTTTTTTGTGCAACCGCACTCGTTACATTTGATTTCATTGTTATCAATTGGTATCCTTGATGGGCGTTTAGCCGGTTTTTATTTTCGTCTATTGTTCTTGGAAAAATCGACTCGATTCCGAAAAAATAGCGCAAATATGATTAGTTATGAATGCCTAGTAATTACTTGTTTGTAAGTGTAGGAAATCAAGGCTATATTGAATTTGATTTTTTGTCGATATCGTTCAAGGTTTTGGTAAAATATGTGAAGTAATATCTACTGCCGTAATGCTTTTGAATGGGATACTAAAGGAATGACCTTGCCATACGTAGCATTGCGTAGTTTTTTGGAGACAATGTATACATATTATAGCAAGCTTTATTAAATATGAATTGAGGTCGGCTTATATCTCCATGTTATCTTATTTTTTTATAAAACATAATATATATATATATATGAATTGAGGTCGGCTTATATCTCCATGTTATCTTATTTTTTTATAAAACATAATATATATATACCTGATAAATGTGATTTCTAGAAATGTTTTTTATTAACATTTACCTTTGCTGAATACTTGAACTTTGAATAATACAATTCTTTAGCTCATGATCGCATAGATGTCTTGATTTGAATGTCAAGTTTTTCAGAGCGAATAAATGTTTTACCTTTAATTTCTAAATAATTGAATTTATGTAATTTGTTTAAAACAAATATAATATAACAATATAATATTGATATGGTTCCCTACTAATTCTAGGTATAGATTAGATAATTACTTGTTTGACAAGCCTTAATTCAAATCAATGAATTAAAAGGAAATTTCTTGTTTCGGCAATCCTCTTTCGCTGATTGGGGAATAATACCTAGTTTGAGAGAATTTACATGATACTTAAATATTCTATTATGTTTATTTTTGAGTTCGTCGGTATTACTGTCGAAAATTTGGGCGGTAGTGTATGGTCCTTTGTATTTTTCCTTTGTTTTTTGACCATAGTATCTTGAGTGTTTTATATAAACTTTTTGTCCAACTTTCAATTCTTTATCTTGGCGTTTTTCGTTTTTCTTTTCGATCGTAGCTTCCTCTTCTTGTTGCAGTTTCGGTGCTATGGTGTTTTTTTTGACCCGTTCTTTGAGTTGTTGTATATGAAAGTAAACTACTGCTGTCGTTTTTTCGTCGATTGGATATGCTTATGCACATTTTGAAAATGCGTCTGTTATAGTGACAAAATTGTGCGAAACGTTTACAATTGCGTCGATGTATAATTTAGTAAATGGTTTGTCAATTTGTTGTGCCAAATGATTTTGATTGTTTTTAAATTTCGATCTATTGGTACTTACACTATTTTACGTTCTCTAGGACCTAATTTAATTCTGGGATCTTCGAAATGTAAATGTATTGTGTAAATTTAGTTCGTAAAATTCGACTTTTAATGTTTACTGCTTCCATTTGTTCCATTAACTTTAAATCAAGTATTTCATCATACTTTTTTGAAAAATGTACAATATTAAATTAAAAATGATTGCGATGAATGAGAAAATTGAGAGTACTTTATATATTCGGGGAATTCTTCTTGAGCGATCTTAGTTGAAATAGAGGAAGCTGGTACTCCTGTACCGATTAATAATTTTGCATTAATTTCGGAAAGATAAAGATAAGGTACATGGATAGATCGCAAATGATGAAATTCAAGATGTTCTTCTAGTCTTGTTGATTTTCAGATGGGACGTCTTCTTTCGTCCAGGCTACTTCTGGAAAATTTGCTGTTTCTTCCTGGGGTTTTCTAAGAAATGGTTGTGTGTCCTCGTCCCATATTGGTTGGTATCCATGTTCCTCACTTTCTTCGTTTTTATCATACTTGTTGCATGCTTGATATAATTCTTCAGTTGAGTTCAGGAGTTGTTTCTTTGCTGATGTCCATCCAAACGGTGTTTGTGTTCGATATTGAGTCGACGTACGATTTATATCCATGGGTTGTTGTCTGGGTTGTCTGTTTTCCATTTGTTGTCCAGGTGATTTAAAAAATTTAAGGGAAGAGGGTTTCTTGAATTGTGGCTGGGAATGTTGAAATTGTTTTGGTTGATTACTTTGGAAAGTGGAAATGAACTGTACTCTACACCTTCATTTATACCACAATGAAGGTGTAGAGTTATTAACTTTCATGTGGCCTGGTGTAGTTTGAGTTGTGCTTCTGTACTGAGTCTGAGGTGCTGCTGTTAGTCCGGATCGATATTGGCAATTATGGTTTTCTAGTACTTCAGCCATTGCTTCTCCCAGTGTTAGTGGATTTTTAATATTAATTAATTTTCCTAGCTTATCCTGTCTCATTTTTGTAAGTTTGTAAGTCGTATTTTTATACATTTCAGTTTTCAAGTGGTGCAAGTGCCTGCATTTTTGTGCGCAATAAATTTAACAAGTCTTTAATTCTTTGATCAAAACTGTATGGGTACTCATTCTTGCCCAAACTTTGTCCCATTAAGTCATTTAATAAGCAACCTTCAGATCTTCGATCTGGGAAATTTAATCCTAACAAAGATTTGATTTCTTGTCAGGTTTTCAATTTTTTTTGATCCAACTAATGACAGTGCTTCTCCGCTTAATTTAGATTTCATGATTCGAATTAAATAAGAATTGATTGGATTGTTAAGATTGATTTGTTCGGCATATGTATAAATAATAAATGTTCACAAGCATCCACAAATAAAGGTAATGTATTAGGATCTTCTTTAAAAACGGTTACGGTTGAAATTTCTGTTGAGTGACCGAGGTTTTCGTATATTGTTGTTCAACGGTACGCCTTTCATTGCTAGTGACAGGTTGTTGATGGTGTCAATTAAATCGTCTACTGTTATATGCATGTAAAGATTGGTAAAGTGTACTTACAGTAGGTAAGAGAGTTGGTTTCCTAGCTATCAACACAGCTATTTGTTGTTTGATGATGTCGATGAAGTTGGTGGTGTGAATGATGTTCTTCAATTTCCTGTTTCTTGAATTCCCTGTTTCTTGAGTTTTTTCGAGTTGTTTCTTTGTTTTCTTCAGTTGTTAAACCTTGGGCGAGATTTTGATCGCTTCCATACCATATTCCATAGCGTTCTGGAAGCTGTTAGATTGACTTTGAAATCTTCTTCCACCAGCGTGGCGTCGTTGAGGAGTTGTATTCTTGGACCGTGTATATTCCGTAAACTCCTTTTGGTTGTCCAAAGGATTGAGATCCATTCACTCGTCTTCGGTGTTGCTAATCCTTCAGCGGTGATAATCGGACTCCTATAGACTACGACAAGACATTCGTTAAAAAAATTATTCGAGGTTCGAACAGAAGGGTTTACAAAATATACCGAGCACTACTAACACAGTTTGATGAATTAGTTAATACTAAATTTCGATGTTCTTATATAGGTACTAAGAACGCTTACTTAGATATTAGTTATTATTGCATATTATCTGTAAACAATAAATGCAAGGCGCGTATGCCGTTATTACTTATCAATGGCTATGACTCATGGTTTATAGTTTTGTTAATTCATCTTCTACATACCAAAACAAACATATATGAGAACCTTTTTATAGGATCTTCTATATAATAATAAAGCAAAGCTAACACAAAATAGTACATGTTAAATTTATATATTATTTTACAGACTTTATTATTATGTATACCTATAACCTATATATAAACCAAAAATATATGTAATATATGTATAAACAACACATCTGCATACACACTGACGCGCCGACCTGTCTGCCTGTTTTCGGTCTTTGTCACGAAATGGTGACTCGTCCTGGGCCAACGGTATTGAGCTATTACGCCTATTACGCTATTAATTGCTTGCTAATATTCTAATCAACTTCGGGCGGTTTTACACTGTTTTACCTTGATTGTTTTTTGTATTATGTAGGTGTATTTCTTTGTTGTTTTTTTAATGTGTTGTTTGTTTTTATTAATTTGTTTTTTGTTTTATGTGGTAGTATCAAGCTTTTTCGTTTATCCATTATATTATACTTTTAGTTCCTGAATACTTTTGTATGCTTCTATTGTTAGTGTTCTTTCTTCCATCAAGTGGATATAATGTTTCATGGTTTTTTTCGTTTGTTTATGTTTCTCTTCGTTTTGCTTTGTTTTTTTTTTTTTGCGTGCATTTACCAGGTAGTTCATATGCAACGTGAATAATGAGTTGTATATTTTGCATGAGTTTTCATGTGTTCTGGTATTTCATTTCTTAGATTTTTAATCCAGCTAATTTAATATTATGAACAAAATTACAAAGTAACATCAAACAGTAGAAGAATGTGAAAATTTACAAAATCACGTTGTTCACAATCACAATTACATATTACTTTTGAATTATTTATAAGACATAATATCAAAATGTATACAAATTAGTCTACATCTGATTGTGAGTTGTCACTGTTCTATGTTTTACCATGCATACTAGAAAATAATTTCCAAGCAGTTTATGAGACAATAAATGTATATTCTGAATGACAAGATTGGATATCAATTTTGAATTAAATATGTAAATTATTCTGTTATTGTTGTTGTTTTAGGTTTTATCACCGCTTATGCGGTTTGTGATAAAATTTACATAAATTAAAGTTTCAGAATGTAACACATTACAATTATTTTACATATTTCCAACACAAGTTATATAACTGCCGCGTATCGCATTTCGTAAACATTTCTATAAGAAAAAGGTTCAATCGCATTAAATTAACAATGGTAGGGTGGTAAACCTAAAATCTTCATGGCTATGCTGTCTTAATATCTCATCCATTTCATAAATCTTTTGGTTAGTTTCTTTCAATAGCAGAAGTAACCCATTTTTATTAATTTCTGGCCTGCAACAGTATTGCCATTGTCTTTGAAAAGGTGGTGGGTGCTTTAATTTGTTATAACGCTATAATATAGTGCACTACTCATAACAGTCAAGGAAGTTTATCTTGTAATATTTTTGACATAAACTTAAGTTAATGTAATACGCACCAAGATGTAACTTACTAATGTATTATTTCAGGTGTTGTAATTGTAACGAGACCAGAGATTGGAAGTAGAGAGCAAATGAATGAAAATAATAAAAAAATACATCAATACGATAAACGTAGTATATTTCGTTGCAAAACCAGACCGAGTTATCAAGCATACAACATTCACTATTTATCTTTTATCTTATAGGAAGCCTATAAACCGTATATGTCGTAAGTTAAAATGACAAGCATCTTATGAACATTATTTTTATAGAACGAGTTAGGGAAGATGAATGATGATTTGGATTCATTGCTTGCATCAGAAAACTAGTACGTGACTGCTAATATTCAAGAAACCTTGCTGAAATTGTACACATAAATTAAATCACAGATTTATTTTTAGTTAATATCTTTAGAAAGAAAAAAGTTTCTAGTATTTTGTCGCAATACTCTCTGCATTTTAAAGAAAACCTATCTGCATTACTTATTTCATTTTCTAAGGAACGACACCTTATAAGGGAATCTTTATAAAAAAAATTCTAAAACAGTTTCTTTATCTGATATTGGAAAAATGTACAGGTGTTCCATTTAACAAAATAAAATTAGCATAGCATTGATTTCGATATAAAAAACGCTTTTATGCATTGACGAAAACTGCCAGAATGTGAGGACATATACCGTGTGATTAATTTTTTTTGAGGCGACTGAATAACTTACAAACCAATTATTTAATCGAAAAAAACTGTAGATAAAAATGTTATCATATAAAGGTGGGAAGTGTGTTGTAAGGTTCAGTTACTTTTATCAAATGGAAAGCTATATTTTTGTAATAAGTATGTTATCGTCAACGAAGAAACAACTACTTACGAAGTAAAGTAATAAGTAGATGTCGTTAAGACGCTATTCGTGTAGTGGATCAACATTATACCCGATCGGTTCCTTCTCATTCTAGCAAAAAAGTTATTTATATTTTCATATAAATAAAATGTTCGTCACTTTCGACATACGTCATGACAACTGAGCATACTGCGATCGCTCGCAGACCAAAATTAAATTATTTCGATTGCTGTGTCTAGCTGTATCGCTTAGAAGTGCGGGTCTGTGTGCGTCACCGTCATCAGCGCGACTGCCATTGTCATCGCGTTGATTTGCGCGACGCTGGTGTAGTGCATATCACATATAGTGGATGAACGATAATTTTGTAGCCCACAGTGTACTCTACGGTTTAGAATCCATGTGAACACACGATCGACAACAATGTTGTTTTGCCGACTCAACTATTCGCCAGAAAAATAGTCTGTCGTCTGCGCTACGTCTTAGGCTATGGTCATATATGACCATGAAATTACATTTATTACATTACATTACACCTACGTGACATCTATCACGTTTGCTTCATTTTTTTAGACCACATTACATAACATGACGTGTCATTTCGCGCCGTGAGATGATGTGACGTGTCGTGGCGTGACGTGCCGTGCCGAGACTTGGCGTGAAAAAGTATTGTGATGCGGGGAAAGAAATATGCACTCTTACAAACTATTATTCAAGGGAAGATATGGGGCGAATGAAGTTGTACTTATTGTACCGTAACTATATCGTACTTTACTGTTGTACTGTACTGTACCTACTGTATTGTATTGTACTCTACGTCAGCTTCTTGCAGGGCTTTGTGTGGTTTCATTGTAGTGAATCTATTCTTGCGGTATCCCTGCTGACAACTTTTCAGTATTCTTTTTTTTTTCAAAATATTGTCTTATTCTACTCTATGACTTTTGTCGGACACCTTTGACAAGATCGGTAGTATGCTAGTAGGGTTGTAGTATAAATATTTAAATGTAAGACTTATCTTTGACTATAAATATCTCTTTTATTGTTAAATAGTGGCATAAACGTTATTGTAGGATAATGTTAAAGATAGGAGTTTTCTATACGGCGAACACAAAAAAAATACGGGGTCTTTAAAAAAAATACGTTTCCGGTGTCAGTATTTGGCCAAGTTTAGTGTCCAATTTTGAATATCCGGTATATCTCAATGGCGTTCTGGTACCACGTTTAGGTATAGCCGAGTGTATAGTGAGTGTATTTGCATTTAGTAAGAAGCAAACCCACCAACTTTTCAATTTCCCAATACTCTCTTAGAAATAAGCAGTTTATCTGTCCCCTATTTTATTAAATATTTAATTGGGATTAGTAAATATTTTTCTCAGTTTATATATTGCAGATTGAAAAAGTAGCATGTAGAATTAGGAAATGATTTTACAGACAATTAAAACTAATACCTACCACGTTATTGCTTATTGGTTGCAGTGTAAAGGAACTCTCTCTATACCTATATATACGCAAATCCATAAAATTCATCAGTCGTCATATCATGAATATTCCAATGCCCAGGCCACACTCAACGGGGGGTTATATTCAGCTAGAGTGACACGACAGTTGGTGTTCGCGGCGGGGGTTTGCAGCATCCCTTTGCGAATGATCCGCAGAAGCTAACCGCCCCTAAAACGCAATTGAAAAATCATCCCATATACGAAAGTACTGACGCAATATCCTGGAATCAGTTCTAAGATCGTTGATTGAAACTATAGATGACTTGTATGGTTTTCAAATGATGAAGTGGTGATGAAATGTTCGCACAATGCTCAGAGAATGAATAATCGACTTTATATCTATCGAGCTATGCCTGTACGAAAATAATTCGAGAAAACATTGGAAATATTCGTGTGACGTCTGCTAAACGTTTTGAAAAAGATGAATATTTGCAAATTCTGGGTATTTTTAGCAGAAAAAAATATTATTTTTTATTACTTTCATTCTAATTCAAAAATTTCAATTTTCAGGTTTCTATTCTTGTCTACTTCTACTAATAGGTAATAATATTTTTGCAGCTGCCGATATCACCTCCTTAGCCTTTCTCCGACAATTTTGTCAGATAACAAAATTCCTTTAGTAATGAATATGAAGTACGACGACATCCAATTACAGTACTTGGGTTCTTACAATAATCAACAAATGAATATACCGGGGGTTCATATGATTATTAATATTTTCTAAATTTCAATTTCAATTTTCTAAAGATATCTGATATTACAATCGCCTCAGGATGACTGAAAAACCAAAACTGGTCGCTGTAGAAATATGTACAAAATACATTTAGGAAATGTATATACGATATGCTTAATCACTGCATATTTTGTATAGCAACAGAAATTCGGACTAATCAAGATAAATATTTTATTTTCAGTATGCCAATTTTTTTATGGAGATCTAATCTACAAGAACGAATTGAAATGTTGATTACAATATGTGGACGATGTGTTTGTCAAGTGGAAATACGTAGAAGAGAAATAGAAAAGTTCTAGAAATACATTAAGCAACAACACTCAAGCATCAAGTTCATTAGGGAGAAAGAAGAAAACGGAATAAACAAAAGATCACCTAACCAAAGATAAACTATCCAGAACGAGGACGGAGTGAATGCGATAGTGGAAGTGATAAAACAGGCAGAAAGACCCATGCGGGAGAGAAAGGAGGAACACGAAGAAGACGCCAGATACAGGAAAAGTGGTCAATCAGCTGCGGAGCTGCATGGCTATGGTTATAAAATTCATCTTGACGTCTGGGTTCTGGTTACAATAAAACTTTACCGTGGAAGATTAATCAGAGAAGCAGTCTAGAGAAATACGTTAATTTCAGCAGAGAAGATGGATACAGTCTGGAAGTGACTATTGCAGTGTCAACAGAAGAATAATCGCTATGGACAACGAAACGTCAATTTAACTGAATGATCACACTAAATCCCATTATTATTCCTCGTGTATTTTCCTTGCATATTGTGTACGTTGTACAACACAACGGAAATACACGAGCAAATCGAATTGTCGTGCACGGTCTTCGATTACGTTTTCATGCACCGCCACTGACTTGTACGAAGTTTTCTATATGGTATTTACACTTTAGCATTGTTGCTAATTAAATTTCAATGCCAACATTTTTTGATTCTTTTCCGAATTGTAATCATACACGATTTCTTACTGAGTAAGCGAATAAAATGAAAAAAATATTTAGTTTGTACCGGAACAGAGTACCTTCAACGTTGTATGGAATTCTAAATGGGCTATAAAAATCAGCAGTTAATTACTTCGTTGGATTCGTTTCTTTCATCATGTGTTTTTACATTTGATTACATCACAATTTACATAACAATAAAAGCTTTGTTATTAATAATTAACAATTGTAATATGATAAACAAAACGTACAATGTAATAGTCGTTTATGAAGTACACAAACAGTTTCTAAATGTGGGTACATCTATAATTGAACAAGATTTAATCCTTTTTAGTAGTTACAAATGAATAGCCGTAGGATTTATCTTGGCCTTACTAATTTATTTGCTTGACTATTTGCATCAGTCACGTGGTGTTCTTTTTTTTTATTTCATTGATACGTAATTAGTTCGATAAACCAGTCCACTACATGTAAGCAACAATTTAGAATGGTGCAAAGCAATAACTACTATTAACGGAAAAAACGTGATGTAACAGCGTTTTTAAGTGACTCATTGCGCGATATTCAATGCTAACTCGGGTATCTAGATCTTGTACTATTTTTTCTAATATTTCGGTCAGAGCTAATTTATTAATTGTAACTAATCGTCAGCTGTTTAGTTTAGATATCAAAATGTAATGTCGCACCTTGTTATGATTTATTAGATGGACGCGACGTAATCAACAAAATTATGAAACTGGAATACTTTGAATTTTAAAAAGTTCCTATAATAACACTTACGATTGTATAGTTTAAAAGCAAAAGGTATCATTGTTATAACAAAATATGTTAATGGTTTACAATTAGTTAACGATGTTTAATCTTCTCAATGTTAACGTATACACCATACAACAGATCAAACATAATCTGGATTTGCCTTCTATTAATTTGGGTTTCCGGGTCTTTTTCGATGCAGTTAGTTTTCAATAGATAGTTTGATTGGTGGTTTCAATGTTACCTAAAATAGAACAAGAAACCGCGTGTGATGTTAATCCTACTTCATCCTTCTCAGAAAAATTCGATGTTATTCCTCTTATATTCATTTTAGAATCTTCTCTCTCGGATTTCTTATCCGATATAAGTATAAGTAAGAAGTCTTATTATCATGAATTGAAAGAGGTTGTGCAAAATGGCTATTACACTGATGACGAAAATGCAAAGGTTGTAGTTAGCGGGAAAGCTATTAATTCATCTAAAAAGCAAAACCTTTTTACTTGTACTCCAATTTAGATAATTAAGATAACCCTTTATCTAGGCCAACAATGCAAGTAGATGTTCCAACAACGAAGGTAGATAATCTTATATACGACGTGTATGATCATCATTCCTTTCAAGTTTATGCTGAATCAATCCATCGATAAGAAGCAGTACTGAAGGTGTTACTAAATTAATTGCTTTATGAGCATGGTAACGATACCTGTTGGGTAGACAATTTGGAGGTAAAAAGTCGAGGTGTAGAGAGAAAAGTAAAAGGGACTCACAAGGGAAGATCCCGAACACGGAAATTCTAAAAATTGTGAATCATTGGGAACACATAGATCACATATAGTAATTTTTTTTTTCTGCGAGTGAAATGGATTTTTGAAAATTGGAAATTCTCCATTCTGCCTCTGCGCGTAACTCGTTAACGGTAAGAGGTAGAGATAAAGTTTTAACACAGAAAATGTTTGTTTGAATCAGTTTTATTAAGCAGGTAAGAAACAGTTAAAGAAATTTATTTGAGATTCAGACAAAGATTTTACAAAATATACTTGAGTGCAACTAATAGAGTTTAGGTTAAACTAACACTAACAATGCTAAGTTAATACTGCCGCTAACATTATTTCTGTTCCTTTATATAGGTGTAAAAAATGCTTACTTAGATACTGTTATCTTTTGCAAGACGCTTCTATTGCTTGCAGAAATAATGCAAGACATATATCATTAATGCAAGGCGTAAATCGTTTGCAGTTATTACTTATCAGCGGATATAACTTATATTTTCGACAAGTAAATTTGGTTAGGATTAATAACAGTTAACAGGGATTGGTTGGTTGTGTGAGAGACCTGTAGTTGCAGTGTTGAAATTAATTTTAAAAACTAACAAACATATTGATAACTACATTGTAAATTATTTTGCATTAGAGTTTACAATAATATATCAGCATCATCCCGTCGATTTTATTACACGTTAAACCACCCACCAATGTAGAATTTTTTAATATTTAAACATTCAATGGATTATTCTGTAGGATGAAGAAACTCTTCAAAGAAATGTTTAAAACACCGAAATTTGTTGCACCATGCACATCGTACTATGGCATATGGAGCAACGAAGAGGATGTGCAAAATCTTGTTGTGTAAAAGCAAAAGTTACTGAATTTTCAAATTCATTCGGCCTTTGGTCAACGTATCTGCTTTTATACCAAGCGTAAGCAAACACGTCGTAATATTTTGGTATCGAAAGTTGATTATGAATAAGAGATTGTAATTTTATAACATTATTGCGTTCATGTAACACAATATCGTAACCATGCGGTAGTGAAAGGTCAGAAAATGTTCTTACAAAGTTTTACCATATGCGAAAACCAAATACATCAAGAGGTTGTATTCGGAAACAAAGACAGTGATACGCGTGGACCGAAATTTCCACTTGTCATTCGCAGAGAGAAAACGCAAGCATAATATTGTAAATAACTTACCGATTATCCGGAATCCGGAAGTGAGGCCTCTAACACCTGTATTATAGCGTACGTCTCCACAGTGTTCTCTTTGAGCCGTCCGTTGTGGCGTATATATCCGCTTATTCGCAAAGCGATGTAATATTCGCGTACTTAAGGTAGTCTTTGAATTTGCAGAACAGATTTTCCCTAACACTATTGTTAAAAAGATGGCGTAATCAAGAAAAATCGACAAATTTTTCTCTGACTGAAACACTTTTTTCGTCATGTAAAATATGTAGTACTACTTTTAGGCGGTCAACAATTTCACACGAATCCCTTAAGGACAACGAAGTGTTTTGCAATTTTTTTATTACGTCGGTTACTGAAACGTAATTGTCGTCAATAGTTTTTAAAATCTGCCGCAACTCGAGGATTTTGGAATTGCATTTGACTTAACTTTATTGTAGCTGCTTCTTTAGCATCCAGTTGTGAAATCACTAATTTGATCTTTCCAAAATGTTTAAAATAATACAATGCTGTTTCTAATCATGTACCCCATCGTGTAAGAATTGGCTGTGGCGGTTCTGGTATGTCAGGACACTGTGAACGAAATAGCCGGATACATTTTGGTGATTTAAGAAAAACCTCTTTCGTCTGTGCTATTAATTGATCCACATCGGGATAACATTTTCGTATAGTGTCTGCTACAAGGTGTAAAGCATGAAGCAGATATGTTATGTGCAGCAAATTCGATTGAACAGCTTTGAATAATTGACCTACGCAAAGCATAACCCCGGCAGCATGGATAACCATCTACACTTGCTTTGGTGAAATTTCAAAGTTAGTGTTCTAACTAATACATTATCAACAGCTTCAGCAGTACATCTTTGCTTTCCTTTACAGGTTAGCAAATAAGGGTATGACGGTCCTTTCAGGGTCAGTGCCCGTGTTACAATCAGACTACTACGGACTTTTGTAAATACCTGTAGTTTCATCTATAGTTAGCTACAACCGTTCATTTTTTGCTGCAGTTTTCACATAATTCTCAATCTTCTTGCGCACTGAAGGGAAGTACCTACGTAGCGTCTGCGGACTTGGCAGTTCCGTAGTTCCCACGTTGGTTTGTATTTCTTCCAAAATTGACGAAACATTGTCCGATTTTTGCAAACGGTATATTGCCCGCATTTAATCATCGTTAAATCACAGAAATTCTTTATAGGGTTTCCTTCCGGTTTTTCTAAAATTCGTGTGTTGCGCTATTTACATAGTTCCTACACATTTATGGTTTCCAACATAATAAACTTTTATCGCAAAATAAGCACCTGATTTCTTTACCATTATATATTAAGTCTAGAAATTTCTACAAATACGTCCTTACCCTGTCAGCAAACAGACGAGTTGATGCATTTCTACGCATTTTCAACATTTTTAATGCTTTCCGTTCTATTCCGACACTTATCAACTTCGCACTGCGATATGTGTTACACATAGCATATAGCACAGAAGACCGGGAAGTGCTGACATGTAACGAAACAGCTCTATATCCCGTCAACCTCTCGCGGTTAAGCACCACTGGAAGGCAAGCGAGAATATTGCGCTCTATTCCGAATTGTGAGGGTGTGATCGGTATTAGGAGGATTAAAAACAGGCAACAATTTGTGGAGGGATCTGTCTAAGAATACGAAAATGCCGCATCTGTTGTTGTTACTTTTATGGGCAAGTCATTGCCAAAATATATTTCCCTTTGCCTTAGTAGTAGTATTCCAAATGGTCGCCCCTCATCTGTTTCTTTAAAAAAAGTCGACTAAAGGCTAATCCTAACAGAAAGTCAAATTGCTTACTCTTTTAACTACTCGTGCAGTTCAAAAAATAATTTTTAAAAAATATTTTCAACAAGACTCCACAGAAGTTACCGCTATTCTTAAAGAAATTTTCCCATCAAATTTCCACAACAATCTTTCATGGATAGAATCGCTATTAGTGCAGTAAGTATTAATTCTTTAAAAGTGCTACTATGCAACTTACTCAAAAAAATAAATTCAGTTTATTCCATTATCTCTCGCAGAACGATATTCATTTGGTCATATTAAGTGAAACCTGGCTTAAGGAAAGTTCTTTCTACTTTCCATTCAATCCGATTCATAATCAGGGACATGATGGCAGAGGTGGCTCGTCCATCTTAATTAAAAAAGGTCTAAATTATAAATATTTTGTTCCTAGTTTTAATATTCATTATGTTCTAGATTTTCAAGAGTCAATCTTAAATCGTTTTTCTAGGATTGTAAATTTCTTTGATAGTCATTTTATCGTGGAAGAATTGGAGTCTTTTCTAGGTAATGTTAGACACCACTCCAGGTCATGACAATATTAAATACTCTAACTTAATTCAGCTCTCCTGTAGTGCGAAATTATTTTTAGTTGATCTTTCCAATTGACTTCAAATTGACTTATAACGACGTATTCACTTGTGCTCTGTTCGCAAGCTGAACAAGACTTTTAGTTTTCATGGTAGTTACAGACCAATTTCCTTGGTTCCTAATGCCACGAAAATCTTTGAGTCCCTTATAAAAAGCCGAAAACCGTATTAATTCCCAAATACATGTTTGGTTCTCCTATCGGTTATTCTGCTATTGATGGTGTCATTGGTCAAAATTTTCTTTGTAAACAACATATGGCTTCGGCTTTTGTTGATGTTCATGGTGCATATGACAACGTTAAAATTAAGACATTGATACCTCAATTACATGACCTAGGTGTCTCCAGTAAAATGATCAAATGTATATCCATTTGTTTTGTTTAGTTTGAAGATTTTAAGCATTAGGGATGATAAGTATGGATTTGGCTTTAGTAGGTGTTCCTCAAGGAAACCCTTTTAGTCCTCTTCTATTCAATATCTATTTTGCTTTCCTCGGAAACTATATAACGATAGTTCCCACATCATCCAGTTCGTCGATGGCATTCTGTTTTTCAAACTTTCGAACTTGGTTACAGCATCAAATACTCTGAATGTTGTTTTGGGTAAGTCGGGCGCTTGGTGTGATAATCACGGGTTAAATCTGTTATGATCCTTCCTCTATTTTTCATAAAAGTAAGCTGCTGCAACACGTTAATGTCATTAAATATTTAGGAGTTTATATAGACGCGAGGATGTTGTGGCGTTTCAAAAAAAGTACCTTAACATAATTAAAGCAATGACTTCTACCTGGTGAAGAGCTAACCGAAAAAGTCTCCGATTAGTGTACAAAAGGCTTATAAGATTCAAAATTGAGTATGCTGTCTTCACATATTTTCTTACTTATAAAAAATAGGTCAACAAATTGTAATCTGTTACTTTATAGTCGCTTCGTGTCATCTCTGGTATAATGAGGTTGTCTCTTGCAAATTCAGGAAGGAGAAATCCCCTTTGACATTTAAGACATTTTTTTAGCCAGTAAATACCTTATCAAAAAACTTTCGATTGAAGGCCGCCTTACTGCAGAAAATATAGAAATCTTTGTAAGTTACCTTTCTCAAAGGAATACATACAAAATTCTTCTAAACTCTTTCCAGGTGTGTAAACAATTTCTTCCTTTTCTTTCCACAAGTTTGATCCATCTGCCATTTCAGGTAACAAAAAACAGATCAGCTAGCAAAATTTGGACGATACCTTCCTAGTTCTAAGGTTAAGCTTTACTTTTCCAATTTATTTTCTTCCTCAAGAAATTAATGTTTTAAGAGTGGCAAACATGGTGGGACAGTTCTCCATAATTTGTATGGATTTAAAAAATACGTCAGCCTGGATTCATGGCATTCTCGCTTTCCTTGGATATCAAAACGGTTTGTGGTCACCTTTAATTACGTATCGGACATTGTGGAGTGCAAAAGCGTTTGGAGTAGAAGATTCTTCACTATGCGAGGTTTGCCAAATGGAACAAGACATCACCTGTCCTTCAGGAGTGCGGGAAATACAATCCTCAGTCAAATGAACTTATTCGAAAATTTGTCATGATTAATAATAATCCTCTTTTTGCATTAATGGCTTGCTTGTTACTAATATCTTTAAGATATATGCATGCCTATTCAAATTTCTAATGCAAATAAATTTTAAGGTTTAGCATTAGCTTATAGACTATTGTTCGTTAGATTCATTGAATCATTCCATGGATTTAATTGTTTTTGTTGCACATGCTTTGCTAAACCTTTAGTTTAGAATTCAGTTCTTACTGTGTATTGTTCACACATAATTGTAGTTGTTTACCATGTACGTGGAATGCCATTTCACTTTTCGCCCTTTGTCAACATTTATTTGACCATAGATAGGCAGAATATGAATAAATACGTGTCTGGTTTTAGTTATGTTCCAGTGCTTCCGAGGCAGGAACAAAAACCAAGTTTCCCTTCTTAAAGAAGATCTTTGTTCAATCAGAAGTGTGTGATTTGTTGGCTAATGCCGAGATAATATCTTCCCTAAGGAATTTAGAAAAAAACTTTTTGCATAAACATTATTAAACAAATTTCTAAATAAATGGAGGCAACTAGGCTATTTCGTATAGGAATTTTACTCTATCTATATGTATATATTTCTACCATTCAAGTACCCTTCGGAGGTGAAAGTGACCGACAAGTTTATTTTTCTGTGACACGTATCTGATAAATATACATATACAAGTTAATAATTAATTTTATTTGAGCTTGGATTTTAAAACTACTTGTAAAGATTTTGATAATTAAATTTATGCTAATAGTACGTAATCATATATTTTAGCTTTTATTGCAACTTTATACCTACGTATAAAGTTACCATAAAATTAATTATCTTAAATGAAGTAATTTACTTGTGTGCAATAAAGCGGCACGATGAGTAATTGTTTTTTATTACATAATTGGAATTAACGCAGAAATTTACACCGTTTTGGTTGGCTTTGCAAATTTCGCAAATTCAACAACGATAAGAAAGTTTGCAATCGATGCGTTAATGATTTTGAGCAAGCCTTACGTGATTAAATTTGTAAGAAGTAGCACGTGATCTCTGAAACAATATTTTGTAAAGTAAATTCCTCTCTATACACATTTTTTTGTTTTGTTTAAAAAGTTGAATTTTAAACGTGCCAACAAAAAAAATATAAATGCGGAAATGCTAGTCATTTATCATATAAACAGCTCAAACATAAAAGGAGACATTATTCGAGAGAAAATCGATAATTTATCGACCTAAAAATCATCTGACCTTGTTGATACGATTCGATTTCGTATAGAAAAAAAGAATTGGAAATAAATGAACGTTACATTCTGGTCCTAACGCAAAATCGTATACACAGAGCATACGTTAATACGGATAACAGAAAAAGTATTGAATTTTTATTATTACTAAAACTACCACAAATCAAACAAATAAAAGTAATACGCGAAGTACGTAAACTATAAGCGTAGCTTTGGGATCGATGAAAAGTTCCAGACTTGCCTACAAATCATATTAATGTCTCGATGAGGAAGTTCGCAACCCTTCTTTTGATATTTTTTTCGGAGAGCTATGGAAATTCGTGAATTGGAAAGACTGTTTCCTTTCCTGGGATGTGGAGTCGTGAAAAATAGATACTGAATCTTTCTTTCCTGCGTGTAGGTATTAAATTATAACGTTTGTTTATCTATATGAGTGAAACTTCTCCAGAAAGTTGGATATTAAAATAACGCTTTTCTTGTTAAATCACGTGAAAAAAGCGATTCCAAACGAAGTGATACTTTTTTAACACAATGAACATATCTGCATAGGAAATTAAGTTAGGTATATATATATATATATATATATATATATATATATATATATATATATATATACCGATATCTATTATAAGTAATTTTGCCAAGGTGTACGAGAAAGTTCTTTATATCAGTATCTACAACAATACTCATTCACTTATCTCTACCAATCAGCATAGCTTTATCTCAGGTCGGTCAACGGTTACTAATTTAGCCGTGATATCTCAACAAATCAGTGAAGTATTGGATACGCGTGGGCAAATGGATGTAATTTATACAGATCTCTCCCAAGCATTTGATCTAGTAGACCATGAAATTCTGATCCGCAAATTGGACGCGTTTGGTTTGTCCCATCTGCTCTAGAATTTGTACGTTTTTATCTGTCGCAGTGGAAATGCTACGTAGTTTAGAATGGGTATATGTCTAATAGGTATACTTTGACATCTGGTGGTCCGCAAGGTTCTAACCTAGGTCCACTCTTGTTTGTATTATTTATTAATGATTTGCTTCTAAATATATTAAGAAATTTCAAAGATTACCGATAGTAACAAACTTCAGGGTAATTTGGACGTATTAGTGGGGTGGTGCAAAAGATCAGCATTTAGATTGTACATTGACGTGTTGTGTGGTGACCTACAGTCGTTTTCGTGTACGGTATACTTACATAATACGGCGTATTATGTAGATAGTAGTACTCCAAATCGTAAAACTGAAGTTCGAGATCTCGGTGTGCTATTTGATCCTGGCATGACGTTCGAGGCTCACATCTCCACAGTGTGTACTGAGACCTACAAAATGTTGAGGTTTATAAGCGCGTTTCAAAGTACTTCAAAGATATATCGTTAATTAAGTCGTTATACTTTGCATACGTGACAAGTAAAATTGAATACGCTGCGCTGATTTGGTATCCTCTATATACATATGATGACTTTAGAAAAAATTTATCTCTTTCTAACGTGATGGTGTTTATCCTGATAGGGGTACTTCACAAGATGTTATGCTATCGCGCTTCGAGATGGTATCCTTGAATGAACGAAGAGAGACGATCTGCAAGAAATTCATGCATAATTGATGACAAATATTATCGATTGTCCTTTTTTACTCGAACTGTAGATACAATTCTACATTCGTGGTACCATTCGCAAAGACTAATATTCTGAAACGAGCTCCAACATACACACTAGCTCGGATCGGTAACGATGGATGGGAGGATATCTTCAGGTGACAGGAAGTGCATTATTATTATTGTCGTTATTACATTCTTCCTTTTTGAGGGTCGTGAATCCGGGAATGTCTTTAGACACTCTTTCGACAAATGAAAAATTAGTAGATGAAAGCTTTAAGACGTAGAAATGAAAATAACTACTAACCTTAAATTTTCAAAAAAATTTTAATACAATGTTTGTGTCCTTTTTCGAACACAACTTCTTCAATGTTATACTTTTTAATTGAAATATACACAATGTGCATATATTCTTTTTTTTGCATTTTTATATTTCGACAAATTTTTCAAAACTGTTAATTCCGATATTAATGTAAAATTATATTTTTTAGAGCTTCGGCAAGGAATTTCCCTAAAGTACAACATATATATATACACAACATGGTCCTCTTTCTACACCATCAACTGAATATTGATTGGTTCAAAACTACCATATAATCACTATCACGCTAGTGGTGTTCCATCTAAAAAGATGATCAGTTTTGGTGCAATCTCTTATTAAGATATTTGAACAAGTTCAAATCGGAAGCATTTATTTCGTTGGTTAGTTATTACATTGTGGTTATCTGGAATAAACTATATTCCTATGTTTTCTTTTGACATTTAATCACTTCAACATCAGTATTTGATCAGTACATACACCAAACCGCGCTAATACCGTCAATACAGCGTGTTATAATTTCACAATATTATGTTCATGTAAACTTGCGTGTTTGGTATAGTCAATCTCACGCAAGTCTGTGTGCAATTAGAAATGTAAGTCATTATATGTGTATATTAGAGGCTTTAAGTCATGTGATTTTTTTTGAGTTGTTTTGGACGAAATCAAAATCGTTAAATAACCTAACCTATACTTTATAACACCGTTTAATTCCTTATTTACTTCTTATTTAACGTTGTTTGGTAGGAAAGTAATCCAGATAATTTAGCTTAGAATAACTGTAACTTCTATATATAAGGAGTTGGCATTGTTTTTTGAAATGGTAATTACCATATACGAGAGGGAGATGTTTTTCTGTTATGTAAGTTTTATGCTACATACATAAGGCTAGTAAAATTTGGGGAATATATTATAGAGATTAACATTTATTGCGCAGATAATGCATTCCCAGTTTGGGAATAACCGACCTACGTGGCATGTGATATATATTCATAATCAATTTAAATTGGTTATAGATGTAATACCACAACTTGTTTCTATGATATTATATTACAAACATAGTAATTATAAACATTATATGTGTGTACAGCAATGTACATCTCACGTGTCAGGACTTTCGCAGACCTTTTTCTTGCGTTGAGTGCAGGCTTTCACGACCGTAATCCATAGTAGAAATGTCTTTCGGGTGATGTCGCGTAGTTAATATTTTATCGTTATATATCCCATTTCTGTTCCGCTTTGTTGATCCATAACCGTTCCGCTTTGCTGATCCATAACCGTTCCGTTACACTGAATCGCGTCGTTCGTTGTATGACGACTCCGTAGTGTTAACTTCCACGTGTTGCTGATCTTGTATCCGTCTTCGCGATTGAAGTTGTTGGTGTTCCTCATTATTTCTATGGACTCGCGTATTATACTCGGGTAGTAGTGGCTGGTCCTGGCTAATACCTTAACGTCGCTGTAGGTTATGCGGTGGTCTCCAGGTGCGGGTGTGTGTGTAGGTGTTCTGCTACTACAGATTTTTCAATATGCCTAAGGCGTGCGTCTCTCTCGTGTTCTTTCACTCTGCACTGAATACTCCGTCCTGTTTGACCGATGGAGCTTTTTCCACATTGGTATTTCAGTTCGTATATGCCTTTTGCTCGTAGTTTCGGTAACACGTCCTTGTTAGGAGGGAGTAACTGGTCGATTTTGGTCACCGTGTTGAATCGGGTGGTGATGTTTTTTTCCCTAGTGTCTTTTTTAGATTGTCGGTGACTCCGGGTTTGTACGGAAGGTATGCGTGTCCTGCTGGTTGTTGTTGGTCTTCGTCTTTTTTCTGCTCTCGTGGCTTCCTTATATCTTTTGTACTGTAGCCGTTCTTCTGCAAGGCGTTTTTGACGTGTTGTCTTTCACTATTCCTGTGTTGTCGCTGATTTTCTCCGCTCTTCTTAACAATGTGTTGATGAGGGATCTCTTCTGTTGTGGATGGTGGTGAGATGTTGCATGCAGGTACCAGTCTGTGTGAGTCTTCTTACGTTATACACTGTGGCTCAGTTTGCTGTTGTCAATGCGCTTCACTAGGACATATAGGAATGGTAAGGTGCCGTCTTCTTCGATTTCCATGGTGAAGTTAATGTTTGCGTGTTGTCTGTTGATATGTTGCAGGAATTCCTCTAGAGTTTTTGGTCCGTGTGGCCATATGACAAAGGTGTCATTAGTAGCTCCATTCATTCGTACAAATAAAATATAATAAAACTTGACTTTCATACAAACCAGCATTCTGGTGGCAACCAATTGTTTTTATTGTCGTTTTAGATGAAAATGTTATCCCTCGAGGGAGAGGCTTCTTAAAAAAATATATCCATGGGATAATGAAATGTTTATTGGGGAAGGAGTTAAGTACCAAGTATTCTGCTGAAGGTAGGAACGAGAATAAGGATTATTCTGGCCTCTTATCCTTCAAACTACTAATCGGTATATACGATACGTAAACATTTTTAGCAGTATTAAAAACAATATTAAACAGAAATTGTGCCTATACGGTATAAGGATTCCACGGATAGCGAAATAACCACTCATATCAGCCGCTGTATAACCACGGCTGGTGATAGGGACGGAGGCACAAAATTACGTATGGAAACCAAAGAGAGTAAGGTAATAGACTATCTCTGTTTAACAAGAGCAACTAGGTTAACATACGTAGTGTAGAAATGTTCTACTTCTATGAAACAAATATTGCGTCGAATACTTATGTTTTCTTACACATTCAAGAAAACAACGACGTGTTCAAGCCATAAATACAATACAAAAACGTGTAGTGTATACAGTAAAATGATTTCAGTTCTGCTTGTAGCACTTTTCTTTTTTTTCCCAAATTCCATCTGTTCCAGAGCTAAAATCTGATCGGCATTTGCTAACGCTTTAAGAAAGTTCGTAGGATAGTACAATTCTTTGTTTTAGTTGTGTTGGTCTTCCTGTTATCAACATTGGGACTAGAACCACGAGTTTCAAATGAACTAAGACAAAATATTAATTTTTACGTTGTTTGAAACACATTTAGTAAGTACTTACTAATATTCTCCAATATGGAATGCATATTGTGTAGCAATATTGTACCTAGATTAGAAAATATATTGAGTTATTATTCTCCAATATTCAACCAATATTATGAAACAATATTGTGCCTAGTTTACAGTATACAACCAATATATTTCTGACATAGGGCCAACATTGGTTCAATATTTATGTTTTACTTGGGGTGTCTGGTACATGCGAGCAAGGCTGTATATGCAGTATTAATTTTTCCTACATATTTCCACAGCTATTTCGATTTCAATTTAAAAATCGTTCTAACCAGCGAATTACGCAAACTTCACCTTGACGTCGTTAGATATTTTTTTTCGTCAAGGACCCACAAAAGTGTCTGCGACAAGCAGAACATCGAAAAGTCCATTCCAATTTTATCCGCTCTTTGCGATTCCGTTCAAATAAAAACGGTCAAGATCGGTCCGAAAAATGCGTAACATAAGCGAATAGGTGCGTTACTAAATCATTTATTCAAGTGAAAGGAAGGTAAGTATGCTTGTGTATAGCCAGCGTATGCGACTTAGGTGGTAGAATCGAAAATAATGGAATTGTGGTCAATATAATCACATAAATTATCGAAGAGCATACATCTCTATGCCACCCACAGTCGCTTGGGAAATGCTCTAGGATGGATTCTATTGAAATTAAAGAATAACATGAAGAAGGCGAATGAGCTGTGGAGGTACATGAAAATCGCGTAAATTATGTAATATCAACAGGTTTCCTTTTTATTTCGTTATTGTATTGTGTGTGTTGCGGTTTTGTAAATTGTAACCGTGACTGAACTACCAAAAAGGGACGTTTTGAAGTATTAATAGAAAAAAGTGTTGGTTAACTTCTATTTTGTATGATTTTTACTTATTATTGTAAAACCGTCACATATCAAAAGGTGTAAACGGGTGGGGTAGATAGATATGTGTTCACTAACCAGTGACGTTGGATATAATGCAAATGGGATATTGTAAGAATAAATCAAAACAGCCGTACACATTAAATTAGTACTAATCACAGTAGTCGGCTTCAACATTTAGGCACAGTAATTGTAAATGACGATATAGATTAACCCAGCACCTCTTTTAAGATACGAATTTCCAGTATTATAAGAATAAACATTCGCGTTAGTTAGAGAGAAATAAATTGACACTCATAACAAGTTCGTGTTTGTCATTGCCGGTTAACACCATTATAAGTATCATCGGCGTCTAAAGTTACAAAAGTTGGTATAGTAACTGTAAGTAGCTATGTTGCTAATAAAAATTGTAAACGATGGCGGTTTAATTATAGAGTCCTGCGGTACACCGCATGTAATACCAACAAAACCACCAACCTATGGAGTATCCGATATTAACGTTCCTCACCCTTAATACCGGAAGCTGGAGCGAATTGATTTTTATGTGCATCTAATTTTAGAGAATTAGTAGAAAATCTAAATATTACACAGCTACTATTATTAGTTTATACTTAGTTAATTATTCTCTATGCCTAACTACCGGTATGGGGTCTAAGGCGGAGGATGGTGGTTACGTCGCGCTGGACTTCTTTCCACTTCTTTCTGTCTTGTAATAATCTATCAATCTATTTTTTTTTTATTCCCCCCGCGTCTGCTGCTTCCCTTAACTTATCCTGCTATAACCTCTTTGCTTTTTCTCTCCTTCTTTTCTTGGTTGTCCTTGCTTACTATTTTCGTCCCGTTCATTCTCTTAACGTGTCCCAGCCATCGAAGTTGGTTTTCCTGTATTATTTCGTTTTTAACACTGTCCAGTTTTGTCTTGCTCTCAATTTTTCGTAAGTACAGCGAAACTCCTCTTTTGCGGACAATTCTCACAAGCAGATAGCCCTTACGACCGGACAATATGTCTGAGATCAATTTTTTGGGAGCACATTTTCATAACTCAAACTTCAAACTCGTCTAGATGAGCGGACACACTATCGGACAGTCAGGGTAGAAAAAAAGTAATAAAAGCACGTTAAAAAAGCTTGTTCGCTAGCTGTGGCATTTCACCCATGTTCCGGATATTCCCATTTTTATATTTGTAGCTTCTTCACTAGCCGCGGTATTTCACTCATGATCGAGTCGGGTCATGTGCCCGGGATTGCTATTTGTATTTATGCTCTGCTCTCGATTTGCTTTAAACGTTACTTGGGTGTGAAAGTCGTGGAAGCTGCGTGAAGTAAAAAAATGAAAGTGATTAATGTTACTGAGCAAGAACATTTGAATGTTCGGCAGTTGGGTCAAAGGTATATTTATTACGAGTGAGCTTTTAAAGAGTCAGCTTAGTGAACCATGTTTGTGTTTTTATTGCTTGAAAGCTAAGCAACAAATAATTTTACTTCGAAAATTTTAGAATTAATATAGACAAAGAAATAAATAGACAAGAAATGCATTTGTAAGCAGTGGTAATTAGGTGAAAACTTAGGTCAGTATACCTCATTTAGTTGTCGTGATTTTCTGTTTGTTTTGTTTTTATTCCTTTAAATTCCTCGTTTTTCCAACACGTTTCATCTATTTTACCAAAGGCTTTCTCTACCAAATATGTTTCTCTATTTTTTTTCAAGTTTGGTTTGCTGTTTGCCTTAGTATAAATTGGCATCCTGAGTCCTTCTGTTTGTTCTTTTTTCTACGATTTCTACGTATCTCTTAGCCGCATTCCTATTTTAGCAGATGATTCCTTTGTAGTTCTCGTTATCGCCTTTCTATATTATTATATATTAGGATATTATGCCCGTTATTAGATATTAGGTTTATTATGCCCGTTTATCATTCCTTTCGTGCTTCCCCTGTTTAAGCATCTTATCAATAATTTTTTTTTCATTATTTCTATCGCCGATCTTGGTAATGCTCGTTTGTTATGTTGTCATCTCCCAATTATGTCTTCTAATGCCGTTATTGTAATTTTTTCTTCTGGTGTCATATTTGTTTGATCTTTACTGCTCCTTAGCGGTGTTATGTCACTTCCCTCTGGTAATTCTTTAAATAAATAGTTCTTCCATCTTTCTATGATTTTGTTTTCCTCTGTTACATTTCGTTTTGTGCTTTGGCCTCTTCATATTTGTTGAGATTTCATATAAAAATTTTTTGCTTTCTCTGAAGTTATTTTTTTCACACATTTTTTCTTTTATTATTTTCCTTACGATTATTCTTGCATTTTTGTGGGCATTCCTCATATTTGGTTTTATCCTTCTTTGTATGTATGTCCTCAATTTCTTTTTCTACTCGTCAACCACTTTCTAACTTTGTCCCTCCACTGGTAAGTTCTCCTATTATTCTAGTTCCTTTTGTTATTCCGCAGTTTTTTTTCTGCTGCTGAGATGACTGCAGCAAAGAGCCTATCTCTTGCAGTTGATGCACTATAGATTCAATAATGATAGCATGGACTGTGGCGTAGAATGGTAAACAACACATAAGTATCGGCACCCTCCGCACCACACAAGTTTAATTTATTATATAGTAATATAATAATTAGTCCGGGACGGCCGTTTAGAGGACACGAATGATCCTCATCATCAACCGGTGACCGATTATATTACTATATAATAAATTAAACTTGTGTGGTGCGGAGGTTGCCGATACTTATGTGTTGTACACTATAGATTCAGTTATATTATATTTATTGACTGAGGTATGCTTTGTAAACAAATAAGACATGCACTGTCTCCATCTCCAGAATCGTTTTTCCTGCTGATAGCCGCAATAAATCGTCCTCGTAGGCGATTTAGAATTTGGCTTAATACCACTAGTGAATTGCAATTTGTATTAAAGATGCTTGAACATAACTTGCAATGAACGTGTATTCCTTTTTACTTTTAAACACGATTTAGTTTCAAAAAATATAATGCTAAGATAGCTTATTTTCCTCATGGTATTAATGGAATAATTCACGGCAAACGCAACAAAAGGAGAGAAAAAATTACACTAACACACGGACATGTTTCTGCCTACGCGGCGTCATCAGCATGGTTTCGAGAGTAATTTTTTATCTCTACCTTCTATCGCTGTTGCCTCACAGTTAATGCCACAACTTTCAAAACGACAAACTCGACATTTCTTGGCGCCCTCCAGTGCCAAAGAAACGCATGCCTGCCGTTCAGGAGCAGCGACATAAACCGGGTACTGTCTGTGTGTTAGTGTAATATTTTCTCTGCCGAGTTTGTCGTTTTGAAAGTTGTGGCATTATCTGTGAGGCAACAGCGATAGAAGGTAGAGATAAAAAATTAGGCATTTTCTGATGTGCTCTGTTACGATTTAGTTTGTTCTCGTCAAAATACATTTGTCTCTCTACCTTTGTCTATGTGCCAGCTAGAAATTTTCAATTATGTCAGCTTATGGTTGATGACTAATTAAGTAATAACATGCCTCACTGTCCTCTATCGCTTATGAAATATAGTCTACAATTTTTATATAATCTACGCAATAATGTCGTAGTAAACAACATTCAAGTAAATTGAATTTCTAGCATTAGCCGTTTATACTTTTTAAAATCATAGTTTCCAGAAACGACTATATATTAAACTTTCTTAGTGAATGTCTCGCTTTTTTATTGGGAATATCGAGAAGAGCATCCGTAAATCTCGAAGAAGGCCACTTATATTTAATTCCAGTCACATTAGTTCACCTCCTCAACGACCCGAGTAACAAATTATCTTCCTATCGGCGTAAAAGTCATTAGTGATGCTATTTCGCAATAAATTTCTTTGAAATCGACTCTTCTATGTTCAGTATATGTCAAAAATCGCATCAGTTTGTACTTGCATCGTAAAGTCCTAGCGGACGATCTGTTGTTCACAATAAAAGGTAAAGACCTCCCGCTAGTATGATGCGGATGTTTTGACAATTCCGTGCGAAACGGAAGTTTCTTCTACTCGATTATTGTCGTCACCCCGGCGTCCCGCAGCGTCCTAACGATACGACCACCGAAACGATACACTACGGGCGATCGCTACCTTCTTAGTTGCTATCGTAGTGCTCGGTCGTTAGATCATACACAATGGACATTCATTCGGAATGACTTGATTCTCCTGTCTGTCGTATTTGTATGTCTGTATAAATTTAAAGTGTTACGGTTAGAATGCGCCGCTGACATTGTGGACTTTCGAATTGGATCGAAATTAGGGGATAAGTACATCAGAAGCAATAAACGTTGAAATCTTTATACATATTGTATAAAGACTTCAACGTTATGGGTTCGTTGGCAAATTCTTATCTCATGAAGGTCATGCGGAGACGACACTGTTTACAATTCTCGAAAGATGCGTTTTAAAATTGTAAAATAAGTGGTAATTTGATTGATTTGTTAATAAGCAAAACTATGTACCAAATTTACATTAAAAAAGTAATAATGTAGATAATGTTCACATGGCACAGTAGTGCAATACCTAATCCTGTGACAAGGAACTAATTTTTAGCGAGAGTAGCTTTTAAGCTTATTTGTAGGCGTAGTTTATTCTGAAAGTTTAGAAAAATATAGCAGAAGAATTCAAATACTTTAAAAACTGTTGGCTTTTGTATAATGCATATTTGCTCAAATCGACAAATGAGACACCATCTTTTGTATGGTGACGGCCCAACGAGGTGTATAAGCTTTTTGAAGCTCGTCATAACCTCAGGAGCCTTTTAATGTGTAAGTTGTGTGTAAAGTGTTTCATGACCTTGCTACTGTCACCCCCTGGTCGTAGTCTACCAGACCCACTAAGAAAATTTGTTAATCCTAGCGGAACTCGAACCCACAGCGCTTAACTCTGTCCAGTCAAGCCACCGAGCTGTCTGAGCCGAAGAATGATTTTGTTTATATTGGAGAATTTGCACTTTGTAAAATGTGAAGTGCAGTATCTTTGTAGCTAGTAGTAGCTAATGACCAAGTTGAAGAAGACGCTCTAGATGATAAATGAATAATAAATTTCATCGGGCCTCTGCATATCTCCTTCATCTAAAACAAAGAAACTACAGGAAAAAGTAGTAACAACGAATTGATACTTATACCTTTCATTACATTTTCGTATCCTTCTTCAACAAGTTTTGGCATTTCCTTAACTTTGAGGGCTCAATTGTTGAGTCAAGTATCATTCTTTATTTGAGCTCCCGTTGCGTTTTTCAAAACTGCATAATTCCTTTGCCACAGTCCAGTTCTTTCCTTATTTTACCAACTGCTTTGAAAGCGTTCATGGTTTTGTAAATATGTCAATGAAAATTATTTGTTTATTATAAAAAGGCTTTCCTATTGCATTTTCTGTTTTATATTATAATAATTAGTTATTGTACTACATTTATAACAGTTGACATTGTTAAAAGTTGGAGTAGTTCTTAATACAATTGATCGTTTAAAAATAAATGCAATTGAAGGAAAGAGCGATGAACGAAAATTGACAGATGACATAAACATAAATAAAACGTGCGTTTTACTGTAGGAATTAAGCCCATCATTTAACTTGGCAACAATCCTAGTTCTAAAAAGGGATACTTACATTCAAATAGATATAGACTAACTAAGGCTATACTCCGTAAAACCCCATATTTTAAAATCAACATGGAACCAGCTATAATAATATGTTAATCTTTGTCTATAATTTTAATGTTATATAGACGTCCTTTTATATCTAATCTCGATACCAAAAAACGCATTTGCGCACTTCCGAGGAAATCACAAATGATTAGTGATGCGAATGAGTTGGCAGGAAATTGATTATTTAGACCGGTGTAGAGGAGCAGTTTAGCAAAAAATGTAGAAAAATATGTATTTAATATAAAGTATAGAATAGCATTTATAATGTAGATGCCTGCATAGATGTGTGATGATAGCTATTAGCTATTATGAGTATGAATGCTTATAAAATTCTAGGGAGCCGTACCACAAATTACAGATTAGAGGCAAACGACTGGGAGGATATTTCAGAAGGCGAAAACATTTGTATCAACTTTGCTACCAACAATAAACATTTTCTTAGCAAAGGAGATCCACAAATTTTGACAGACTTAGTGACAGAAAATGCTGCTGAAAATTAATATTAAGAGCAGTACGTTTATGTAAGGTAAGGCCATTGTAAATCAACGCTGTCACCAACACCAAGATAAAAAAACAGCAGAACACAGGTGCTGAATATAAACTGGTTAAAAACGAAACCAATGTTCTGTAAGTTCTGCCTATAAAGACCAAATCAAACTAATGAAAAAAATAACGTAGAATTATTGAATATATTATATTATCAGATTGAAATTCAAGACAATTTTACTTCATTTACATAACAAAAGTGTTCATATAATGCAATAAACTACTATTACTTCAATTACTGTAATGCATCGTGTGACATACTTACCGAGGAACAGAACAGCATAAGACTTTTTGCAAAAACATCACTAATTCATTGTTCGTTGTAAGTGCATTCATTTGTATCAATTAGCGGCGTTGTCTACGGCTCAGAAAGTCCAAAGTCAAGTTTAACTGTAATTTTTAACAAAGCGAAAATTAGTTTCAGCGAGCCATGCATCAAAGAGAAGAGAAGAGGATATATTGTGTAAAAGAAGAGGAGAAATGGTCGCCGACGGCAGTGCGAACTTGTTGAAGTTTTAATTAGGGTAACTGCAATAACGACTAAACGAACGTGATTTACAATATTTTACCCAAAGTAAGAGAAAGGCACTGGTTGAGAAAGTCGGAGAGCATTCCGGTAATCGGGAGCATTTTTATCTTACTTACCCACTTTTGGAAAAAGGAAGTTGGTGCAGCGTCGCGATGCAGGTCTTTTGTTCATTTTGTAAAGTTGAAGTAACAAAGATTAATCTTCGGGTTTGTTATATTGTAGCTGTATAAGTAGCGCATCGTAATCAAATAAAATTTTTATTAATACAGTAATTATTACAAATTGTGTTTCCAAAACAGTAATTCATGAAATATGTTTAGGCAACACATAACATGCGTAGTTTTTATATGAAGCTACAATGTGAAAAGTGTTTTGGTATAATAAAAATAAACCGGCTTAACTAAGAGTACCACTAATTTGAAAATATATTTAGAAAATATATCTTTGTTGATAACATCACTTACCAAAATAATAATGCAATATTTTAATACGTTTGTAATGTAGTTGTGCGGCGAATGACCTGGGGCCCAATTCTAGAATCTCTAGTAATATCTGTCGAGCACGAGAAATGTCGCACGGTCATAACAGCACTAATGCTAACCTGCTGTACCAACTGGCAAAGTATAACTTAACCCAGCCACATTATTTTTTTATTCAAAGCTAACTTTTTAGCAGGTGATAATTATTATGAACAATATACTTCTGATTGATTTCGTGTATTAACAAATTAAATTTGTACAAATTTGATATAGATCATTATTTTTAGGATTATTGAATGTATTTACTTAAACAAATTCAATGTTCACTACAAATGGATCAAATAGCCAAACAATTGAAAAAGCACCCCACACATATTATATACATACATATATTTATTTAAAATGAAGCTTAATTATAAATATATAAATGTACTCATATGATAAGCTTTAACAACGTGACGGTCTAGTAATTTTTGCTCAACAACTTGGAATTCTTTCTTATACATGTCGTTGAGTAGGGGAAAGTTACAATGAGGAATAGAAAATTGCCACACTTTCGTTCGAACATCTTTCTGCAAGCGTTATTCATATGCAATCCTTTACAAACTTTCCCGAAACAGAAATTACTATAAAAAACGAACTTATTGTTAGTTACAAAATCATCGACGAAATATGTAATTTTAAAGATGTTTTAGCAATCGTAGTGAAGGTTACAAAAGTAAATCTTTCTGTGAGAGGTATCGGGAGATTAGAAAATAATATCTAAGATATTCCATGTTATCCGCCGTTCTTTTCAATGTGTATTTCTTGATATAGGCAGACAAATAGCAGAAGATATATAGTTTTGAAAGTTACTTGCATAGCCTTAGCTTGGATAATGCGCGATCTTTATTCTTTTCACCTGTCACTCCAAAAGAAGTGTAAAATATTGTACACGGTTTAAAAGGTAAACATACCAGAGATGCAAAATGGGATATCAACAAACGTGTTAAAACAATTAGACAGAGAACTCAGCAAGCCTCTGTCGAATATGTTCAACAAGTGCCTGAAACAGGGAATTTTCTCAATTTGGTTTAAGGCAGGTAAAGTTTTGCCCGAAAGCGATTATGAAAATTATCGCCCAATTAGCATCTTACTGAAAATATCCTAAATATCTAAACAGACTATAACAGTTATAGCAAATAGTATGGCTGTAGGAAAAAGTATTCAACAGTAAGCGGCATATTAGAGATCTATAATGCTTCTGATAATGGTATGTGTATGGAAATGAGTACATCATGAGTATCATCATACTTTATCAAATTACACTTTTACGAAATAAAATCTGCCTACTTAAATCTTATCTCCGCAATAGATTGCAATTAGTGGACTGGAAGTATTCTCGTTCAGACCTCAGGAATATCACACACAAAGTCACCAAGGCTCAATTCTCGGTCCATTACTATTCAAAATTTATACCAACGATTTCCCATTTAAGGCTGACGCATCCGATATTTGTTTGCAGATAACACGTCTCTTCTCGTGCAAGCAAGCAGTGCTTCTAGAACGCTTGGTAGCAGTTCCGAGAAGGCAACTAAGGATGACAGCAATTGGTTTACTGTAAATTAATTACAAATCAAATGAGGGTCATCATTGGCACTAGCGTATTAACATGCTTTATTACGGAATCATATACACATGGAGGCTAATCACGTGCATGCGGTAATTGAAAGATCTCTAAGAGAGCAACCGATTATGGAAATATGCACCCTTTCAGACTGGTAGCAATTAATAAGGGAAACAGGTGCAACCGTCATAAAACGAAACCATTTTAGTTTTAAAAATTTGGACTACTTGTACAGTCACTCTAAAGCTTTGATTACTAACAAAAAAAATAGTTAAAATTTGTTATTATCCGACGTTGTTATTTAAATAAATGTTAATAAAAGTGTGAGATGGTCATCCTATTAAATGATGAAGAAATTAGAAGTTTAACTATCACGAGATCTATTAGAAATCCTACACCAATGTCGGAGGAATTACTTCGTCCGTAACTTAGATGAATAATAAAGAAAAACTACAATTATTTAAAAAAGTTTTTAGTGGGTTCTTAAACAATTTCATGATTTTTGTAAACGTCTTCTATTACTTCAAAAAAAAGGTTGAAGTAATTCCGTTAACGAAAAAACTGAATAAATTTTGTCTTGCATAGGTTCTGATCTTTTGTAGCATTTACACCTGCCTTGCTCATTACTGAAAATTCTCTAATACGGACATACCACTGTTTATTTCGCTGTTATAGATGTATTTGTTGGTCATAGCTTTTTTACAATTTGTATCTATTTACATTTACTTTTATCTATATTATTTAATTTAAACATTTTGTTGACTAAAGCAAACTATATGCTGATATTCAATAAGATGATAGGTATTTTACAAACTGAAAAATGATTAAGAGATAAATTTAAAACAAAATTGTGTGTGCGAGAGACAAATTTTATTTTAGATGAAGTTTCTAAATTTTAGAAAATTTCTTTTAAATTAAATAAATACAAAAACCTATCAACCGATTGCTAATTTTTGAATCGTATATTAAATTTAGAAATTAATGGAAAAAAGAGAAAAAAGAGAATTTATGTTTTATTTTGGCCAAATTATTTCATTGTCGGTACCTGTGATGTTCTATTGTTCAAATACAAATCCAGGCACGCTTCCCAATCGTGAAATCCTTGTAAATCTGGGACGGATTTATTCCAGGCCTTCCCGCAGTTATCCCAAATCCGAAAATGGTGAAATTCGTTAAATAGAATTTCACCATTTTCCATTAGAAGGCCCAAACGTTATTATTGAGAGTTTATTCGAATTGTTTATAAAGAAGATCTCATTAAAATATTTAATTTTAAACTTTTTCTTGAGGAATTTTGAAAAAGTTGTTGTCGAAAAATAATTGTTTATTTTCTCAATTATTTTTCCAAATGTTGTACAGAGATTACTAAATCTCTTAAGTCAAATGACCTTGGTATAATAACAACCATTGAAATGCCTTGCGATTCCATATGGACAGGTACATCGAAATTATGTTGGTTATCATAAGGATGATACCAATTTCGATTATTACGAACAACAGTATGCTTGTCTGAACTTGAAATGAGAAATTTTAATAAAATGAAATATGATTTTGATTTACGTTTGTAATTTTGGTTTCTCGCAACACAAGTTGTTTAATGAACTCTTGTTTTTTTTTTTAGGAAACCTTCTTACTCCATATGTAAAACGAGTATGAAAATCCAATCTGAGGGAAAGTGGAGGTAGGAGCTCATCAACACTGCTCCGCCTCACAATTAAAAATAACTAAAATAGTAAGTATGTCACACTTTCTTACCTAGACATTATTATTATTATTACTATTATAAATATTATTCCGGTTATTAGAAATTACATGAGCGGTTTTGGTTTAATGTATGTTATGTATAGAATGGATTTAAACTGAAGAGATCCACTGAACTTGAAGATGAAACAATTAAGAGTAATGTACGTAGTCTATCTGCAATACTAATGTGCTTAATTCATGTGTTACTTCTCACCTTTCTCCCTGGGTACTATTTTCTTGCGTTGAAAAGCGAAGATAATTTAGGGTAATTTAAGAAAATGACAAAATTGAAGTCAGATTGCACAGCAACGAAGGCGGATTAACGTCTATTACAAAATGAAGAACGTCAAACAAACATTTTTTTCTTCATTTTTTAATCTATTTTGAATTTTTTTGTGTACATAGGTTAGAAATCCAAGAATCTAAATTAGCATAATTAGATAGACCATAGAAAGTTGTATAGAACAATCAAGTTTAAATTTTGGTTGCATAATTAATAAGTTACAAAATTGCTTTGCATAGGATGCTAGCAAAAGAGCCAGCAAACACCCGTATCTCCACAAGTATGCCACTGACGAATAAAACTCTAAGGAGTTCGTAATGGTAAGGTGATATGCCCTAAACCACTCGACGTGGAGCGACCCTGTAGGAAAATGAAAAATAGCTAGGTTTGAAGTCAATCTTGTGAATATAATTTACCGAAACGAAACTTTCCATAAGATTTGCATTAGATTTAGAGTGAAGGATATAACATTACAGATATTTCCAAGTGCTTTCTCGGTTTGTTGTAATTATAGTCCTATTTGCTTGGGATTTGAGAACCTTTTTAAGATCCAATTGATGGTGCCACCATTTTTCAAAACTGTCCACTGGACAGCCACATACAGACCAAACCAATATTTTGTTCGCTATAGACCAAATCAATACTTTGTTTAATCACAATTGTTTTTGGGGCTCCTGGGTTTGGCGCTTACAAAATAGTTTGTTCCAAATTGGTATTTGACTATTACAGGATATATTGGCTATATAATTTATGACAAATTCATACTTTCTGGAGCGATAAACCTCTTTTGGAATAAACTTTGATAACAGCCCTCAATTTAGTTGGTTTTGAATAAACATAAACGTCATTACAGATTAACATTAATGATTTTAGAATAAGATGAATGGTTGAGATATTGAGCAGAGTAATACACGTCCATAATTTTTTCATTAACTGTGCAGTGCGTGACTAGTTTTTGAGTAAATAAATCTATAGCTTAAACTTATAGTTTTAAGAAGCATAGCCAATTTATTTCCAAAATATATTTATTGATTGCCTTAAAGTATAAAATTTACAAGACGTACATACAAAAAATAGACGATTTAGTTCATATTTACAAAATCTAATTTATATCACGTATTTACAATATTCATACATCTTTGTTTGAAGATATCAAAACTCATGTATGCTAATTGCACTTTTTAAATTTTATTTACAATTTCTATTTTAAACAAAATAAATTAAAACTTACTTTAATCATCATAATTATTTGTTCCTAGAATCCGTACATTGGTATATAAGGGTATGAAACAGCAGAGCTCCAAGCTTCGTAAGGCAGCATTACTGGAACTGCGTACAATCCTCTAGGTTGCATGTGGGTCCTTGTATGTTTCTTTAAATGGTCCTTTCTTCCAAAGCGTTTACCACATTGGCTGCATGGAAAAGGTCGTAAGCCACTGTGTATTCTTTTATGCCTGGTGAGTTCTTCGTTTCTCGTAAAAGTTTTTGCGCAATCCTTTTCGTCGCATTTGAAAGGTCGTTCTCCTGTATGGATTCTGATGTGTCCTCTTAATTGGCCATTATTCGAGAATCCGACTTCACAATGTGGGCACTTATATTTTTTTGGTCTCTGTTTTCTCGTCAGGATTTTGGATTGATGTTCTTGCGAGAGAACCCTTGCGTATTCTTCTAAGGCGTACCCTTGTGACAGGGATTCTATTAGTAGGGGATCATTTGGGGATAGGCCTAAAGAGTGCGCTAGGTTCGTTTGGAGAAGATTAGGAGTGTATGTTGGGCATCCTTCAAAGAAATTGTTGAAGTCTTCGAGTGACGGATTGATTTCAAGCTTCTTCGAACGCGTTTCTATAACCTCTTCCTTTTTGTTTGGTAATACTTTCTTTTCTTCATGTTTTTCTTCATTTTCCAGGGTGGTCGTTGAAATCGTCGAATCTTGCGCTTCTTTACTGTCCCAAGGTCTAAATAGTTTCCTCTTTTGTTGATTAGGACGAGATAATACCGACTCCACACCGAATTTCTTGAACATATTCCTTCCAGGTAAGTGGTTTGGTCACTGCTATCAAGTGTGTATCGTTGTTTGTAGTTGTTGTCGGACTAAACAAACCCTAAATATATAGTAGGGATATATACGAATCCGCGAAAAAGAGGGTTGGACCTCTCCTATACATAATCGAGAGGGGGTACGTTGCCAAACGCATAGAGGGCTACTGTTACAATAAGCTCCTCTTCGTACACTCTTTTGTGTCCGACTATCCCGCCGTTTATTTGAATGAGTTGTGCATTCGTGTAGGGGACTATCGCCTCTAAAGGCGGGGTGATCCGGTGGGCTCGTTGTACGAAGGGGTCGGCACTTCTTTTTTTTTGCCCGGCTCTTTCCTTCTGGCAAGGGGACGCGCTGCGTTAACGTTTTACACGGTTGTCTCAATAATAGGTTTTGCGGTTCGGGATTTAGTTGTTGCTGTTTTTGTTTGTCTTGCTATGTACTTATATACTATGTGCTTTTCGAGGTCTGGTTGAGATTCAGCGTGGGGCTGCCCTTTTTGAAAGGGAAAGACAATTTTATTTAGAATGGGGAATTTATTTATCTTTATTAAAATAAATGTCTACTATAGCAATGATTATGTATGTATGTTGCGTAATAGTTATTTTTAGAAATTGATATATAACTACTTTGAATTTTGTTTTTCTCTAGTTCATTTTTTGCTTTTGTAATTTAGAAATCGTGTGGGACCGCTGGAACGCAATGAAAGACGTTGGCTCACCTATCTGCTCTCATATTAATATAATAACATGGTAAGGTAATTTATTTACTGAATCTTGAGCGGTTAACTATTCTGTTATTTCAAAATTACTGCCAAAGATGAAGGTTGCCTCCTGCAGTGGCCGATACATGATTTTCACTTAAGAAACGTAATTCATCACATTTACATAGAGTGGCTGCATGTTCGAAGTGACAACGTGAGATATTAAAAAAACACATATAATTAAGTACAGCAAGTAATAATATGTCTGCAGACTTTAGCAAAATAAATGGTGTTCTTAAGCTTCATCTCTTAAATACCTCTATGGAGTTTCCTCTGCACACAACGCCAGTTTGACTTTTAAGTGGAATAGTCCCAGTATCTACTTTGCAGGTTTTGAGATAATTG